>LVTN01000275.1:0-32077 GCA_001649415.1 Musa itinerans | reverse complement strand
ACACACATATACATATATATATATATATAGATAGATAGATATATACATAGATACATATATATACATGTTTGTTTGACTGACTATATATTACATAGTGTTGCCTAAGTGCTTTTTACGGAGTGGAATGGACTTGATTTGAACCACCCTGGTCCAACTAACCTCAGAAGATAGCTGACCGGTCACTGGCCTTATTTTCGTATGTAGATGGTAGCGGGCTCTGTCTTGGGCTTCGCATGCCAGATAAGAGACCCGAGAGTTGATGTGGGGCCTCCATCGATGTTCTTTGAGGTTGTTTTTGATCAGGTCAGAAACTGGATATTTACAGATGGTTTTAAAGATATAATCTGGCTAAAAAAAGGAAAGAGATAGAGTCTGGCTTCAACAAGTAATCATGTATGTGCCTGATAAAAAAAAAAGTCTAATGGTCCTGCTTGTATCTATGGATTTTCGTCTCTTTTGCCACATTTCACTTAAAGGATTGTAGATAGTGCATTGGGCATCCTATGTTTGCTTTTTTCTTCTTTTTCTATTTTCCATTCAAAAGGATTTTCCCTTAAAGAAAGAAAGATCCCCAGTAGAAAAAGATATGGATTCTAGAATCTTGTAGCTAGCAAAATAGGGTTTATTTAGATGGAGATGGGACCACCAGCCCCTGTATGATGTGGAATGGAGAAAAATGTGACTTCATTAAGGTGCATGCAACTTCTCCAAGGCTCACAGCCTCTCCATGGGGGTGAAGAGCAGTTAGGGCCCGCTTGTGTGGATTGCAATGGTATTTTAAGAGAAGGGTTGCAACCACAACAACAGATGAAATTTGATTATATTAATTATTAAATTTTCAGCATATTACTCATGTAATTAATGGAGCTTTCTGGAGTAGATTAGAAGTCTGGTGTGGTTAGAAGTTCACTATTGGTGCTATAATTGACAATGAGATTAATAGTGCACTAAGCCTAGAGATAGGTATCGAAATTTTGTCATTCTTCTATTTAATAAGGTATTTCTTTTTAACCCTCCTCTTCTTTGGGCAGTCAAGTCTTTTACCCGAAATGGAGAATACCATTATAGGGACCAAATGTTATCTAGTTGTATCAAAGTAAGGGTGTCCTATGCAACAATCTATATGGCTTGTGGTGTTTCTACCAACACTGACATAATGGGAGGTGAGTCCCCTGCTCATCCTCAGGAATTCGCCAAGCTGAAGTAATAATGGATGTTATGCATGCAGAACTTCGATGTTAATTTGCATATCTCCAACGAGTCAATGCGCACTTGGACAAGATGATAGACAATCATCAGGGTTTTGAAGGCATTCTTGAGGCTAGTAACAGCCTATTGAGTTACACCTCAAAAAAATAAAATAAAATCCAGTTTACAACAATCTTTGCAGTAGCTATTCCTTTCTGTTTAGCAATCTTTTCACTCTAACAACCCAGTTTGATGACCTCTTATGAGATGTGGATAGCAGGTCAGCCTTTGAATGGTTAGTCATGCTGTTTCAAGGGAAGGACAAACAATCACATCAACAGATGAGAATATATATATAGTAGATTACTTAATATATTTTTACAATATTGATCATGTAATTCATAGAGCTCTATGGACAAGAAAATAACTGTGATCAAATCAGGAGATTTGATCAAACCCTATATGTATGAGATTCAGCAAGGCATGTAGTCTTATAAATAGGCTATTTTCCCAGAAAAAGGTTAGAATATTATCACCTTTCTTCTATCTTATTCTTCCGTTGAAGGCCAGTTATTCTCCTTGAATTTGAGAGTATCTTGATAGTAGGGTCATATTATTCCCCTTTTTGAGAATTGTATGTGCCTACTGTCAATTAACACTTCATAAAAATGCAAGTATGGGCAATTCACATCAGGCTTCACCTCCTTGTTGTGAATTGTTGTATCACTGAATTTAATTGATTAGTTCTATACTTGATTGTTACTTCATGATAGGCTGGTTTTAGTCCAACGTAAGGTTACTTCTTTACGACATGAATGATCAGAGTTCGAGCTATGAAAAGTTTCTTCATATATAGATGTAACTGCATACATTGATTCTCCCTAGACCTTCATTGGTGGAAGTCTTGTGTTTTAAATTCACCCTATATTCAATTGTCACTTCATCTACAAATAAGAAGCATTTTCAGTTTTACTGTAATGAAGCCCTTTGGGTTTTGTGATTTGTGTCACAAAATATCACATTCTTGTACTTTCAGCATCTGAATGTGTTGAACTGCCTGATTTAGTGGATTCTATTGGATTTGATTGTTTCTGAAACTTCTTACCCTGTGCATATGTTATTGACTTGTGCTCCCATATTATGATTGGCAGGGTGTTTTGGATGGCAAATATGATGATCTGCCTGAGCAGTCATTTTACATGGTTGGAGGTATTGAGGAAGTCATCGCAAAGGCCGAGAAGATTGCTAAGGAGTCTGCAGCATGATCTGATTTTCTTCAGCATACTCAAGACTTTTTTTTCTATATATTCAATAATATCAATGATGTAGCAGCAGCGACTGCTGCCTGCACTCAACAAATTTGCAATTTTGAGGTTTCGACTCATTCTTTATGCTTTATAGAGCTGGGGATTTATAGTTCTTTTGAGAAGAGCACACATGGTCCTTCCGGGATACATTTGGCCCAATAAAAAAGATGCAGAATTTGATCATCCATCTAAAACATGAACGCCAAGCATGTTGGTGTTCGACAAATCTCTCATCAATTCTTGTAATGTGTGTCCAGTGGCTGTATCGTACCAACTTTGGTTCAAACATTTTTTTTCGTTTGATTTGTTATCTCATACTTGTTCTCAATCCTTTTTGCGATGGGAATGCTAGTATCTGCTTTGTGCTTCATGCAGTACATTTAGTGCTAGAATTTAAGTGATCTTATAGCTAATAATACTCTGGTATCTGTTACCTCTTTGTGTGATGCCTCAAAGAAACTGCTTATGCTTCGGTGAGTCTTTTCATGCTTCATATTCTTCTCCATTCACAAGAGTTTCCTATGGTATATCTTTTTATTTCCTATTAGAATAATTGTGTTGTATATTCCTATTAGAACAATCGTGACTTAAATTCTCCTGTTATCTCTGTTTTTGACACACCTCCACCCTATTAGGACAATTTAGATACTGACACCATGGATATTTATGCTATTCTACATGATTTCTGATATTGCTATAATATTTGTTAATTTCAGGAGACTTGGTGTAGATATATTACATTCTTAGTTCATGCAGGTAAATATGCCACCAGCTTTAATATGAGCATATAACAAAATTTATAGAGGCTCATAATTTCTTGATATCATGAACAATGTTCATTATTTCTGCCCATGCAGGTTGAAATATTTTATCCTAAGATATCTAGGATTTATCTTACATTAGAGTGGCTTATTTTTTGGTAAAGTTAAAGTGTTGAAAACGGATTTTCATCCTAGCATCGATAGAACATTATTACTATTAAAAAAAAATCTTTATTAGGTCAATTAAAACATATCTTTTTCAGATTTATTGGATGAGATCTCCAATTCTTAGTATATAATAAGGTCGCTAACTCTTAATTACTATGTTGAGGAGGTTGATAAAAAATGATATTATAGATTCCTTTATTTATAGTTTTCTCTAACAAAATTTTATGGATATGCTTTAAAATATAATTGTGAGTCCTAACAATTGTGGACAAATGTGAAAGACTACACCAACGTTTACTTCTCAAAAAATTAAGATGGATAAATTTAATATTTATTGATCCCATTGTTCAACCAAAATTAAGACATCACTCTTTAAGCCCTCAAAGTATATCCAAATATTTAAAAAAATAATAGTAAAGGGGATTAATTACCTAAAGAAAGATGGATCAATATATGTCTCAATGAAGGATGATTACTTAAACTTATATTAAAGTGGATGTAAAACCAAATTAATCTTTTAAAAAATAAAAAAAAATCATATGCACATAATTAGGGATTTAAGAGATCATTTGCAGTGAGAATGCCTCCGTTTTACTATTCTTACTATTTGTGCCGGCCTTTAAACCCATCAAATACATTTTAAATAAGCCGTCTTCCATATGTATTCGACAAGCAGTCTTCTCGAGGGTGTGTAAGTTTCGCTTCCTCTCCTCTTCCTTAGGGTTTTCTTTTGTCTTCTTCTCTCCTCCATCGATCCGACGAGCGAGAGCGATCCGCCGCTGGATGGCAGGAGTACGGTGGCCTCCGGAGGATTCCGACCTTCCGCCCCCGCGGGTACCCGCGGCCACCGCCGCCGCTGCGGCCGCGGCCGCGGCCGAGATGATATCGGACGATGACCGGTCGGTGGCGGCCGACTCGTGGTCCATCAAGAGCGAGTACGGTAGCACGCTTGACGACGACCAGCGACACGTCGACGCCGCCGAAGTGCTCCTTGGCTGCAACTTCCCTGCCGCCGCCTCCGATTACAGGTTCACCCGTTTCCCCTTTCTTGGTTTCTGTTTCGTGTTTTCTTGTAGTGCGATGGTAGTGGGATTGGCTTCAGTCGCGTCTTTGCGCTGCCGTGGTTTGTGAAAGCACTCATATTTGTTCCACTGTCGTGGTTCATCATAAATATTTGATCTTGATTTTTATTGGGTGACCGACTGCTGTTTCGAAGCTTATGCGAATGAATTGTTCCTTCGCCGTGCTGGTGCAAGACTGTGTAGTTCTTTCTACATTCTTCGAATCTTAAGATTTCCCTTTCTTCATACCGTCCTTTGACCTTCCGCCCTTCGTCCGAATAAAAAGAAAAACCCTTGTTTTTTCTCTGGTATTCTGGAGCATGTTATTTGTATACATGCTTTTGATTGTGTTTAATTGTGTGCGCAGCATGGTGCTGTCACGTTCTATTTTAATATCTAAAAATTGATGTCTTGGGTTTTTGGAGGACATACAAAATTGTTACCTTCTGAGGTTTGTGAAGTCTGTACGCTATATAATTATTTTTCAGTGTTCAATATTCTATCTGGAATTGCTGTCAGATTCAAGAAGACATTTATTTAATTTCAAACTATACTTTGGAATTACATACATTATTTATGTGACTGATAATGTTAACTTACAGTTGCCAAATATGTTTGAAATGCCGTTTTTCTGTGCAGTTCTGATAAGGATGGTACAGATTCAAATGAGGTTGAGGCATCACTATTAGGGTTACTGAGCTATTGGGATGCTTCTTATGCTGAGGATCTTGCTAATTTTCATGAACACGGCCATGCTGGTGAAATTTGGTAAGTGCACTGTGATTCAAATAATAGAATCAGTGTGATGATTAGTCCTCTGGTTTGCAGATTTTTTTGTATGTTTTTGTTAGTCACCTTTTATTGGGCACCACATTAAAATTGCTCCTTTGCTAAATGGGGTGTCAGAGGATGATTGAAATAACCTCTTGGCTTGTACAAGGCTACAAGTATTGATACTGTTCTGTGCTGCTGTCTTTACCTTTTTGTTTGGTTTATCATATATGAATGACAAACATCGGTTATATGAACTGTCCATGTACAATCTAACAAGATTTATTTTACTGGAATTTTCTGTTCTTTCTTTTTCGGGTGCATGATATTTATATGCTATAACATGCACGCTAAAGTTCTAAATGAATTTTGATGTTGTTTCACTACTTATGTCATGACTTGGCTTTTGGGTGACTGACCCCTTAACTTGATAAGTTTGAACTAATGATTCAAAATACTTAAGCCTAAGTCAATAATAATATGTCTATATAGTCTTATAAATTGATTCAAGTTTTCTACGTTCTACATGAGACTAAATTGGTTGTCACAATCTCCAACACTTATGGTTTGAAATATGCATAATATCCTCATCAAGGCCTAAAGGCCCTAAACGTAACTTATAATCATTGCGAGCATGTGAAACTCAGTTCAATGGTGGCTCTACATCGTGATATGTCTATAGCTCTATCCACATATTGCTTCTTCCTACGTAGGACACTCAATATGCCTCTTGCTGGGTCCACTTTGATACCAATTATCACGATTTAATCGGATGGGATAATTAACTCATTTATTTAATTGGTTTAAAACATTGATCCAAAATTCATAATCTTAAGTCAATGGTAGTATATTCATCTTGTCTTATAAACCAATTGAATATCCTCCCATATTTGATCCAAAATACACTTTCCTTTTTTGCTATCTGGATAAGAGCAATTATTATTTTTATTGTTATTATTATTATTCTGGACATTGATGGTGATGATTAAATGGGGTTATGTGATCTATCAGTTACTACAGGTTCTTGTTAGAGACACAACAGATTGCACCCTTCTTTAGAAGCTGTATACCATATGGTCTTCTATTATGTTATATCACCACAATTCATGGTGCTTGTTGGTTGAATCTAGTGTCAAGATTTAATTAGTAGTGGCTGTAGACTAGTGCAGTAGTGCTAAATATGATTCTGCATCGAGTATGACCTGTGTTATTAGTATGGTTGCCGCATGGTCTACTGCTTGCCTGAAATTACGAACTGGACCTTGAAGTGCCTTATTCTGTATTATCTTTTTCACTTTTTTTGCACTATATATGCTGATAAATTCATGATTGTTTGATCAATTAAATAGTGAAGGAAGTTAATATGTAGACTTGAAGACCTCAGTTCTCAAAACCACAAGACAACCATATTTTGACACAGCTAAAGCTTGAAATTTTTGTGATCACTACTTGTTTTGTTCTCCTCAGTATAGTTGTAAAATTGCTTTAATCCTTAACTTCAATATTTATTACATAACCTTTGAGCTCAGAGCTCATCGCACAATTGTTTTTATTCTATATTGCCGTTGGCAATTGTATCGGAACTTGATATGAATGCCATTATGCTGACAGGTTTGGGAATGAAGTTATGGAAACTGTTGCAGCTTGGACTAAGAATTTATGTGCAAATGTTTATCAGTCGCAGAAAGAAGATGATAACAACTGTACATCTGACTCTGGTAGGACTTTATCAGTCGCAGAAAGAAGATGATAACAACAACTGTACATCTGACTCTGGTAGGAACTCTAAAGACCTGTCTGGTTGGAGTGTCCTTGATATTGGAACTGGGAACGGTCTGTTGCTGCAAGAGCTTGCAAAGCAAGGGTACTGTTCCATATTCTTGTCTCAACTATTTTAATTCACACTGCATCACTTCATTCCAAAGTTAATGGTTTGTTAGATTACAAGTTAGTGGTTTATTATCAGTTAACATTTTTTTCATGTAGACCCCACTTGTCTGAGTTTTCTCCATACAACACAATAATAGTCTTTTTTGTTTTGCAATTGTTCACTTTATGTTGTCTTATAGAGAGGTCATAAGATTTGTCAAGCTTCATATTTTCTAGGGAATATTGACATATGATTAGCTTAATTTGTTTCCATCAATTAGGACAAGTTTGATGCTATGCTAGTTACCCATTTTGTACTTATTACCTTTCTTTTCCATCCCAATGCTATGTTATAAGAAAAGGCTGAGGTACTGACTTGTGACCTGGGTTCCATGATTTTGATCATGGATCATTTATGACCGAGAACATAAAATATCATTGTTTCAGCAGTCCTAACAAGGAATAGAAAGGGGAAAAAACAACACACACAAAGCCATTACCTTCTTAAATAAACTTAGGCCTAGGATCATTGTTATGTATGCTGCAAATATCTTTAGAATCTTATATCTAACAAAATATTTAGTTCTGAATTGCATGAATCAAGGTTTTTAATTTTGTCCGGCTCGATACTGTTTGAATGATATTTATTGCTCCAATCTCTGATTGGGACATGAACCGCTTAAAACCAGATGGTCCAGTCTGGTTCATTGCATATATATAGTAAATTTTTTCTTTTAACCCTGATGCTAGGGCTGGCAACATTTTGTGACGAAGTGATGCCTAAACTAAAATCTTGTAGTAGTGAACTAGTAAGCTAAAAAAATAAGATGACAATGAGTCATTTAGCTGAACTAATTGTGCCATAAATCTAATTTCAATTCGAGGCCTGACAATTTGGCGACCCACTATATAATGCGAAGCCCTTATTAAACTCTAGTTACATTAGTACATTAAGAGAACATTTTTTTGATTACTTTCTTGTACCGTAACATGCAGTACGTATTGGTCCAGGCATGGGTTGGTATGCCGACCACCCTTGTTTCAAACGACTTGGTCCAATTCTATACAAATAATAAACAAAACAAAAACAGCGATGGGGCTATCCAACTTGACATAAAATAGAAAAAAACCTAAAATAGAAATTAGGGTTCACGAATATGAGCCCTCTCCTTGTGTTCAACACTAGTGGCGTCTTCGTTGCTTTGCAACCAATGCCATTGCTTCTCCACTATCACTGTTGCTGTTTTGTGATGCTGCTGCCAACGTCGTTGTCGTCGTGTTCTATATTCCCTGGTACACCTCCCACCTCTTCTCCTTTCTCACTTCTTCTCCATCACTTCTTCCTCCTCCACCACTTCCTCTTCTTCCTTCCTCCTTCCTCATATGTTCTTCGATCGCCTCCTCCTCCTCACTCTCCTTTTCTCTCTCTCCGTAACATTGGTACATATCAGTGTACCGACACATGGTACATTGATACTGATTGGTTTGTACCAGTCCGACAGATCATCGAAATGGTGATCCTTGGTTCTATGTTTCTCCTGGACCTATACGTACCAGTCCGATGGCTTATCGGGTGGGCAACACAGACCATGACATATGCTTTCTAACACTACATATAGTCAAATCTTAGAAAAAGTTCCATGCTATATGTTAGTGTACCATGCAGTGATTTCAATAGGCTCTTGGGCGAGGCGAGGCGAGGCCTGAGCGCCTTGCTTCATTTCTAGGCGATGCGCTTCAAAGAGGCGTTGCTTGGGCGCTCGCTCGAGCCCAGGCACCGGGTGCTTTGGGCGAGCTCCCGGGTTAAACCAGGCGACCGAACCAGCGTTTTAGGTCTGGTTCGGTCTCTGGTGCTTTAGTTGGTTCAATCGAACCAACTAAAGCACCGATATCAGCCTTCCTCTTGTGACTTCCCAACCCTAACCCTGCTTCCCGCTGCCGCTGCTTGCTGTTGCAGCTGCCATTGTCGCCGCTCCTGCTGTTGCCGTTGCCACTGCCATTGTTGTTGCTCGTCGCTCCTGCTGTCGCTACCGCTGCTTGCTTCTACCGCTGCCACTGTCGTTGCTCGCCGCTCTCGCTGCTACCGCTGCCGTTGTCATTGTCGTTGCTCGTCGTTGCTACTGCTCGCTGCTACTACTACCGCTGCCATTGTCGTCGCTCACCACTCTTGCTCCCGTTGGTCTCAGTCAGCAGCCTCGATCTTCCTCTTACTCACACTCGTCTCACTTCGATAGTATACTGTTAACAGTATATTAACAGTATACTGCTAACCGTATACTAGTAATAGTATTTTTATTTATTAGATTAATAATATATTATTTTGATTTTAATACTGTTAATTTTTATTTATTTGAAATTATTGTTATTGTTTTGAATTTTGAGACTTTTTGTTAATGTGATATTGTGATTTTACAAGATTTTCTTAATTTAATATCATATTTTTATTTAAATAATTATATTTATTAATTATATTATTATATTATTATATTTTAATGCCTCGGGCGTTTTTGGACCTTGGCACCTTTTGACGCCTAGCGCTTTTTAAATCATTGGTACCATGTATCGCGACATCGATAGGTATCAAGCCTATATTGGTCCAATGGGGTTATTGGCATAGGTCCGGTACTTGAAACATCATACGATATATGCATTATTTACAAATATCTTCATGGGCACAAGGAATGCTTAATTCAACTTTCTTCCTTAATTGTAATGCCTTATTCTTTCTTGAATACTTATTTGAACGGTAGAGTAGGATTCTTTCAGATTTGGTATCTCCTTTCTTGTTGGAGAAAAACTTTTCTTCTTAGGTTGCCATAGATGTTCTCTTTTACTTTTCAGCAGTCCTAACAAGGAATAGAAAGGGGAAAAAACAACATACACAAAGCCATTAGCTTCTTAAATAAACTTAGGCCTAGGATCATTGTTATGTATGCTGCAAATATCTTTAGAATCTTATATCTAACAAAATATTTAGTTCTGAATTGCATGAATCAAGGTTTTTAATTTTGTCCGGCTCGATACTGTTTGAATGATATTTATTGCTCCAATCTCTGATTGGGACATGAACCGCTTAAAACCAGATGGTCCAGTCTGGTTCATTGCATATATATAGTAAATTTTTTCTTTTAACCCTGATGCTAGGGCTGGCAACATTTTGTGACGAAGTGATGCCTAAACTAAAATCTTGTAGTAGTGAACTAGTAAGCTAAAAAAATAAGATGACAATGAGTCATTTAGCTGAACTAATTGTGCCATAAATCTAATTTCAATTCGAGGCCTGACAATTTGGCGACCCACTATATAATGCGAAGCCCTTATTAAACTCTAGTTACATTAGTACATTAAGAGAACATTTTTTTGATTACTTTCTTGTACCGTAACATGCAGTACGTATTGGTCCAGGCATGGGTTGGTATGCCGACCACCCTTGTTTCAAACGACTTGGTCCAATTCTATACAAATAATAAACAAAACAAAAACAGCGATGGGGCTATCCAACTTGACATAAAATAGAAAAAAACCTAAAATAGAAATTAGGGTTCACGAATATGAGCCCTCTCCTTGTGTTCAACACTAGTGGCGTCTTCGTTGCTTTGCAACCAATGCCATTGCTTCTCCACTATCACTGTTGCTGTTTTGTGATGCTGCTGCCAACGTCGTTGTCGTCGTGTTCTATATTCCCTGGTACACCTCCCACCTCTTCTCCTTTCTCACTTCTTCTCCATCACTTCTTCCTCCTCCACCACTTCCTCTTCTTCCTTCCTCCTTCCTCATATGTTCTTCGATCGCCTCCTCCTCCTCACTCTCTTTTTCTCTCTCTCCGAAACATTGGTACATATCAGTGTACCGACACATGGTACATTGATACTGATTGGTTTGTACCAGTCCGACAGATCATCGAAATGGTGATCCTTGGTTCTATGTTTCTCCTGGATCTATACGTACCAGTCCGATGGCTTATCGGGTGGGCAACACAGACCATGACATATGCTTTCTAACACTACGTATAGTCAAATCTTAGAAAAAGTTCGATGCTATGTGTTAGTGTACCATGTAGTGATTTCAATAGGCGCTCGGGCGAGGCGAGGCGAGGCTCGAGCGCCTTGCTTCATTTCCAGGCGATGCGCTTCAAAGAGGCGTTGCCTGGGCGCTCGCTCGAGCCCAGGCACCGGGCGCTTCGGGCGAGTGCTCGGGTTAAACCAGGCGACCGAACCAGCGTTTTAGGTCTGGTTCGGTCTCTGGTGCTTTAGTTGGTTCAATCGAACCAACTAAAGCACCGATATCAGCCTTCCTCTTGTGACTTCCCAACCCTAACCCTGCTTCCCGCTGCCGCTGCTTGCTGTTGCAGCTGCCATTGTCGCCGCTCCTGCTGTTGCCGTTGCCACTGCCATTGTTGTTGCTCGTCGCTCCTGCTGTCGCTACCGCTGCTTGCTTCTACCGCTGCCACTGTCGTTGCTCGCCGCTCTCGCTGCTACCGCTGCCGTTGTCATTGTCGTTGCTCGTCGTTGCTACTGCTCGCTGCTACTACTACCGCTGCCATTGTCGTCGCTCACCACTCTTGCTCCCGTTGGTCTCAGTCAGCAGCCTCGATCTTCCTCTTACTCACACTCGTCTCACTTCGATAGTATACTGTTAACAGTCAATATATTAACAGTATACTTCTAACTATATACTAGTAACAGTATTTTTTATTTATTAAATTAATAATATATTATTTTGATTTTAATATTGTTAATTTTTATTTATTTAAAATTATTGTTATTGTTTTGAATTTTGAGACTTTTTGTTAATGTGATATTATGATTTTACAAGATTTTCTTAATTTAATATCATATTTTTATTTAAATAATTATATTTATTAATTATATTATTATATTATTATATTTTAATGCCTCGGGCGTTTTTGGACCTTGGCACCTTTTGACCCCTAGCGCTTTTTAAATCATTGGTACCATGTATCGCGACATCGATAGGTATCAAGCCTATATTGGTCCAATGGGGTTATTGGCATAGGTCCGGTACTTGAAACATCATACGATATATGCGTTATTTACAAATATCTTCATGGGCACAAGGAATGCTTAATTCAACTTTCTTCCTTAATTGTAATGCCTTATTCTTTCTTGAATACTTATTTGAACGGTAGAGTAGGATTCTTTCAGATTTGGTATCTCCTTTCTTGTTGGAGAAAAACTTTTCTTCTTAGGTTGCCATAGATGTTCTCTTTTACTTTTTATTATCTTCAGAATCCATGAACTTATTTACCAAAGTTAAAGAATTTTCCTTCTTAGGGCGTCATAGACGTTCTTTTATACCTTTTATTTTCTTCAGAATCTATGAAATTTATCAAAGATAGCTTATATAGCTCTTTAGGGGAATGTTGCTAATATGATTACAGGATAAAGGGATAAATCATATTTCTGGTTTTCAGAACACAAGGGCATTTGGTGAGTAAGGGGGGCATGAAATGATGCATGTTGGATTTTTGATATCTTTGGAATTCCAACTGGGAATGCAAGGTATTTTTATTTATTAGATTAATAATATATTATTTTGATTTTAATACTGTTAATTTTTATTTATTTGAAATTATTGTTATTGTTTTGAATTTTGAGACTTTTTGTTAATGTGATATTGTGATTTTACAAGATTTTCTTAATTTAATATCATATTTTTATTTAAATAATTATATTTATTAATTATATTATTATATTTTAACGCCTCGGGCGTTTTTGGATCTTGGCGTCTTTTGACGCCTAGCGCTTTTTAAATCATTGGTACCATGTATCGCGACATCGATAGGTATCAAGCCTATATTGGTCCAATGGGGGTATTGGCATAGGTCCGGTACTTGAAACATCATACGATATATGCGTTATTTACAAATATCTTCATGGGCACAAGGAATGCTTAATTCAACTTTCTTCCTTAATTGTAATGCCTTATTCTTTCTTGAATACTTATTTGAACGGTAGAGTAGGATTCTTTCAGATTTGGTATCTCCTTTCTTGTTGGAGAAAAACTTTTCTTCTTAGGTTGCCATAGATGTTCTCTTTTACTTTTTATTATCTTCAGAATCCATGAACTTATTTACCAAAGTTAAAGAATTTTCCTTCTTAGGGCGTCATAGACGTTCTTTTTCTCCTTTCTTGTTGGAGAAAAACTTTTCTTCTTAGGTTGCCATAGATGTTCTCTTTTACTTTTTATTATCTTCAGAATCCATGAACTTATTTACCAAAGTTAAAGAATTTTCCTTCTTAGGGCGTCATAGACGTTCTTTTATACCTTTTATTTTCTTCAGAATCTATGAAATTTATCAAAGATAGCTTATATAGCTCTTTAGGGGAATGTTGCTAATATGATTACAGGATAAAGGGATAAATCATATTTCTGGTTTTCAGAACACAAGGGCATTTGGTGAGTAAGGGGGGCATGAAATGATGCATGTTGGATTTTTGATATCTTTGGAATTCCAACTGGGAATGCAAGCATATAAAGTAGTGACTGCAAGCTATATATTAAAGAGATGACTTTTTCATCATTAGTAATTTAACATGTATGTCTTTGAATTGGTTGGTAACACATTGTTTCCTAAAACTTAGATATAAAGCCAACAAGCAAGAACTTTATGATAATAAGAGAACTCTTTGCCAGGTGAGATGTTGATTTTTCATTGAACTTGGTGGGGAAAAAAAACAAAACTAATTGGGATGATATAGGAATTTAAGGAGCAAATGTATGTCCAGGATAGAAAAAGGGAAATTGGAAGGACAACAATATGAGATTGACTTTGAGGCTTGATGGCTTATAAGATAGAGAGGTCTCAGAAGTCTTTCACCAGTCTAAAGGTACTCTAATTCTAATGATGGCTGAATTGTGATTTTAGTTAAAGAACATATTTCTTAAATGACAACGAAAGAACATTCATCCATGACCCAGAAACATTATAAGGCTAAAAATGAAGAACCAATATTTAAGAGGTTTGTCACATTCTCTTGTCAAAATTCATGCAAGCCTTACGTTTGCTGTCTATTTCTTGTCATTCAGGCACCCCTAGTGGAATTTGTAATGCTCCTTCCTCAAACCAGAACAATTCTAAACCTTAGGAAACAAAAGGGAAGCCCACCTATTTCTTTCTTCCTCCTGAGCTGCTGCCTGTTTTGGTACACCTAAATTTCAGTTCATACTGACTGGTCTACCACGTGGCTTCATTGGATTGCTGGAACTCAGCATAGGCTGGAATTGGGAATCCTCTGTTACTACAACCATTAGCTGAATCATTTGTGGATTGAAAATTTAGATGAAATAATTGAATGTCTTAGGCCATAAGGTTAGATGAAAAACAGAACTGAGGATTGAAATTCTTTAGCATACTTCTTGTGACATGGTGTACTTGTTTATTTGATAACTTAAAAACTAAAACGGCACTTGTTGGATGGAGAACAATTTGATGAAGCACACATCTCTTAGAGTCACTAGGCATTGATTTATTTCAATAGGATGATGCACATGTTGTTAATGTGATTGTTTGGCCTGCATGGAAGATTCTATTCGTGTTTTTCAACCTGAGATTGGGTTTCTTTGTTAGTGACCTGTATATCATACTTATCAGTAGTTATTGATAATAGTTAACAAGTAATGGATATCAATCATTTGTTCAGTTATGATGTATATAGATTGCCTGCCTTTTTCTGCCTGGGGAGTGGTTTACTTGATTAGTATATTTTGTTTGTAGGCTTTGGAAATTTGTGCCATCCATCTATTCATGTTAACAACAAATTAGACCTTGTGACTAGTTATTTGAGCCCATCTATTGTTAATATTATCTGTTGCATTTCCAGGTTCTCTAATTTAACCGGAACAGATTACAGTGAAGGAGCAATTGTCCTTGCACAGAACCTTGCTACCCGAAATGGTTATCCAAATATAAACTTCTTGGTATGCGATATAGTGAGTTATCCTTTGCATACTTTGGTATGATCATAACTAATGGTACTTGATATAATAGTTTGTTTCTTTGTTGTTTAAATTTACATAAGTTCATGGTGGAGACATGTTGTAGCATTTTGTCTCTATTTTGCAATTTACCAGCTTTGATAAGTCAAAAGGTGTATATTTTTTGTTTCTAGAGCTTTCTATTTCAGTGTTGTAATCTCTAACTAAGATTGTATGTTTAAACATTTAGTTTTTTGATGTTTATATGTTCTTTCTGCTTAATCTGATGACCTTCTTTCTATTATATATATTCACAGGGAATTTTTTTTATTTATTTATTTGAGGTTATTTTGCCTGAAAACCAAACTTGTACCTGTTCTACCGCATGGCTGAATATACGTATACGTCGAAACAAAATAACTATCCTAGTTGTAGTGTTTTCTATAATTCTTGCATAACAGGTAAACATAATTCATTCATTTAAAGTATGCTTGTCTCCATCTAGGTTATTTTTGAGACCTACTGGAAACTTGGGTACTGGTTAATTGCATTTTCCGGACCTTGGCCTTCCAGATTTCTTGGAAGCCCCCGTTTCTTCCCAGAAGTTGATTTGAGTTTATTTCGGAGGTCTATGTTTGAAGTGAGCTACATATATCTGCTTCGAACTTTGATAAGAAGCTCATGGGTTCATAAATGAAGTCCCAGCTGCTTATAGTTTTGAAGCTCGGATTAATTCTACATTTCGAACATACCAATAGCAACATCTCCAACAAATATGGTTTTAGGATCTGTGGTAGGTGCTATTTGTGAAACATCGTAACCAATATTGTAATATGTCAACTGAGATCAATCTGTGCATACAATTGACAATTATTTTTTTCCTCTCCGGTGTAAGTTGAATGGGTCTCCATATGCAAATGCACCTGAACATAGAGGGGCATCAACAGGCTGCCCTACTTGGTAAACCAAGTCTGGTTTAATTTAGATCCTTGATGTGTGGTGACAAGGATAATTTTGAATTATCTTAAGCATTGGTCAAAATTTGTATTTAGGGTTTGTGGTAAACCACCAGATGCATGTATAAAGTTGTCATTAAGTTTGCTCTTCATGTTATTATTTATTATGGAGTTATGCCAAACGTATACTTTTCTTAAAGCAGCATGGCTTCATATGGGCTCGATACCAATTTAAGATGTATTACTTCATATACTCCAAAAAGGGTAGCTTTGTTTGAACCAGTCATGTACAGTCGCATCGGAGATGTAAAACATCTCAGTTTTGTATTAAAAAATGGTAATTGAGTAATTTTCTCTTAACTAAAACCACAACTACCTTTTTTCAACTTGAATAATGGACGTCGCGTTGGCCATTTTTTAGCATGTACAATTACAAGTGACCTGGTTTTCTATTTTGTTTTATTGCTTAAAGTAACCTTATTTCAAATTGTTGAAAAACTCTAATATGCCAGCTCAATCAGATTCATATGGTTATGGCTTGCATCTCTGGTAATCTATGCTTATAGCAATCTTTTTGTCTAAATATTTGTTGAGGCAATGATAAGCTTGTTGATGATCATAGTCTTCTTTATTAACATCAGGTAGCAATTCTCTAAGGCACGTTTTGGAATTGTGGTGGTGTGCTTGTAGGTCGATGATGTTCTGGAGACGAAATTGGACAGAAAGTTTCAACTTGTAATGGACAAAGGGACTTTGGATGCCATAGGCTTGCATCCAGATGGCCCACTTAAAAGGTAAGATCATTGAATTTTAGCTTTGTTTTCTTTTCATCAACTGATTCAGTTTAATCCATATGATCTCATTTTTATGCATTCACTCAGCCTCGATAAAGAACTAGATGGATGGATTCTTAGTGTTTGATGACTATTCCAACAGTATTGATTGTTTTAATGAATTTTGAACATTTCTAACTCTGACATTAGTTAGTGCTGTTTTAATGACTATTCCAACAGCATCTTTATTGTTTGTTCGTTATCATTCAAGTTAGAAATGATTAGACTGGTGAACGTGAAGCTGCTAGTGCCAACATACCTTTGATTTTTTTTTTTTACTGTCAGGATAATGTATTGGGAGTCAGTATCAAACTTGGTTGCACCTGGCGGGATACTGGTTAGTGCTAAACCCTTTTTTAGTCACTTGTTTCTCTCTTTCTTATCTTGAAGTAGCTTAGATAGTGAGCCTGAACAAAGATCGGGCTATGGCTGGCTTCACTAAGTTCTCGGTGAAATTGACTAATGTATCCAGGTCATCACCTCATGTAATAACACAAAGGATGAGTTGTTGCAAGAGGTGGAAAACTTAAACCAGAAAAAGACTAGCATACAAGAGTTGGACCCAGAATCAGGCAGAGCGCCAGCAGTTTTCCAATACATCGATCATGTCAGGACATACCCGACCATCATGTTTGGTGGTGTGGAAGGATCTCGTGTTTGCTCTGTTGCATTTCGCAGAAGCTGAATCAGGACCTTTTTAGTTTCCAAAACTTTACCGTCAACGACTAATGTGATGAATCATGATAAACAAAGTGGTTCCCTGTACTTTGTTATGAATTTTTGTTTCCAGTTTCTTCTGTAATGTCTCTTTCTGTTTAGGGATTGTACGGTGGGTTATCTTTTGTTCCTAGATAAAGACCTCACGATATTACTTCTAGCATAAAAGAAATATTAATATCGTGCAAGAGTTCATGATCTTTCATCTTGTACAATAAATTGGTAAATAGCATAAAGCAAAGATGTGGTGGTGATTGTTGATCGTTGCATTAGTTCCTCATAAATTTGAGATCCATCTCAATGTATTGCTCCATTGATGCTATTACATTGTATTTTTATTTGCTAGTAGTGATTTATTTGATTCACGTATGTATGCATGCATGATTCATTGAATCTGAAACCCTCTGAAACAGGTTGGTGCTGGAGTAATTTAATTCAAGGTATGCAATTTCGATGTGTACCGCTGGCGGTACGTACCGGTTCGATAGGTTACCGATACGCGGATCGTCCGGTACCGGGCAGTACGATTGGTATAGTGCTATAGTGTACTGTAGCAGTGCAAACAGTGCGCTGTAGCAGTGCAGCAGTACAAACAGTGCACGGTAGCAATCAAACAGTGCACTGTAGCCATTGATGCTATTACATTGTATTTTTATTTGCTAGTAGTGATTTATTTGATTCACGTATGTATGCATGCATGCATGCATGATTCATTGAATCTGAAACCCTCTGAAACAGGTTGGTGCTGGAGTAATTTAATTTATATATTATTTTAATGAATTTATTTTATTAATTTAAAGATATTTTTGTATATGTTGTTTCATGATAATATTTAAATTAATAAATAAATATAACAAACTAATACAGAAAAAAAAGGAAGAAATCAGATTTATTCTTGAAGATGAAAAATCTTAGTTGAAAAATATGAAAGTTTATTAATAAAAAATATGATTATTTTTGTGAATTAAAGTCAAATCAAGAATATGATTTTTTTTTCAATCAAGTGAGAATATTACATTCTTAATGGGAACATATTGTAGATTTGATATGATTATAATTTTTTTATTTTTATATTAAGTCTATAAAAATATTAAAATATTGTATTATATCAATTAGGAACGAATCCATAAAGTGATTTTTTTTTTCATTTTGTGTGTGAGTAGTGTGAGATCAAATTATTTTTTTCGATGAAATAATATCACCATCCACGTGCGATACGCATGGGTTATTTTCCTGATGAAATGATCATATCATGTGGAGGTATGAACACTTCTTGAGCCAAAATAAGTTTGATAATTAACCAAAAAATTTCTATTATATTTAATTACCATCTCTTTATTTTTCATCAATTTATTTTTTCTATCATTAATTTTCCCTTTTTATCATTAAAAAGAAATCTGTTAGCTACTCCTCCAACATCATCATGGTTAGCTTCTTCTTTGATTAGCGTTTGGTGCAAATGGTTATGGCAAAGTTATTGACCTGTGCATATGAATTATGAATTATGCTGGGGCACATGCAATGTGACTTGATGTTGTAGTCATGGATGGTGTAGTTCATATCATATAGGGGAGGATGGAATATGAACACCACAAAGGAAACTAACATGCATCTCTCCTCGCCATCAACACCTTCACAATAAGAATATCTACTACTACATACCATCGCCACATTCACCACCTCTTCACCAATCTCTTAATTAAATCATATCATCTTAATCATTTGAAATCATTTTAATTTTTATTTATGCTCTCTAGTAAACTCTTCTTAAGTTTCTTTCTACATCTCCTTGGGCCACTAATACTAATCTCTCGTCTCTTTTAACTTCAACATCTATACATCTCTTTAAAACATATAATGGATCAAATATATATATCTCTACAGGATGATAAGTTGCTTTGTGAGCTTGTACAAACAAAATAACCACCTATTGCAAAGAGCAAAACTTTCATAACTGATTTACAAACTACTGATACAGTAAACCCTAAATACCGATCACCGGTACATCATCTGTAAGGTATTTATGCTAATATATAACAGATGACTTCGATCAGCTTCGGATTAAAAGAACTAAAACAACATTCGATCCAGTAACCGACATGGTCGAGGCATTGATGTTACAAACCAGGATCATGGTGGTAGTAAAAATGGCCACAAAAAAAGGGGAAAAAGGTACTGAGACTTGAAGATGCTATACAACAAAGTTACAAAGATTAGGGCTGCAGCATTCCCACATATCGTGGTTGTCATGCTCTGTCACGAGCCACATGAGGTGTCGATCAATCAGTTGAAATGTGCAGTACGCTCGCTCTGAATCAATTACCTGATGGTGGCCTTTTGTTAGTCCGTTCAAGATTCATCGTCGAGAGGCACAATCAGTGTTGCATGTGCCCTGTTGTATCTGAACCTTTGTTAATGTCGAATGTGAGCTTGCGAGACAATGACTGATGCTGGCCAGGAACAGTAGCATGCTGCGACGAGCATAGATGATCAGTAACTGTCAGCTCTTACTCAAGCAATTAAATAACAGAAGCATATATCTGAACTAACATCATTCTTATACCATTGGATGGTCGAGATGAAGTTGTGGCATAGCCATACTGGGAACGTTGCAAGGTTGAACCACCCAACTTACGTAGTTGTTGGCTTGCCCTTGCAAAACTGGCATGGGGACACCAATTGAGCCTCTCGGGGTGCACCATGTTATATTACCGCTGTTTGCTCCTTGAGATGCCATTGCATGATCAAATAAACCTTGAGAAGGTGTAAATGGTTCCTATATTGCATCAGGGACAACAGACACAGTACAGGATCACTAGAAAGCTCAAAACATGACTCAGGAAGATCACCAACTCAATCAAGAAAGAAAAATTAGGACAAACCTGAGTAGGCATGATAGTGTCCTGAGGAAAAGGTGAGCAACCAGAAGGCTGCAGTG
The DNA here is from genome assembly GCA_001649415.1 of Musa itinerans. Taxonomy (NCBI): domain Eukaryota; kingdom Viridiplantae; phylum Streptophyta; class Magnoliopsida; order Zingiberales; family Musaceae; genus Musa; species Musa itinerans. Next base: position 11,570 of record LVTN01000275.1, on the reverse strand, counting down.
ACATTGAATTGCCATAGGATGTGGTGCTCTCCCGATGAAATGATGCAACATGCGAGGGCTCATTAATCATCAATTGATCTGATGCATCATTAGTTTACACTATTCAACAAAATGAAATGTAAATAGGATATGTCAAGTGACACAAGTTAAGATACTGATTACATACTTGCTTTTTCTTTAGTCTGTATTGGCTGGTAGATGGTTCCTGTGTTAACTGCATCATTACGGGATTGAAGCTTCTTCTTCTGTTTCGAATCTTGTCCGTCCCTTGCACGAGCTTTCTTGCCCCTTTTTCTCTTACTTCCTAGTTCGTCCTGTTGAATATTGTCAATGAGTGTCACATCATCCTCGGTTTGTCTACTCAATGGAGCCATGTGCAGAACATGTTCAACTTCAGCTATCAACTTATCAAGTTCTTGGTCAAAAATCTGTAGAGCATCTTCAGAAAATGCACTTTTTACAGCAATAGTAATTGCCTTATGGCAAACCCGGGAATACTGCTGCGTCAGAAGATCTTGGCCATCACTTTTAGTTATCAAATGATGCTTCCCAGATACAATCTCGACATTTGCATATTTGCTCCACCTTTTCAGTATATACTGGGAAGGCAAGTGAAGGATGTTGTTATTGTTAAGGACCTTCAGTGCATGCATGCATAAGATGCCCATACTCTCAAACTTTCTACAGCTGCATGATACTGTTAAATTTGATGGTTTAAGTTCAACGATCCCAAAAGAGTGCTTTCCAGGAAGGGAAACTTTGAAGGTGTACACTGTGCCATCTATTCCTATTGGTTCGCAAAGACAAGAAAGCTGACTCTTAAACTCATCTTCAAATTCATTGTACATGAGCCTCGTATACGATTCTGCTGCTTCATTTAGCATAGGCATGTCAACCAGCAAAACTGGTTTGGTTTGTCTTGATTTATAATCTTCATATAGTTCCTTCTCACGAAATCGGTTCAATGACTTATGAGACTGCTCTAAAAATTTTGAAAGAGGCAACTTCCTATTGAAGTGCTTCTTGAAGTGATTCTTCATGCTCTCACTCCACTGCATTGTTGTCATGAAAGCAGAAAATGAGTTCTTATTATAAACCAATGCCCATCTTTCTCGAGCTGCATATACATCTTCTAACCAGGAGTTACCAGCTAGATCATATTTGTGAATCAACCTAACCCATTTGGAGCAGAACTCCTCTTCAGAACCCTCTTCATGTATGCAGTCTTTAAAATCCTTCTGAAAGTTGGTGTCATTACTATAAACATGAGAAATATGTACAGTAGAGGTCTGAATTATATGCCATAAGCAAAAACGATGACATGTCTCAGGTAACGTCATACTAATTGCCCTTGATAATGCTGGACAATTGTCTGTCAAAATAGTTTGTGGTTGTAGTCCTGACATTGCAACCATGAAGGTTCTAAATAACCAAACAAATGATTCTGTGGTCTCATCTAACAAAATTGCAGCACCAAATAAAACAATTTGCTTATGATGATTGATACCAATGAATGGTGCAAATGGTACTTCACTCTTGTTTGGACGATAAGTTGTATCAAATAAGACCACATCGCCGAAATAGGTGTAATCAATTATTGATCGAGAATCTGCCCAAAAGAAGTTGGTCACTTGCTCCCTATCATCAAGCTGTATAGCGTAGAAAAACGAGGGATCCTCTAGCTGCTTAGCTTTCAAGAATTCTAAAAGAACTTGAGCATCTCCCTTCTCAAGTTCTCTCATCCTGTTAGTGTGAAGATAGCTACTTTGATCCTTCAAGAGAAACCCAATGGATTCAGCATCATGAGCCTCTTCTGCAGGAAATTCAAGAGGTTGTGCTGGCTTTTCCACAGCATCACTTACTCCATGTTGAGATGGCACTATCCTCCTATGAGACCTTAACAAGTGTGCTTTGTGTGGTCGTACAAGTGGATGATTGTGCTCATAAATGATTTTACTTACAACCCATATACCATCACGACTCACCTTATATTCAATGCGGGCCATACAATTGGTTCTCACAACTTCACGTGGTTTTTTCGTCACATGCGTAGAATGCTTCTGACGAGCACCTTCATTGCTACACAAGAAGACTCTGTTCCGTACAGTCCCATCTTTTCTTCGACCAAGATGACCCTTTCGAACACTAAAACCTCTTCTTTGAGCATAATTGTTGTAAAACATAAAAGCTTGGTCTTCGGAATGAAACACCATACCAACCTCTGGCTCCATTTGTGAATTTATAGTTGTCTTTGGAACAAGTGCTTTGTCCCCGATACTGGTATATCTTGTGCTAGGACCGACCTGGCCATCTTTTGAAGGTTGAGATTCCTTTCCCACATCCTCGATAGAAGCAGGCCCCTCTGTGATTGTATCTACCCCTGCATTGTCTTTGTCTTTCTCACTAAAAGAAGCTTCAATAGTTTCAACAGATTCACTATTCGAAGAAGAATTAGATAATTCCATTTCTGGAAGGAAAACAGCGAATTGGTGTAAAAGAAATGTCATAGCTAAACCAGTAAAAGGATAAGAGATAATCAATGTTTTGATGAGTAAGCTAGTACCATATATCATTCAGAACTTGAGATTACATAATGTGCATGACACTTGATGGTAAATATTTGAAGCACTTCAAGAATGTCTCATAATGTGTAACATCAATGCTAACCCATAAGCTTAGCATGATACAAGAATCATAATATGTACTTACTTGTCACTAAACAAATAAATATTCATGAATGTGATCACTACTTATGCTACTATCATTGGCAACAACAGCGATCTTGACAGAGATCTATCAAGATCACTTCTATATTAAATTTTTAGATTCCTTGTAAGAATCAGATACTCGACCTACATAGCTCAAAAAGCCTTATAAGTTTCTCACAATTTTTATCCTTTTAGTGTAGATGGTACTCCACGTTCACATAATGCTTCAAAAACCTCTTTGGTTAAATCATCCAAATTTAGTCCTGTTAGTATTATCTTTCTCAAGGGTTTATAATTCTTGAACTTTTGTGACCATTACTTCAGCTATACCTTTATCTTTTTCTTTTCAATTTGCACTTTGTATGTTCTATTTAGTCATACTCGCAACACCCCTAGTTTCCAATGTTATCTCCATAACTCCCATTTAGAGTTTATCCAACTGATAAAATTGAAGCAATATTAGCAAACGATATGTTCCGTGAGATGTCAACTTGAATATGCCAGTGCAAACAGGTCAAGATTCAAGATTGACCCTATGTGTAATCTGGGAGTGATAGGGAACTTGCTTACAAGTGAGAGGAAACACACTTGGTAACTTATTGTCCTTGTACTAGTAATTGCTCCATTATATGAATTTTTTATCACATCATTGTCTCAGTATTAAGTTCCTTACCAGGAATAATATGCAAGTATTTTGCCTTTTCTTTATGCTTTTCATCTAAGTTAGTAGAGAAACCACCCTACCAAACCTTCTTGGTTCAGACCTAATTAACTTTCTAAGTATACATTTTATAGCATTTTCTTTGCATAAGCACTCATCCCAAAGTCACACCATTGCAGTTCATTATCAAAATAGTTTTCATCCACTCATCATTCATCTTTTTTCTTGTTGCTGAACTTGTCAAATAAACTTAATCTCCTAAGCTGTTTGACATTTCAAAAAGAGGACATCATCTTCTACACCTTTACCTATTCAAGTCTATATTGAGGTACTTTTTCATTGTTTACCATATTTTTCATAAACCTACAATTTTCTTTCATGACACTATAACTCCAAATCCTGATAGTCACAAGATTTTCATGAATTTTTCTAAACATGGCAACTCCATGTTTTCCGACTCCAAATCTTTTTTTTAACCTTTTTAGTAACTTTATGCATCTCTTTCTCCCCATCTTAGGATACTACTGAAAGTCTGAAACTTTTCGCCATTCTTGTATTTCTATGAAACACAGCAAATTTAACTCTACTTCCTTGAAGATACGCTGCAATCACTAGATTCCAAGAGATTTTTTTCCTTTTACTGTAATACTTCCATTGCAATTGGTAACTTTCACCCAAATTCCACATTCCTTCCATTGCCATTCTATTTCTAAATTAAATTACATATTCAATTTATTGAATTCCCTATTCATTTATAAGATTAAAATTTATTTTTTAATTTCACTTTCTTATAAAACAAAACAATTAATATATGCAGTGAAGCATTTTCTGGCGGAAATGACAAAATTTTGCATTAAACTCTATATATTCTCCAAATGAGAAAATATTTTTGTGTTGATAACTTGTTTTGCTCCTGTATGTATTTGGACCATGGAATCAAATAAATATGATTCCCAGCCCAAGGACTCGTACTGGACCATACATTCTGGTACTGGTTAATATCATTATCTTATTATTCCTTTTTGTGAAGCCAGACACTACAAGTTGGTATACAACAATATACTGGTAATGTACCAGTCCGATGAAGTACCAAAACTAGTACCCGATCAAAATGTAAATCCTTGATTTAGACATTTATTTCATTTCATGCATTGAATATGACAAAATCTAAAATTACATCTGTATTTTGTTCTCTGTATATGTACCATGTACCCTCTCATTCTCCAGAATCCATATTGCCACTTAAATCTGCTTCTGTTGAAAAACTTTCATTGGTTGGTTTGATTATCTCATCCAAACCTCTACAGAATTTCCAGTTGATAAAAGATAATCCTATTTGAGAAGTATAAGCACTTACAACAATAAATATATTTTTCCAGGAACAAATATCAGAAGTTATTCCAGTACAGATTCTCTTAACCTCTACATATTTTCTTAGTCCTTGTTACAACAATGGTGGCTCATTCTGATATCTTTTTATAAAAGATATCACTTCTGTCAATTTCCATAGATCTAGAAATATGCACCTGCCGATATTATTTCTTTTAGGCAAAGTACATAAAATATCCTTCCATACATCTAGAATATGCACCTACCAGCATTATTTTCTTTAAGCAAAGGACGTAAAGGTATCCTTCCATTATAATGCTATTAACTACAATACTTCGAGGGGATTTCCTACATTTAAATTCCTTAGTCTAAACTTATGTTGTTGGACAAAATTCTTTAACCTCATTTCTCCAAAATAAGGCTAGAACCCTTGCTCATTTATGACTGTGTCAATGCCAATACAAATTTTCACTTTCAGGGGCATCTAAACCCACTCCATTATTCTCTTTGAAGAATTCAGGTGCTGTACATGTGATGATGTACTGCATCCCAGAAATGACTCAATCACAATGTTTATTCCACAGAGATCTCTTTTATCATTGTTGTAGCAAAGCTTTATGCCAGCTGTTAGCTATTTGTCAATCTTTCTCCTTCCTCTGATTTTAGGACAGATGTAACTTTATGTATGCATGGCCAAAGTTGCTTAAAATATTAACAATTTGTTTGTTCACTCCTTTTCTAGAATAATCCAAAACATGGATTGCAGTTTCATTTGTAAAATGAAAGGTGAAGCAACTAAAATCCGTTTTCAATGCAGGTTGACATGAATACAATATCAAGAGTTTCTATGCAATTTGTAGGAATTTTGATCAATAACACAGTTTTGGTCATTTCTTCTAAAACCAACAGATTTTGTCTAGTTCATAGAGAAACCAATCTATAAAGAATTAAGTGCACCATTGAGCTAGGCAAAAAGCTGCCTCATTCCCCATAGTCTCTCACGAATCTTGGAAGTTATTTCCATCCTGATTAAATTTTCTCCCCAAGATCAAAGAAATTCATAAATTTTACTCAGCTCGCTTTACTTTCTTGATGTTCTGTTTTAGTGAAGAGAGAGAGAGAGAGAGGTTTGAAATATAAAATTTTGATTTTCCTCCTAAAACATTCTTTCCTGTGTTTACTTTGTCGAATCTTTTGTGTTCATGAAAGTGAGATGAGCTCTTGGAGATACATACATTTCATTACTTTTCTAAATGATAAAGCTATAAGTGTCTGGATATAGTGCTACCTCAGTCATGGGGTAAGTTAAGGGAGTTCACGTGTGTGATAGATCCTTTAATATATGTTACATGTGATAGCATCAATTTTGCACATATTAAAGGAAATGTTCCATGCAACTTATGTCAATATTGCAAGCAAACATGCTGCACAATGATCATGTTGGCAGGTAGCTACAAAATCCTTTCAGAAGACCCATGTAATACTAATTCTTGAGAGACTTACTAACTAGTTGTGCTATGTTAGTATTCAGTGTACACTTTCTAGTTTTCTTGCTTTTGCCATTTGTGATCTGATTTTTTTTTTCTCTAATTTATAGTTTTTGTTAGTTGTTTACCAAGCCCAAAACCAAAATCCTAGAAAATTAACCATAAGTGTTGAACCTGTCAAAGTGTTTCACATGAAACTATTAGTCACCTAACCAAATTCACTGAACATGTCCTGATAAAATCCCAGTTGTGTAATTACTACCAATATATGCAACATACATGTATAAGCAAGTCTCTTGATTACAAAACCAGACATTGTAGCAAGTGATCACTCGATAAAGGCAACCCATGAGTAGAACAATCACCTAACCAAAATATGCATGATTGTCGCTTACAAAATAAAGAGCTTCTCGATAAATATTCATTGCTAGAATACCTGACAAATGCCAAGATAAATTAAAACCACTTATAGACCAGTCATGACCATTGTCACCTTAAAAAGGTACAGAGACTTAGGGGGTTCACTAGGGTATTAACAAAAAGTAAGGTCAAATCTTTCAGTAGAAAATCTAATAACTAATTTTATTCTTTATCGAGATCAAAATGCGATACATACATAAATAAGAAGCTAAGAAATTGTTAGTTAGTTCCTAACACAAAAAGAAGTAATACTAAGCCACTGAAGCTGTTTGCAGAAGTTAATGGCTAAGGATCCTAAAGTTCAAGAAGACTACATACGAGGGAAAAAAGTAACTTCTGAGAAACAATCACAAGGAGTAACATAATGCAGTACTCCAGACAGCTAAGCTAATTACTGAGCAGATGAAACTAAACATTTGACAATGTAATGATAAACATCAAATACCAATATCACATAGTTTTATGGAAGACAACTATAACTGATCCTCCTCGGTTAGGGAGTTCGAGAATTCAGAAACTTGTGTCAGCAAACCGTAAAAAGATAAAAAGGGGGTCTTACAACCAAGAAAAATCAGGTCTGATACTACTGTCTAGCATAATCTGTTTGTTGGCAACACAAGACGCAATATAGGCGAATTGCAATTCTCATATTCTAATAAATGCAGGGAAAAGTTCGATCAAGTTCCAAGCAATCAGAGAAACGAACCAAAAATTGGGTAAGTAAGGATTATGAATCCAGACCTAACAGTTTAGGTACTGGAGAAGAAAAAGATAGCTTCTTTAACATATAATCCAACGAGATAACCATCCTGGCGATTACAAGCATCCCTAAAATTGAGAAAATAACAAAAAATAGGGGAAAAACATCAAATCACCTAAAGCGTCGAACGGAGAACAGATTGAACACCGGAAACTTGAGGGGCCGATCGCCGGCGGATCAATTTAGGGTTCCCAGCGCCGGAGAAGGGGAGGGCGGAGCGAACTCCTAAGCGAGAGTCCGTATAGAACTATGCGTGAGGGTAACGAGGTCGGTCGAAACCCTATCCTTTGATGCACATACATATCAGTATGGGATATCTCGAATCCACCGTCCATTTAATCCTCTCGTTGATTTGAGCCATTCGATTTAGCATCTTTCTTTTGTTCGACGATGTCGAACGCATATGGATGCGACCGCAGTTCGTAAGTCCTCTTTGATGAAGAAGGCGGATTCCAATATCTGAATGATCCAGATCTGGATCCGAAATCCGAAATCCGTTAAAACGTCTCTCGGCGTCGTTTTTGGCTTCGCGAAGAGTTGTGAGCGTAGTAGGCATCGCGGGGGCGGGGATCGCGAACAACGGCGGCGAGCCTCCGACCGCTCCGTAGCCGGACCGATGGCGCGACGCACGGTTTAGCTGCTCCTTCGGTTTGAGTTGTGTTGCTTTGAACCCTGGAATCTGCTCTTGCGAACATCTCTTGATGGTGCTTTCGAATTATTGGTTTCTGGTTTCCGGGTGGGCGTCGCATCTAATAGATGTCCAAGGTTGTTGTGTTAGTTGTTTCTTTTCGTGGTATTTGTGCATTGAATTCGTCTCTCAGTTGTTATGTTGCTGGTATTTGTGCATTGAATTCGTCTCTCAGTTATGTTGTGCCGATCGTTTCGATGGTGTGAAAACTCGGTGCTTTTTCCCGAGTAAGATGGATCCTGTTTTGTATGGGTTTCTTTTAGATCTTTGTGTTTCTTTGGATGTTTCCTTAAAATTTCATGAATGTTAATGAATTATAAGTGCATAAGAGATCTGTGGCTTCTGTTCTTTCTCACGATGCTTGTAATGCAGATATGCAACTAATGGAATTTTCAGATGATTAGTTCAATGGGGCAAAAAAAATGCAATTTTTCTAAACTTCGAAAGGTATCGATGTAAAATAGTTTTCTTGATACCCAGTTCAAACCATGGGTGTAGGATTCATCTTGAATCTGCTATGAACACTTTCATGACAGTGTCACCAGATGGAAATGCAGTTAGGGACTAGGGAAAGGGTGGGATAAGGTATATGTAAGTAAGAGGGGCAACATGCATGTATATAGTATGCACAACATGTTCTCTTGGAGCATACAACTAAATTTTGGTTTCAACTAAATACTAAGGAATAAGGTTGGAGGAAATATATTATTTCAACATGTTCTCTTGGAGCATACAACTAAATTATTCGGTTGGAGGAAATATATTATTCGAAGAAGATACTTGTGGAGGCTGTTTCAAAGATTCAATGTACGAATTAAGATCAATTCTTTTATTATGTTAAACCAGAACTGGTATCTTATTGAATAGTTTTGTCGACCAGAAGACATTATGCAGAATTGAACTTTCTTAGAGGACTTGGTTAGAAGGAAAAATAAACTCTAAAAGAAGGCTTGTATCAATCTGATTAAGAGTTTTCTTTTTTCTATTTTCACATTGAAAAAATTATGATGTAAAACTAAAAGTCTCCTTTAGCTGTTCTTTTCTCTGAATACAAGTTAAGGCAGCTTTTATGGATCGTCTCCATTTTTGGTTAAGAGGAAGCGTTTTAGCGCCTTCGTGGACCATCACATAACTTTGCCTACAATGATTTAAATAAAAATATCCCAAAGCATCCATGGAATATTTAATGGGTACAAGGTTGAATATGTATGTACAAACAAGGAATGCCATTTTGTGTACTGGACCCGTATGCAAAGAAAAATAATGAAACAAACGAGTGGATTTTATGAAGGCACACTCAATTTACAAAATTGTAATTTTAGCAAAGGAAAACACATGTAGAGCAATTATACAAAGACCATACTTGGGAGAGAGAGACACTGATGTTCTTTTCGATTAGCTCAGTTGATTGTTGAGGTTGCTCTGGTGACACTAGATACTAGATAGTTGGGCATTGGTTGATTGTGTAAAGGTAGGACTGGTACTGACATGTTTTATGAGCTCTGGGGCTTTAAGGGTTATGCACCAAGTACTATAGATAGGATAGTAGGAAGAGAGTAGAATAAGAGAGAATATTTTATATTAACTAGAAGTCCTCTGATTTCACCTTGGTGGAAGAATATGGATTCACACTATTTACACAAATTGTAGGGAAAGAGAGCTTTTCATTTTGTTCTATGTTATATCTGATTACCTTTTTGTCACCTTTTTTATAGAATCCTCGGGTGTAGGAAGAAAGAAATAAGAAAAATAAATGATAAGAGTTATATACCTTTGGTCAGGACTAATCAATCATCCTATTTTCTTGGGAAGATGCACTTTTAAATTTTGTTGACATATAATCTACCCTTTTCTACAAAATATTCAACCAACATTGATTTTCCTCTTTGCAGAGAATCTTCAATCAAGCCTAAGTTCTTGTTCTCCTTTCATCTTTTAATTTTCTTTTAAATTTTTCCCTGAGCAATTTAGGCAAGTGTTTTAGAGATAATTAGAACTTTTCAAGTGATTGCGGGTGGACTTCTTGTGTAATGATAGCTATTTCATGACAGGGTGACTTTGATTGGTTAACTCAAGTGAAATTTCAAGTGGTTGTTATCAATGGTCACCTGAGTGGTCTTGTGATTAAATCATTAACCCAAGGGGTTTCTAGTTATTCTGATATGAAGCATGGTGGAAATGTGATAATTTTTTACTGGGTGTCATTATTGGTTCCATGCACTGAACATTCTTGGATTTAGGTGCTCTGCGCTTGTACACTTCACATTTGAATCCGTAACTTTCTGAACCATTTCCTGAAAGAAGGATATTATTGCTCGTGAATATTGGAATGGCTCGCATGGTCAGAAGCTGAAGCTACCTTAGGGGTTCTTCCAAAATTTTGCATGAATATCCATGCCTTTATCTCTATTATTTTTCTTTTTCAATTCGATAACTGGATTTTTTATTCGGTCCAAATAACCATGAAAACTAGATTGTGCGCAGATCTTCCCTGACAGCCCATGACTAGGAGTCGTGGGACCTTGTCCAGTGTTGAGGTCTCTTAACTTTTTAATTGTTAATTTTTAATTTTCTTTTGCACATCCTTGATTGAGGTGTAGCAAGGATTGAGCTGGCTTCATACATGATCAATTATCTTTTTTCCTTCTGTATTCTTTTTGACTGCACAAAGTTTCTTCTGCATGAACTACTACCTCTTCCATCTCTTCATTGAGTTTCGGATACTGTTCTTTTTCACTGGTTGTGTTCTGCTTTTGATTAAACGAGGACTTGATGTGTTAAGTTCTTTATGCACCAATGTACCAATTTGTTGCTGATATCCGTAGAAGAAAAAGAAACAAGTCTTTTGTTGTGTGATCTTGACATCTTTTCGGCACTTCAAAAGTTTGAACATATATATTAGTAAGATAACAATTTGAGGCAATCATTTTTTTCATCTATTCGGTGTGTCAAAGTGACTATCTAGCATAAGGGTTCATCTATTTTGAAAATTTTACCTGAGCATCTGTTTGTTTGTGTTTTCTTTTACTTATGATCTGCATTCAAAGGGCTAATTATAGATTATTTCATGTAGTTAGATCTTTTTAGTATCTCAATCTCTAGATTAAAAAATTTACATTGGAATCTCTATGGTTATGAAAGTGAAACATCTAATTCTATTTATCTTAACGCCATCGGTTTTATCGACGGAAGCATGAAAAGATGGGCAAAAAGGTAATTTCAACATCTCAATTATGTTTTCGATGGTTGCAGACGACGATGTCGTTGGGGCCGTGGGTGATCGTTGTAGATGAGGAGAGAGAGCGATGACGAGAGGCGAGGCAAAGGGAGAGGAGGAAAAGAACAACACAGATGTCGATACTCTGCATCTATATCGGCGTCGCTCGACAACTGTGTCGGCGCTAATGCATATGCAAAGCGGCGAAAGGGCCACTTAGCATCTGCATCGGCCCCGACATAGATGTAGAGTGGCATTGATGCAGATGCCAAGCGGCCCTTTCGTCGCTCTGCATCTGCG
>LVTN01000274.1:279507-299141 GCA_001649415.1 Musa itinerans | reverse complement strand
GTAAAACCTACCTAAGCCAACCCCTATTAAAGAGGTGAAGAGGTTGGCTAGGGTTAGGAGGTTGTTTCTTATAGAAGAATTAGAAGTTGTAAAGGAATAGGAGTCATATTAGGAGTTGGTTAGAAGTAGGAGTCTTGAGTAAGAGTCATATTAGGAGTTGAGGTTTAGAAGCCCTATAAATAGCCATGTATTCCTCCTATTTTATTAAGCAATAGATAAATCTTTTTTACAGTCTTTGAGCAGCAACTTGGAGAGAGGAACCCCTATAGAGTTCCAATGAGGCCGATCCCCTAAAGAGATCAACTCCAAGTTTAGAATCTGCAACAGTTCTAATACTATACTTTTAACTAATGTTACAGTATATTTTTAATTTTTTGTTATTTTATAAATCTTTAATTTATTATTAATATTTAAATATACTGAACAAAAGATAAAGTCCTGAATATTGTTCTAATTTTTATAATTTTCAATAAAATGTTAAATTTATTTTTTATTGTTATTTTGTTTTAATTATTAATTTGGTTCCGCTTAATTGGTTGGATCAATTCGGTTCTTAACTTATTGAAACGAACCAAACTAGAGAGTAAAGAAAAAAATAAAAGAGATGTAATATTAAGATTTTAAAAAGCAGGGGCAACCTCAGAAAAAAAATAAAAATGGAACCTTGAGAAAAGCAAAAATCCAATAGCTTTTTCTAGATATTCATCTAATAATAATAATAATAATAATAATAACTCACTTTAGCATAAAAACTCGCTTTCCATCCACTTTTAGAACACTATTTAGGCAAGTTAACAAATATGAGAAGCTTTGAGAGTAAAGAAACATTAAATGAGAATGTTCCTTCACAATAAATTGCTTGAAATCAATGGTAAAAAAAATGCTTTTAGCTATTTAGGCTATTCAATAAACATGTATTATTTATGTGTCTCCATTTTCATATTCCAGAGATTGTAATGCATCCTATCCAGGGTTCAGATATTCAAGTCATATTCATTAAAATACATATATAATATATTCAAATTTCTCATATATAATAGATTCGCACAGATGAACCATCACAAGTCCGCTGATAGATAAAACCCCAGTAAGAGGGATCACAACTCTCACAGTAAACACAATCAGTACTTGGAGAAGGTTGCATGTACACACATCATTCAGCTAAAAGTCGATCCATGTTCCATTGATGATAATATCACTTGATCTACACAAAATAGCATGGATTTTGTCCAATGTCAAAAAGATCAGTGAGCTTAGCAGGTCAGACATATCACACATCCACAAAGACTACAATCACTGAGATGGAAGGTGTGTCAATTGGAGGATGCCACTCCCCAAGTCTTGCTGATTGTGATATTGGTTTTTGTATTGATCTTTGGCCGCCAAGAGAAAATTGTTTTGCTCGCATTCATCAAAGTCATTCTCTATGAAACTGCAGTAGGACAGACATGGCGAGAAGCCAGAAGAACCATGAAACTGCATAATGTTGTGGAAGAGAGTTGCTGGCACAAAGTTGAGATGCTGTCCTTTGTCCGATTTGTCAAGAGGGAGCTGATCTTTGTCAGATTGGAGGGACTGTTTGATCCGTTTAGCTGATGCTCCGATCGGTAGCTCGGTGTTTGCGATAGCTTCCACATCATATCTGCTGAGCTCAAAGTTGGTAACAGCATTTGCACCGCGAAACTTGATTGCCGCTACGTCATACGCTTCAGCTGCTTCTTCCTCGGTTGCTATCGACGAATCTTGATCGGTTTAGTGTCATCGTCCAATTCAGGACCGAAATGAAAGAATCGAGATGGCGATAAAAAGAAGTAAAACCGCACCAAATGTTCCGAGGTAAAGATCCTTGTTGCCTGCAACACGGCCTATCCTTGCCTGCCACCGACCATGTTGATGATGCCTGATAAATCACAACAAAAAAATTGCCTTAGAAGCAGTTCTCTTTGGAATTTTGCATGACATCAATGAGAATCTAATAATGTTTTCAAAGAATTGAATCTCTTGAAACATAATCTGTCGTCACCTTGTCACCCCTCTGTAGATGGAAGCACCCCTAGAGAATCCACTGCTTTTTCTACAAGACCCAAATAGAAACTAGATAAGAATATGTGACAATGCAGTTACAGAGGCAGCTAGCACAAAAAAATTCGGGACTTCACCTTCTTATTGATGCAATAAACTCTTGTTTGGTCATGCACTTCATCTCCTCAATCTCCCTACTATAACAGCTTACCTGCAAAAGAATAAAAAGAAAGAATAAGGGAAAATATCTAAATTGAGTGTTCTTTAAGAGGATTCCATACTTCGACAACATAAAACAAAGAAATTATGCAGTTCACAGCATTAAGTTACCATACAATGGATATGGATCAAAGAGATTGAACATAAACATTCTAATATATTGTTATGTTTAATTAGGGCAATATTAGCAGCGTAAACAAGGATGAATTCTCAGTGGAAACATTACCGGGAAGTTGGTTGTGGCAGTAGGACCCCAATACTTTAAAGCTGCAAGATCATAAGCCCTTGCTGCCTTTTCTTCTCTGTCGTATCCACCTGTGTCATATTGAAGTTAGATCAGTATTCTAATTCATATCCAAAGACTGTAAACACAACTCAAGAAAGCAAGGATATCTCACCCAAATACACTGGAGATTAGCCACAAACATCACCAATTGATCACATCCCCATGCAAAAAAGGATGGAAATTGTGTCAGGAAAATATCGGTTACAGCCAAAAGCATTTTTTTTGCAGGTCTTCATCATGTACTTTCCAGAAAAACAATAAACATTGCCCGCATCTAAAACCATCAAGTGGCATGAAGATACTAGCACTCAGATTTTGTCTTAGAAACAGATGGAAGATGGAATAGTAAAAACTATATTTTGGACTAAAGCTTGCATGAGGATGATATCTTGAATCAACATATTATACTATCAGATGTTATATGATCTTTAGGTACTCGCACTCATATGCTGGCCAAGCAAAACTAGGAGCACTATATGACGTAGTACAGATATGCAACACACTAAAGAAAACCATTAGAATGGCTACCAGCAAGTGCAAGGCGTCAATAAAGGTTTAAAGTGATTGAAGGGAGTGTGAGAGTAGAATGACTGGTGGGTGATCAGATGCATCTGAATCCCAGTCACTGTGACAGAGAGCAGAACAACCGCTGGTGTTCATGATCTGGTGAAGTGACTCATGGGGAACTCCGGTGGGCTTCAGCTCCAGTCAAAGATACTGAGGCAGGAGCTCTCGACATGCAGCAAAGTCCCCACCCCCCACTGAAAAGGGCAGTCAGTGTACTCTTTTCCGTCAGTGAAAGGACGCGACCCCGTTCTTTTCCCGGCAGATAAAAGAGCAATGTGTCGTCACATCAATCTCACTCGTTCAAATACGCTCTCTACCTCTCGCCTCCCAACCCAACTTTTCCAGGCGTCCATGATGTGAGCTTTGACGGACGCTTTTCTCATCGGTACATACGCATGCACAGGTGACCTGGGAGTACATCTCCCTGTACATGGCACGGCTACAAGGTGACATGCCAGGCCTTGACTGGCCCAGACATAGTGGGTCCCGCTGCGACTTACTTATGACCGTGGAAGCGGCGGCATCTCACGGACAAAATGCAAGCCAGTGATCCAAGCAGCCGTACCGCCATGGCGGTACTTGCAACATTTGCCATCAATGATGCCCTTGTCCATCACCTGTCTCTGCTTCAGGCCATTACAAGCTACGACTGCAACGTAGTAGCACACCCTCACAAGCTTACATGATCTGCATCCCAATCTAGCTGGAAGTAATGATGGCATGCGAGAACAATCCATTTGGTCTTAGAAGATTCAATCTGAAACATGCATGCGGCCGAGCATTGCAGCAGCTAGTATTTTGGCTTCGAGGGGGGAAGGGAATGCGCACACATATATGCGGAGGAGGAGTCGAGGGAAGAAAGGCAGCAGGTATACCTTGGCGCCCCTTGCGCTTCTGGCCCTCCCTCTTGCACGTGTTATCCCACAAGTGCGCCTCATACCTTCCGGTCCACCTGTGCCTGCGGGAAACAAGAGACACAAGCACGCATGCACGCGTGCGCCGATTACACGTGAACTGTGAACAGTTTTCTTCCCTCAAGAAACCCTAAGCGTGCGATCAACTAACGATGAAGTGACTCCTAAAACCCATCTGTGTAATTAACTAAGTATGACGCGAAATGTCACCTGGTCACTCCTCTGTACACCGACGTCCTGTGACCAGCTGCCGGCGGCTGTGGCGGCGGCACCAGCGTATTCTCCAGCCCCGTAGATGGCGCCGACGACGAGTCGTCGACCGCGCGGAGATCCTGGATCAGGACGGTGCTGACGGACGACGTGTCCTGGCCGTCGACGGTCAGGGTCTCAGAACAAGGCGCGCCGCTGTCCCCGCCGAGGAGATCCTCCAGCTTCAGCTCCGTAGACGCAGGCGCGGGAGGCGGAGGGAGGAAGTACTGGTAGTTGTAGGCGACGGCGCAGTCGTTATCAGAGGAGGCCTGCAGATCGAATCCGCAGGGGCGAAGAAGCATCTCCATCGGCGGCAGCCCGTAGGAAATCCAGTTGTGGCCCGTCTCTAAGCCTCTCTCTTCCCCCTCGCTCTGCAGAGTAACTCTTAACATATCAAACGGGTATAGTCGGATCAAATCTATTTGCTCGGGTTGCTTGAGGAGGTCCGTTTGTGGACCGACAGAACTCGCGGAGAATGAAATGGGATGAGGGCGTGGACGTTTATGAAGGGCAGAGAGAGAGAGAGAGAGGGTTTGGGTTTTGCTTTGCTCTCAGTAGTAGCAGTATTATTTGACGAATACATTTGATGTGTATATATATAGGGATATATGGGGGCTTTACATGACCGATGGAGTGCGCTCCGCTTTTTCGCGGGGCAGCAGCCGCTGCTGCAGTCAAGGAAATCTGTCGTAGCTTTGCGGATGTTCGGGCGGCGAAGCGAAAGAAAGCAAGACTCTTCTCGAGAGAGAGAGAGAGGTAAAGCGGAGAAGAGTAGTGCTTTTTGTGGTACCTCCAATGGAAGATGACGGAGGGAGCGTGAGCAGGGACGTGGAGCTGTATGCATAAGATCATCTCATGCCTTACGCACGCGATAACATTTACCCGGCAAAAGAACCTGATGCGTTGGCCTACGTGTCGGTGACGCGGTACGACGTTCTGTATAGTTGCTGTTGAGACTGCTTCTTCGACATTCAAGGAAACGACTTCGACGTGTTCCACATATGCGAGGTCCAAGAAATTATCAGATGGGTCTCACATAATTTTAATTCTGATCCTAAGGGGTACTTTTATTCTGGACCAAATTTTGTTTCTAAAAGGGGTATTATTTTTTTTTATTTTTTAGTTTTCCATCTCACTAAATACAATGAAATATAATTGAAAAAAAGGCAATTTGACTTAAACCAAACCAGAAAAATAGACTATATTTGGTTCAAATCAAACTAATTTGAGATGTCCCAAGAAAAATAATAAATTATTTTTTTATCTTATTTTTAATAATTAATTATATATTTTTCATAAAAGATAAATGATGAAAATAAGATTTAAACTCGGTATCTTGTAACAAACTATCAAAATTTTATCAACTAAATTAATTAATATTTTTTATAAATATATTTACATGAGATTTTGAGTCCTCAGCTTTTTGATAAATTAATTTGGTATGTCATGGCTAAATTAATATTTATGAATAATTTCAATAATCAATGAATCTAAAGAGATCTAAATTTTTAATTTTATGTATTAACTATTCAGATTTTACTATCTATATAATTTTCAAATTTCTCATATATTCTTCATGCTTTTTTGTTGTTGACCAGTGGGTGGGCCCGGGTAGACGGAGAGGGGGTGGGTCGTAGGTTGGTGTTTCCAACTGGTAATGTGTGGGTGAGGCTGTGATCAAGGAAATAAAAAGAAAAGAATATATGGATGGGTTTAATTCAGAAAAACCAAAAATGATGGGTTGAGGTCGAGCATTAAGGAGGGGAGTGAGAGGGTGACACAGCAGTCTTTGCGGACTTTTTTGTCGCCTTGTTAACCGCCCTCCACCCGACTTTAATGTACATGTTTTTGGGTGTGTGTGTCCCCCACATCAAGACAATCATAAAAAAATAATAACAAAATATAACATACATGAAAAAATATTTTTGTTCTCCTCGATCTTTTTTAATGCAATTACTCAAACATGAATTCTTCTTAAAAAAAGTTTTTCTAAATTTAAATAATTTATTATCCAAACTACATTTTTTTAATTAAGAAATAAAAAAAAGTGCTTGCTAATCTCAGGATCAGAGTGAATGATTATTTAAACAAATCATGTTAGAATTGTGTGTTTTGATTCGAGCAGGCAATCGCTTCCATCTTCTTAGGCTTTAATATTATGTTCATTAAGTCACGATTCAAGTTGCAGTTCTAAGTCGCCATCCAGCTTTAAGTGGGTGATTAGATTCCTGCATTTGAAATCTGCACAATGCCTATACATCTAATTATATAAAGATAATAGAGTGAGAAGTGATTGAATTTAAAAAAAAAATATTGACATTTTTATCAACACGATGTGGCCATGATCTATATATACAAGGTCGTTTAAAGTAGAAAACATTTTCTCTCGAATTTATTACCCTTTGTCCCAAGTCGATTCATTCGATGTTTAAATTAATCCCAAGATCAATTTCTTTATATCTAAATTTATAATTTACGCTCCCGTTTTACCTAGAGGTAGGGTATATCTTTATATTTGATCTTGAAGAGATGAAATATTTCTTAAATATTTGATAAGAAAGATGATTTATAATCGATCAGAGTTGTTTATCAATTTTTAAGAATATTCCTACGAATATTTCACAGGAAAGATAATTTGTAAATGACTTGAACCATCTCTTAGATTCTCGAGAATATTTTTATAAATATTTTATTAATTATATATTCCTTATCACTCAAGAATAAATAAATTTAATCATGATTTTTCATAGAAATGGTTGTTAATTAATAATGAAAGTGTACTAATGATGCCATTTAATGAGATAATTTGATTCATGTTAATTCATATAATTATCTTAAAATTATATATTTGAAATGTCATTGGACTTATATATAAAATTAGTTGATCGTTTGCTAGTTCAAGGAAGTGTCTGCCGTAAAAGAAAAAATAAAAACAAAAATTCGAAGTTGGCAACAGTTTTTAAAAACAAACCTACTGCCACATCATCGAGTCGCTTCGAACGGCTGACATAAAAGTGGAGGCCGTAAGAAACGTGAAGCGAGTCGCGTGCTGTTACAGCCGTCGTCATATCTGACGTCGCGTCGCCGTCGTCGTATTGAATCGAAACCGTCACTGTTCGTCGACGACGTGTTCATCGTCTGCTCCTCGATACAATTTCCCCATTCAATACAATGCGACGGCAGAGCAGCTTTTAACACACAACACGCAAGAATGGGCTGAATCTAATAAGTTGACAAGTCAAAAGATATTCCAAGTTAAATCATGTTTATTAAATATAATTTAGTGTTACGTGTGAATTTTGAGAGATTCACACAACAGCAGGCATAGGTTTTGCTCCTAAGTTTTCTTTTTCCTTTTTTCTGAGATTACGTTGGATGGGTCGTCTATCCACGTCCTGAAGTCAACCTCGTCTGCAAAACTAATGTAAATCTCCCAAACAATTGGATTATTCCTCAAAATAACTCCTCGTTCATGTCGCAAATATTACTTACAAGACTAAGAATGTAGACGTGCTCGAAATTTTTTATTAAAAAATAAGAAGCTATAACAATAAAAAATAAGAAGCTGTAACAGAGCCAAGTTAGATCTAACTTATTCAACTATGAGCCGATCTTATGAAAATTTTATCTTTTCGGATGAATAGTAGCTAATTGCATGAGGGCACTCCCAACATTCCACTTTGAGCCTATCATGAGGGTAGTCCCAATATATATATCCCCTCTCTGAAGCTTAAATTAGTAGCTAATTAGACCAATTAAATTGAAAGAGTCAATCTTTGTATCTCAAAATTCTTTTTTATAATGGTCACTTAAAACTATTATGATTATTTATTATGCAAATTAGTGCGATAATAATGGATGTAGAATTCTATCAAAGTCATTGCCACCTTGCATCGAACCTGAGATTGAATTATTGTCTCAACATGGTGCTCATCAAGGATTGTCAAGTTAGCTTTATCAACCAATTGATTGTTTCGAGTTTAGTTGGCAGGGTGTCGCTAGTTGATGCATCTTCCATATGGTACACTAAGTGCCGACCATTATGGTCAGTTAGTCAGCCATGTGAGATTGATGTGTCGATCGTATTACTAGTTAGAAGTGTTCTATAAGCCAATCACATGAGTAATGACACGTGTGATACGTTTTACAATCTCTTTTGGTTAATATTTATTATGATATTTTTCACTTTATATTGGATGAATATATGTATTGTGATGTCCTTGGATTTGTGCAATGAGAATTAGATCATGATAATGAGATCAATTCGTCTTTAAACACATCCTAAATATTCTTGGTCATAGATTATTCAAAAAGGGCATTGAGGTAACTAGACAGATCAGTGTGCTATATATCCGTCCATATAATGGAGGCAGCTAGTCTCATATCTGCTTGTGTGAGGTCACTAAGGATATAGTGTAAATGTTCATTGGAGAATGAGTTCACTGAATAATTCATTTACGGAACGCTGGATGGTTAATGATATCTCATTATCAAATAGCGAATTTCTTAGTCTCAATTGTATATCTGGTCCTCAGACTTAAGACACCAAGGATCCCTTGTTTGAGTACTCCATTCTTTGATATCAGACTAATAGATCTAGAAGTTTTAAATCTAGTATAGATAATCATTGGGAACAATAGCCAATTTTATAAAGGTAATTTGGTGTCAATAAAGGATCTTCTACTCTCGATATCATGAGAGGCATATCTTATGCATTCTCACTTAGGCAAATCTCTAGCTTAAGTTAGCCGGAGCATAATGAATTTGATAAGCGTGAGATTCGGATTAGGAGAGTTTTCTAAGAGGATCCAATTAGAGTAAGTCTCGGATATATTTTGTATAGGCATGATAGCCCCATACCCGGTATACGATCTCTGGGATATTAGATAAATGAGTGGCTATAGAAACATGGTAATTGAAGATAGATAGGTCCAATGGATTATATCATCCTATACCGTTTGGGGACTATGACATAGTGGCATAGTACGTCCATAGTTGATGAGTTGAGTGAATTATTATGGAGATAATAATTCATTAAGTCAAAAGGAGTTTTGATAGATGTATCTCACGACTAGCTTGGTATTGAGCCTAGATAGTCACACATATATGATGGACAATGCGACGAATAGATAATTAGATATATGATATTGATAAATCCCTATTTTACTGGATCCTTAGGAGAGATTCAATAGAGTTTATAATGGTTATTTGATGGGGATCCAATATACATTAAGCCAGGGGTAATTTGATGGAGATCCAATACCTAATGAGAAGGATCCATTAGGGTTAGTTAAAGGAGGCTCTCTATAAATAGGAGTTGGGACTAATAGGGTCATAGGCTAGACCCCTTTAGCTACCACCCTCCTTATCTCCTCTCCTGTTCTTCCTCAAGCTGATTGCCCCCTCTCTGGTATGAGAAGATAGCAAAAGCGACCGATCCCTTCTTGTGTGCTACTACGTGGTGGTGTACGATTGCGAGAAAAGAACATACTATGTAAGGAGGTGCATCATCATCATGTCTATTGTGTGGATCACCGCTAGAGAGGAGTTTGTGATAGCTCCTTCATCCACATACTAGAATCTATGATCTTAAAGGAGATATGAGTTCTCTTAGGTGAGAACATCTTACACATTTATGCAGTTTTTCGATTTCACGAGTTTTACGCTTTTGATCTTCGCATCATAATTCCATAAGATTGTTTTGGAAAACTAGTTTTTGTTTTTACTTTCTATTATGCATATGATTCTCCTCAAGGTTTCCTAATAGTGGTATCAAAGCTAAATTACTTGTGCGATGATCGGTTATTAACTACATATTGTGTTGAATCAGTTTCTCATAAACAAGTTACATTTTTGCCGATTTGAGATTACAACAACGTAGTTTTTGGCATATAAACTATTCTATTACCCAAGAACTTATGGACATCATATTTGATAGGGAAGGAGGGTAGCAAAAGTTGTTGCCCTATAACTTTGGCCAAGGCTGCTTGTAGCCCTAGCGACCAGGATTCCTAATTGCCAGGGGCACCTTGCCCCATAGATCTGTAGAGTTTTCCTAGGTTAGATTAAGAGTTAATTGATTAAGAGATAATCTACAATTAATTAAATGTTTAATTGATTATAACTTAGTTAGTTAGATATGTATATATACATGTGGTGTATGTTGTGGACAGATAATTATGGACCATGTATGATGTGTGTATGACTATTATTAAGGCATACGAGCCTCCCTCTCTCTCTCTCTCTCTCTTTCTTATTAAATCCTACATATATTTCTATCTCCCTTAAAATTATACCTCCCTTTGATGAGATCAAGATTTCTCTTATATATAATATGTTTATGTTTAGGCTTGCATGCCTATACTTGAGTTGTAATTGTACGAGAAAATACAATGAGAGCATGGAGGCAATGAGGATGAGATAGATGATCACCGAGCATAGTGATGCACCGAGGTGTTAGTGGGACAAATGAGGATAAGATGGATAATCATCGGGCATGGTGATATGTCGAGACATATATAGAGATTTTATACGTGATCATGCTCTTAGGCATAATCATACTAGGTTCTAATCCATGATTATATGATATGGATACTTCTATATGATATATATTTATTTATGCACCTATGAGACTAAATTAAATCGAAAACCCCTCAAATAATAATATTAAGTCGATAAACGTGAGGCGATTAGGTTGACCAACGCGGCCTTCCATCATTATAGGTAGAAATTATTTTTTAATATGGGCTGAGTTAGTTGAGCCTGTCAGTCATAGGTGCCTTGGCAGAAATTATTTTTCGATATAAGCTGAGTTAGCCGAGTCTACTAGTCATAGGTGTATTGCAAGCCAATCACGTGAGTGATGACACGCTACATACTCTTTTTATTTATTATTTATTTAATATTTTTCTCACTTTATATTGCCCGTTGCATATATTGTGATATCCATAGATCTGTGTAATGAAAATCGAATCGTGATGAAATCATGATAATAAGACTGATTCACCTTTAAATACATATCATAAATAATCTCAATCATAGGTTACTCGAGAGGAACATCGAGATAACCGAATAGACTAGTGTACTGTATATCTATCCATATGATGGAGATAACTAGTCTCATAGTTGCTTATGTGGGGATACTAGGGATATAGTGCAGGTGCTCATTGGAGAATGAGTTCACTAATCGATTCACTGATGGAATGCTGGATGATTGATGATACCTCATTGTCTTATAGTGATTGCTGGATGATTGATGATACCTCATTGTCTTATAGTGATTTCGTCATCCCAGTAGTGTATCTGGTCTTTAGACTTGAGAGATTAATGATATTCTATATGAGTACTCCACTATTTGATACCGGATCTATAGGCTTGGAAGTTTCAGATATAGTAAATCCAATCATCGGAAGTGGCAACTAACCTTACGAGAGCTACTGAGTGTCGATAGAAGATCATCCACTCTCGGTATCATAAGAGGAATATCCTATATGTTCTTGCTTAGATAAATATCTAATTAAGGTCATTCAGATTGAGAGAGAAAAAGTTTTTCGGGAGAATATAATTAGAGCGAGACTCGAGTAAATTCTATATGGGTCTAACAACACCATGTCCAGTATACGATTTTTGAGATATTAGATGGATAATAAACTATAGATATATGGTAATTGAGGACAAATATGTCCAATGGATTAGATTCCCCTGTATCATCTAGGGATTACGGCGTAGTGGCCTAGTACATCCGTAGTCGATGAGTTGACTGAATTATTATGAAGATAGGAATCCACTGAGTCAGAAGGAGTTTAACATGTATGATTCATGACTAGCTCGATATTAGGTCTGTAGAGTTATACACATATGATAGGTGTTGTGACGAGTAGAGGTTCAGATATAAGATATTCGTTAGAGCTCCTATTTTATTGGATATCCAATAAGCCCATGAATTATTGGATCTTATAGATGAGATCAAATATGAGCCAATAAGAGATTATCAGGTAGAGATCCACTAATTTAAGAGGCTTGGGTAGTTGGATAGAGATCCAATACCTACTAAGGAAAGATCTATTAGGGTAAGTTTATAGGGATCTTTATAAATAAGAGAGAACCAAAGGGCTATTGGCTAGACCCCTTTTGGCTGCCACCTCTTATGCTCCTTACTGCCTCTCCTTCTCAGCTAATAGCCCCTGTTTGGGGCATGTGGACAGCAAGAATGGTCGACCCCTTCTGATTGCATAGTGTGCGTAGAAAGGAGGATTGTGCAACGATTTGAGGAGCGTCTTTACAACCCTTGTCATGTGGATCACCACTAGAGAGGAGGACAATTGACCTCCTTCATCCTCTCTTACAGATCTATAAGTTTTCAAGGATATACGATCTTCTTAGGTAATACATCTTTCTTATACGTGTAATTTTTAGTTTTGCGGGTTTTTATGCACCAATCTTTACATGATGATGAAACCTTCTTTTTTTGTAGAAAATTCTAGGATTTTATTTTTTTATTCTTCTATTGTACATATGATGCTACTTCAGATTTTTCAATAATGGTATTAAACCCAGGTTGCTCATGAGAAAGATTGATTTATAAATTATGTGTTGTATTCAATCGTATAAAATTATTTTTGCATGACTACTATGAATTTTGTCATAGTTTGTAAATATGGATTGCACCTCTTCTTTCAATTAAAAGGTGCTTTAGATTCTCTATAGTGGTTATTACAAAATTGAGTTGTATATCATGAGTATCTCAAAATGTGTTTAATTACATAGGTCAAAACATTTATTATTGGGCTTTCTCCACATTGGAATGACCTAAACCAACAATTCTCCCCCTCATGACTATGTGAAGAAATTTACCATACCAGCAACTAATCGACAAGTCTTAAACTTTTTTTTTGGGTAAAACTTTAGTGAACATATTAGAGCCATTATCATTCGTATGTATTTTCTCAAGTTCAAATAGCTTAGAATCCAAAACATCTCATATCCAATGATACCTCACATCAATATATTTTGATTTACTATGAAAAGTAGGATTCTTACTAAGATAAATTATACTATGACTATCACAGTATAAGATATACATCCTTTTTATGAATCCAAGCTCATTTATAAATTTCTTCATCTAAAGCAACTATTTGCAAGCCTATATAGCTGCAATAAACTTAGCCTCCGTAGTGGACAATGCAATATATTTATGCAACTTGGATTGCTATGCCACAACTCTCCCTGCAATAATCATATAACTAAAAGTATACTTTCTAGAATCAATATCTCATACCAAATCAGAATCTATATAGCCCATAAGAATAGTTTTATCAAACTCAAAGTAAAGCTTCAAACTAGAAGTACCAT
The DNA here is from genome assembly GCA_001649415.1 of Musa itinerans. NCBI lineage: Eukaryota > Viridiplantae > Streptophyta > Magnoliopsida > Zingiberales > Musaceae > Musa > Musa itinerans. The sequence goes on along the minus strand of LVTN01000274.1, from coordinate 285,533 downwards.
GGAGATATCTCAAAATCCATTTCACTACATTTGAATGCTCTTTGCTTAGATTAGATAAAATTCTACTCACCACACCAACTATATCTTGTTTAGTGCAAATCATTACATATATCAAACTACCAATTGTAGATGCAAAAGAAACTTTTTGCATTTGTTTCTTCTCTTTGAAGGAGACTGTTTGACACTCATTCTAAAGGATGAAGAAAGAGGTATACTCAGTTTTATCTTTATCCATGTTGAACCGTTATAGTACCTTCTAAATGTACTTTTCTTGAGATAGTCATAACTTTTTACATTTTCTGTCGTGGATAACTTTCATCCCAAGAATGAGCTTGGCTATCCCTAAGTCTTTCATAGTAAAATACTTACTCAACTCTTTCTTCATGTTGAACTCGAATTTTGATGATGAAACCAATTGATTAGTGTTTATGAATTAATATACGTTTTAAGTGATGCAGGAAGCTTTGATCAGGATAAGACAATTAAAGCAGGAAGAATCATGTTGGGCCAGAGGAAAACATGTCAAAAGATTGAACGTCAAGTCGAAGGATCGGTCGACGTATCGACAGAAGACTTCGGGCCATGAATTCGGGCATCAGACCAAGAAGAGTGGATATTGTGCTAAGGATATCGTAGTTGCGGAGGTCAACTGGCCAAATGGGTAATAGGCCATAAGAGAGGACGATGCGCCGAAGAATCGAATGAAGCGTCGATGGACCAATGACATGCTGGACAACATGATTCATGCTTAGTAATATTTGTCTAGATTGAAGTGTGTTTTTATGTGTGCAGGATTAACTATGATAGCAAGGCATAAAGCAAAATGAAGTCTCAGAGTCAAGAACGCAATTTCGTTGGGAGTTCGAGAGTTCGTCGGAAGTCCAAATGTTCGTCGGAAGTTCTATAGGAACCAACCGAAAAGTCCAGGAGCTTGCCAAAGAAGCTCATCGGAACTCGCCAAGAAGATTGTCATGAAGTCCAGGAGCTTACTGGGAGTCTGCTGGAATATTACCGAGAGATCGTCGGAAGTTCGTCGAAAGATCACCGGAAGAAACCTAGACTTACGGACGTGTTTAGTTTAGTAGAAGTCATAAATTTTGTAGTTAGCACATAATTGAGATTGGAATTGGGCTAACCAAATTATGGGCCAGTTGGGCTCATGTAAGGACTGTGTTGAGCCCAATGAAAGGCCCAAACAATGACCCAAGAGGTGATACCGTTGTGGCACAGTCTTCGAGACTGTGTCAAGCAGTGGTACCATCGATCTGGGCGGTGGTACCACCCAGTGCAGTGTTAGTGTTAGACTGACACTAGCAGTGGTACCGCTCAGCATAGGTGGTGGTACCGTCCGTACCCGGGAGACCCAAGATGAGATATTTTTAGGCTCCAAGTTTGAATCAACTAGAGGCCTATAAATATCATTCTCATCCCTGGTTAACAAACACAAGTATTGAGAGTGAAAAAGAAAGAAAACACTACTGTAATCTTGTGTGATATCATCTCATTTGTCTAAATGTTAGAATAGTTTGAGAAAGGAGCAAGTGGGGGGTGTAAGGGTTATCTTCTAATCCCGGTAAACAGAGAATCGAACTATAAAAGGTGGTTGGTCTTTGTCTATTGAAGGAAGACCGATAGTGGATGCTGGTGGCCTCGACGGAAGAGGAATCGATGGAGTGGATGTAGGTCATGACGACCGAACCACTATAAAATTGGCGTGCTCTTCTCTGGTTTGCATTTCTATTTTTGAGCAATTTAATTTACTGTAAACTACTTTACTTACTTATTGCCTTCAATACATTTACGAACACGCTTTCAAGTTAAGCATTTCTGAATCAGCTTTAATCGAATGAAAGAGATTTTTGAACCAACATGATTTTACCGCTGCACTAATTCACCCCCCTATTAGGAACGGGGACGGCACTAAGAGGGGGGGTGAATTAGTGCAGCGGTAAAATTACGTTGGTTTTAGAAATCTTTTCATACGTTGAAAACCGAACTCAGAAATGCTTAACTTTGAAAGCGAAGTAAGAGCGTATCGAAGGTAATTTGTAGTTAATGTAATTTGCAGAAAGTAAATGCAAACCAGATTTTATAGTGGTTCGATCGTTGTGACCTACATCCCCTCCGTCGATTCCTCTTCCGTCGAGGCCACCGGCATCCACTATCGGTCTTCCTTCAAAAGGCGAAGACCAACCACCTTTTACAACTCGATTCTCCTTTTACTGGGTTTAGGAGATAACCCTTACACCCCCACTCACTCCTCTCTCAAACTATTCTAACACTTAGAACTTTGAGAGGAGCTCACACAAGATTGCAATAGCGTTTCTTTCCTTTTTTACTCTCAATACTTGTGTTTGTTAACCAGGGATGAGAGGTGTATTTATAGACTTCAAGTTGATTCAAACTTGGACCCTAAAAACATCTCATCCCGGGTTTCTTGGGTACGGGCGATACACCGCCAGTGTCAGCCTAACACTAACACTACACTAGGCGATACCACCGCCCAATATGGCTGTACCACCGCATGAGAGGCTGTGCTGAGCAGTACCAATGCCCAAACTAGCGGTACCACCGCCTGACACCCTGCCAGGGGCGGTACGACCGCCCAGACTAGCGGTACCACCGCCTGACATAGTCTCGGAGACTGTGCCACGACGGTATCACTTCTTGGGACACTGTTTGGGCCTCTTATTGGGCCCAACACAGTCCTTACATGGGCCCAATTGGCTCCTAATTGGGTTGGCACAAATCCAAACCCAATTACGTACTAACTACGATTCCTAAGACATATTCTAAGCTAAACAAGTCCGTAAGTCTAGTTTCTTTCGGCGAGCTTCCAGCGAACTTCCGACGATCTCTCGACAATGTTCCAGCGGACTCCCGGCAAGCTCCCAGACTTCATGATGATCTTCTTAGTGAGTTCCGATTAGCTTCTTTGGCAAGCTCCTAGACTTCTCAACAGAACTTCCGACGAACTTATGGACTTCCGACGAACTCTCGAACTCCCAACAAAATCGCGTTTTTGACTCCGGGACTTTATTTTGCTTTATGCCTTGCTATCGTAGTTAATCCTGCACATATAAAAACACACTTCGATCTAGACAATTAATACTAAACATGAATCATGTTGCCCGGCATGTCATTGGTCCCTCGACGCTTCATCCGATTCTTCGGCGCATCGTCCTCTCTTGCGGCCTATTGCCGAATCGGCTAGTTGACTCTGCAACTTCGATATTATTGGCGCAATATCCGCTCTTCTTAGCCCGATGCCCGAATCCATGGCCCGAAGCCTTCTATCGATACGTCGATCGATCCTTCGGCTTGACGTCCAATCTTTTGATATGTTTTTCTCCAGCCCAACATGATTCTTCCTACTTTAATTGTCTCATCCTGATCGAAGCATCCTATATCACACAAAACGTAGATCAAATCATAAACACTTATCAATTAGTTTCATTATCAAAATCCGAGTTCAACAATCTCCCCCTTTTTGATGATGACAACCAATTGATGACGGAGTTGATCTTAACTCCCGGAGTTTAAACATACTCCCCCTATCAATATGCCATATTGATAGAACTCTTGGATTCAAAAAATCCAAGCAATATATTATCATAAAATTATGCATAACATAAATATACTTCTCCCCCTTTGTCATCAAGAAAAAGGAGAAGTACAACTGTCAAGTGTTTGGAATATATTACATTTCAAATCATTGTAATGTAATCTTTAGTTTTATCATCATACAAGCTAGCAAGTCTTGGTGATGTTCAAGATAGCAAGTTCTACATCATACAAGCTAGCAAAAAAAATTTCCATTATTTTAGAAAATGTAAGATAGTAATATTTTGAAAGCAAATGCAAGATAGCTTTCGGCAAACTAAAAAGTTTTGCCTCTCTTTGTGATATGTACATTTGTAATTTTTGCTTTTCTTTAGATGTGCAAGCAAGCAAATAAGTTTTTCTATCTTTGAAATATGCAAGCCAACAAATTTATCTCCCTCTTTGTCATTATCAAAAAGAAGGGAAGAATACAATTTTGTATTTCTATTTCCCTTTACAATAATTTTCAAAGCATGACAAAGATAAATAATCATTCTAGAGTATCATTTCAGAAATTGATAACAGTTGACTTTTACATCATTTCATCAAAAAATCATAATATTGCATGCATTATTCCAAATCATAAATATTTCAAATCATAATGGTATCAAAACGTTAAATTACATCATACCATGCATGATCATAACTTCTTATTTGTATGCATCAAAATAATATCATGAGTATTTCATGCATTCATATCATCACATGAAGAATATCAAGAAGAACTTGGTGATGAGATATACTTCATGAATACAAGGAATTTTACATAATAAAATTCAAGTCGTAAACCTTAAAAGATGTCAAATAGCATATCATGGTTTATTAGAATAAGTCTTCTTTTTAGTGAATAGCAAAAAGAATAGTAGGAGAACAAGATCTCAATTCATGCATATCAATAGATATAATTCACTTTGACAAATCTCATTTTTAGTGAATAATAAAAAGAGTTCAAAAACAAGATCTTGATTCATAAACAAATTTCAAGTATCAATATCGAGAATTCAAGATCATGATATAGATAAAGACATTCCTATAGCAAAAAGATGTTATGAGAGAACACATAAACGATCTTGATTTATGTATAATATCTCTCAATTTATTATGAATCATAAAAATTATAATTCCAAAAAATCATTATTCATTTAGGAAATTTTCTTCTTTAGTAAACAATAAGAAGAAACATGGGAATTCAAAGAACAAGATCTTGATTCATAAACAATTTCAAGTTATAAATCACGAGAAATCAAGATCATGATTTCGATAAGATCCATTAAATTTAAATCATTTTCATAATCCATGAGATTCACAAAAGCATAATATACATGGATTCATTAATGAAAAATCAAAATCAATTTCATGGTTCAAAAAATTCATAACATAGGAATTGAGAAATTTTCAAGAAATGTATTCCCCTTTTTGTTTTAATCTAAGTGATTTGATTTTCTACAAGCATGCCTTTGTTTTTTTATGCCAAACAAAAATATGCATCATCGTTTAAAAAGAACTTTCATTGCGGCAATGTTCGATAATCCATAAATCACATGAATCATCATGCATAATTTTGAAATACAAACTCATTAAGCATGATCTCAAATCATCATTACATTATTAAAACATCAAGCATGGGTTCATTAAACATAAGGCATCTTTAATCAAAATCGAAAAGCAATACGAGAATCAACATGATTACATATTATTGCTTCTTAAAAACATTCATAGGATTATCTTTACATTTAAATCTAACATTTTATTCCTTTATCATAAAATATACAATTTTCATGATCATTACCAAAATTACTAGAAGGATAAGCATGATTCCTAATTTTTTGTATTTTCATTACATTATTAAACATGTAATTTTCAAGAAAAATTTATATAATTTTCTTAAACTAAATTAAAAATAACTCATGAAAAATATCATGTAATTTCAAAATAAACTAAGGAAGTTTTGTTTGAGTTGTTTATCTCATTGACGAGAGTCACCAAAGCAAGGTTCGCCACTTCGTCTTCATCGGTTTGCTCCTCTTCTTTGGATGCTCTCATTTCATCCAAATTTGTATTTTTTTTAAGTTTATTTTTATTTTTTAATTATTGTTTCATGAACCTTTTAAATTTCATGAGGAGTTCAAGTTCACCATCACTTGAGCTTATGCTTGAGTGGTCTTCGATTGTTTTTAGTCCAAAATCCTTCTTATCCTTTGGAAGATGGTTCTCAAATTCTTCATGTGTATTGCACATCATTTCATAGGTCATTAGAGACTCGATAAGTTCTTCAATCAAAAAAGTATTCAAATTTTTTGATTCTTGAATAGCCGTTATTTTTGAATCTCAATTTTTAGAAAGCGATCGTAAAATCTTACTAACAAGTTCATAATTAGAAAAGCATTTGCCAAGAGCTTTTAAACCATTGACAACATCTGTAA
>LVTN01000274.1:253057-263976 GCA_001649415.1 Musa itinerans | reverse complement strand
TCTCTTGAATGATCAACACTTAGAAAGAAAGAGGGAGAAGAACTTCTAGCCTTTTACAACACTTTTAAGCTCTCAAATACTCAGAATAAAAGCAAGCTTTCGGTGCCCTTTTATGTAGGAAAGGGTGGGGTTTATATAGGCCCCAATCAGTTTGAATTTGGAGCTCAAAAGTGTCATCTCCCGGATTTTCGGGGTCTTGGCGGTACCACCGCTATAACTGGGTGGTACTACCGCCTGTCAACTATCATTGAGCGGTACTACCGCTTGACTTTGCTCGGAGACCAAGCTCAGGTGGTACCACCGCCTGACAGGGGCAGTACCACCATTGGCAGTAATAACTGTCGGCGGTACCATCACCTGACAGGGGTGGTTCAACCGCCCAGAACTCCTAGGAGACCGAGTCTCTTGGGCGGTGCCACCGCCGACCAAGAATTCTGGGTCCGAATGGGCTGATTCATTCGGCCTAGTTTGGGTCTGTTAAGGGCCCAGTTGGCCGCAGATTAAGCTAATGGGATCACCTCCCAATCCTAACTTAATCTTCATGCTAACTACGATAATAAAGACATTAATACTGTAAATCGTGTTCTGGTGCGTCAATCGCTTCTTCCGATGAGTTTCCGGCGATCTTCTGGCGAACATCCGACGAACCCTTGGTGATGCTCCAGCGGACTCTCGGCAAACTCCTAGACTTGCGATAATTCTCTTGGCGAGTTCCAATGAGCTTCTTTGGCAAGCTCCTGGACTTCTCGGATTGTTCCCGTAGAACCTCCGACGAACATCCGGACTTCCGACGAACTCTCGAACCCCCAACGTGATCTTGGTCTTGACTCCGGCTCAACACCTACTGCATGTCTTACTACCATCGTAGTTAATCCTGCATACTTATCTCAACATATAGATTAGATAAACAAATGATAATTGATTTCATTATCAAAATCCGATATTCAACAAGAATGACCTAACCCAACACTATGTTTTCTTTCTGGGAACCTATTCAACATTGAACAATGGGATGTTAGCTATCAATTGTTTTGCTTTCATAAAATATGTGATCATGATAGAATCACCTTATGACTATCATTGAATGATGGGAGTGCATAGTCATAAATATCTCATTTTGGGCTTCGAAGTACAAGGCCTGGCCCCTGGTTTCTGATGTTGCAAATCCATCCACATGAAGGGTTCAATAAAGTTGTTCCTCCAAAGCTTCTTTATTAGAAGTTATCTTTACCACGAAATTGGCCAAGGCTTGAGCCTTGATGATGGTTCATGGTTTATATGAGATGTCAAAATCACCGAGGTCTATTGCCCATTTAAGGAGTCTCCTAATTGTATTAGGCTTTGAGAGAATCCGACACATTGGTTAGTTTGTCACAATAATATGGTGAGCTAATAAGTACAGGCGAAGCTTCCTTGCTACCAACACTAACCTATAAGTTAACTTCTCAAAGTTTGGATATCAAGCTTACGCTTTGTGGAGTATAAGGTAAGTATAGTATATTGTGTTGGGAAATCTGGGGCGATATCACATACACAGTGGAAGAACATAAAAATAAAATCCCAGAATTTTCACAGAAAAGAAGGTTTCATCATCATGAAAAAGTTAGTGCGCAAAAAAATGTGAAACCAAAAAACACGTAAGAGAATTATCTAAGGAGATCATATATCCCTGAAAACCTACAGATCTGTAGGAGAGGATGAAGGAGGTCAACTGTCCTTTCTAATGGTGATCCACATAGTAAGGGCTGCGAAGATGCTCCTCAAATCGCTACTCAAATCTCTTCCTCGCGTGCACCACGTAATCAAGAAGGGGCTGCCGCTTCTTGTTGTCCACACGCCCCAAATAAGGGCTGTAGTATGAGGAGGAGAGGGAGAGAGGAGAATAAGAGGAGGTAGCCAAAAAGATCCTCTAGCCTATAGGTCTTTGGTTCCCTCTTATTTAGAGAGGCCCCCTATCAACTTAACACTAATGGATCCTACCATATTGGGTACTGGATCTCCATACAACTACTCAAGCCTATTAGATTGGTGGGTCTCTACCCAATAATTTTTTATTAGCTTTTATTGGATCTCATCCATAGGATCCAATAATTTAGAGGCTTATTGGATATCCAATAAGATATGGGCTCTAATGGATATCTCATATCCAAACCTCTACTCGTCGCAACGCCTACAATATGTGTGTAACCCTCTAGGCCCAATATCGAGTTGGCTGTGAGATATACATGTCAAAACTCCTTCTGGCTCAGTGAATTATTATCTTAATAATAATTCACTCGACTCATTGACTACGAACGTACTATGCCACTACGCTGTAGTCCCCAAACGATACAAGGGAATCCAATCCTTTAGACCTATCTATCCTCGGTTTCCATATACCTATAGTCCCTCATCCATCTAATATCCTAAAGATCGTATACAGTGCATGGTACTATCAGGCCCATACAGTTTCTACACGAGTCTCACTCCAATCGGATTTTTTCAAAGAACTCTTTCTCTCTCAATCCGAATGACACTAGCTAGGGATTTGTCTAAGCAAAAATATATGAGATATTCCTCTCATGACATCGAGAGCGGATGATCCTCTATCGACACTCAATAGCCCTCGTAAGGTTGGCTATTACTCCCGATGACCGACTGTGCTAAATCTGAAACCTCTAGACCTATAAGTTTGGTATCAAATAGTGGAGTACTCATATAGGATATCCTTGGTGTCTTAAGTCTAAGGACCAAATACTCCATTAGGATGATAAAATCATTGTTTGACAATAAGGCATCATCAACAATCTAGCATTCTGTGAGTGGATCAATTAGTGAACTCATTCTCTAATGAGCACCTACACTGTATCCCTAGTGTCCTCACATGAGAAGCTATGAGACCAATTGCATCTATCATATGGACGGGTATACAGCACATTAATCTGTCCGGTTATCTCGATGTCCCTCTTGAGTAACCTATAACCGGGATTATTTAGGATATGTATTTAAAGGTGAATCGGTCTCATTATCGTGATCTCATCATGATCCAATTCTCATTGCACAGATCCATGAACATCACAATATATTCAAGCAATAGACAACATAAAGTGATAAAATATCAAATAATAATATAAGAAAAAAGACTATATGTTAAGTCACACGTGCCATCACTCACGTGATTGGCTTATAGGGCACCTATGACTAACATATTGGCCTTTGGACTTAGGCTTCATCTCCGATCAACAGCGAGCTCACACTTGACTTAAAGTCAATCACCTCTATGTCTGATCCCCATCAGACCCCTGTGATGCTAAAAAACAATCCAAGATAATGACTTTATTAGTGGATCTGCGATGTTATCTTCAGATGAAACTCTTTCACTACTACATCTCCTCGGGTCACGATCTCTCTGATCAAGTGGAACATTCTCAGAATGTGCTTAGACTTCTGATGAGACTTGGGTTCCTTCGTTTGAGCAATCACCTTATTGTTATCACAATATAAGGGAATCGACTCCTCGTTGCATAGCACGACTCCCAGATCTGTGATGAACTTCTTCATCCAGACTCCCCCCTTTGTTGCCTCTAATGCAATAATGAACTTTGCCTATATGGTCGAGTCAGCAGTAGTATCTTGCTTAGAACTCTTCCAGTATATTGCTCCTCCATTCAATGTATACACATACCCCGAATTTGACTTACTATCATTAACATCGGATTGGAAACTCGAATCTGCGTAGCCTTCAACCCTGAGGCTATTACCTCCATATACCAGTAAAAGATCCTTAGTCCTTCTCAAGTACTTGAGGATACACTTTACTGCTTTCTAGTGCTCTAAACTTGGATTTGTCTGATACCTGCTCGTGACACTCAAAGCATGTGTTATATCAAGCCTAATACATAGCATGACATACATAATAAACCCTATCACTGAGGCATAGGGTATCATATCTATGTTCGTCATTTCTTCAAGAGTCTTTGGAGATATACTCCTAGAAAGTGATATCTCATATCTCATCGGTATGAGACCTCTCTTAATATTTTTCATGCCAAACCTTTTAACAATGGTATATATGTACTTGGATTAGGACAAGCTAACCATTCTCTTGAATCTATCTCTATAGATCCGAATACCCAAGATATATGATACTTCCCCTAAATCCTTCATGGAGAAGTGTCTAGAGAACCAAGTCTTTACTATGGATAACATTCCTACATTATTCCCAATTATCAAGATATCATCCACATATAACATCAAGAAGGTGATAGTACTCCTACTTACCTTTCTGTATACATAAGACTCATCTTTGTTCTTAACGAAGTTATAAGATCTGATTGCCTCATCAAATCTTATGTTCCACTCCGGGAAGCTTGTTTTAGTCCATAAATGGATCTAAGCAACCTACACACCTTATTTGGGCAGACCTTGGACACGAATCCCACAAGTTGTATCATATACACCTCCTCCTTGAGGTTGCCATTGAGGAACATGGTTTTCATGTCCATCTACCAAATCTCATAATCATAGTGTGCTACAAAAGCCAATAGTATTCGGATGAATTTTAACATGGTTATGGATGAGAATGTTTCGTCATAATCAACACATTGCCTTTGTCGATACCCCTTAGCCACTAGTCTTGCTTTATAGGTATTTACCTTTCCATCTACTTTGATCTTCTTCTTAAAGATTCACTTGCAACCGATGGGTACAATTACCTCGGGTGCATCAACTAGGTTCCAAACCTTGTTGGAGTACATAGAATCCATCTCAGAATTCATGGCCTCTTGCCACTTCCCAGAGTCTATACTCGTAATAGCCTCCTCATAGGTTTGAGGATCAATATCCACAATAACCTCTCCTCTAATATATCCCACATGCTCTCAAGAGGATGGGATACTTTATCGAACCTATGTAAAGTCAGAACTTATGTGCAAGGTACCTAAAAATACTCAAGCTGTGGAGTGGTGCTTGAGCTAGGTTCTCCAACCTCACTCAACTCTATCACGCTCCCACTAACTCCGCCAAGAACGTGTTTCTTCTCAAGGAACACCGCTCTCTTGGCTGTAAAGACCTTTTGGTCCTCGAGATAATATAAATAATACCCACAAGTTTCCTGGGGGTATCCCACGAACTTGCACCACTCTATCCTAGATTGTAACTTATCGGGATTGTGTCTTTTAACATGGGCAGGGTAGCCTCAAATATTAACAACCTTAAGATCGAGTTTCTTCTCTTTCCATATCTTATATGGTATAAACACTACCGACTTAGTTGGCACTTTATTCAGAAGGTAAGCTGCGATCTCTAGGGCGTATCCCCAGAATGAGATGGGTAGGTCGGTGAAGCTCATTATGAACCGCGCCATGTCTAATAGTGTACTATTCCTCCTTTCGGATACACCATTGAGCTGAGGTGTATAAGGAGGTATCCATTGGGATAAGATCTCATGATCCTTAAGGAACTGGGTGAACTCTGTACTCAAGTCACCTCCTCGATTTGATTGAAGAGTCTTGATACTCTTTCCAGTCTGGCTCTCTACTTCATTCTCACGCTCTCTGAATTTCTCAAAGGCCTCGAACTTGTACTTCATCAAGTACACATGTCCATACCTTGAGAAATCATCAATAAAAGTAATAAAGTATGAGTAACCACCTAGGACATAAGTTGACATGGGTCCACATACTATGTATGAGTTCCAACAGCTCAATGACTCTCTCTCTCTCTAGTTCTATTAAAAGGAGAGTTGGTCAGTTTTTCATGAAGACAAGGCTCGCAAGTTGCATATAACTCATAGTCGAATGGATCTAGATATCTATCCTTTAGCAACTTTTGAATTCTTCCCGTATGAATGTGACCTAGCCTACAATGCCACAGGTATGCACTATTCACCTTATCTTGTTTCCTCTTAGACACACTTACATTCATGATATGTGAAGCATTATCTAGTATAAACAAACCATTATACAATATTCCCCGTGATGATCTCATCATATAATATTATTGAACAACCATTGTTCTCAAAAACTAATTTATATCAACTAGCTGTCAAACATGAAATGAAAATAATATTTTTGATAATAGAATGAATAAAATAATATTCATCTAATGCAGTAATAGCTTCACTAGGTAGATATAGGGTGACCTCGCCAATAGCTACTGTAGCAACTTTTGCTTCATTGCCCATCTTGTGGTCCATCTCGCCTTTTGCCAATCTTCTAGGTCTTGCTAGAATCTGCAACGAATTGTAAATGTGATAAGCACTATCGTTATGCTATACCTATGTGTTATTATAAGAGTCTAACAAATGGAGACTAATCATAAATATATCTAAAGCTTCTCCAAGTTTCTGTTTCACCTTCTCTATAAGATACTCTTTGTAGTTCCTCTTCCAGTGCCTATCTTTGTCGTAGTGGAAGTACTAGCCTTTGTCCTTTGTCGGATCTTTTTTAGCAACCTTTTCTTTACCCGATCTTCCCTTACCCTTGCCCTTCTTAAGAGAATTTTCTATCTTCCTTTTCTTTTTAGTCTCACTAATATAGAGAACTAGCTTCTCTTTATTGATAGTGCTCTCTGCCTCCCTCAACATATTGAAGAGCTTAGGGAGAGTCACCTCAAGCTTGTTCATATTAAAATTCATTATGAATTATGAAAAAAAATCTGATAGGGACTGAAGCACAAGATCCACACACAGGTTATCCTCTAGGACCATTCCTAGACCTATGAGTTTCTCTATCCACTCAATCATCTTTAGGGGGTGGTACCACCAGACTAGGCGATGGTATCACCTAGTATCAGTGTTAGTGTTAGCGCTGCAGGTGGTGGTATCACCTAACACAGGTGGTGGTACCGTTAGTACTCGGAGGACCCGAGATGAGACATTTTTAGGTTTCAAGTTTGAATCTACTTGAGGTCTATAAATACCCCTCTTATCCCAAGTTTGAATATTTACATCCATCTGCCAGATCTCATAATCATAGTGTGCTGCAATAGCTAATAGAATTCGGATGGATTTGAGCATGGATATGAGTGAAAAGGATTCATTATAGTCAACACCTTGCATTTGATGATACCCCTTAGCCACTAGCCTTACTTTATAGGTCTCAACCTTTCTATCTACTCCGATCTTTTTCTTAAACATTCACTTACAACCGATGGGTACAATACCCTCGGGCGCATCAACTAGGTTCCAAACCTTGTTGGAGCACATGGAATCCATCTCAGAATTCATGGCTTCTTGCCACTTCCCGGAGTCTATACTCATAATAGCCTCCTCGTAGGTTTGAGGATCAATATTTTCAACATCCTCTCCTCCAATATGTCCCACATATCTCTCAGGAGGATGGGATACTCTATCGGACCTACGTAAAGTCGAAACTTGTGTGCTATGTACCCGAATAGACTCGGGCTATGAAGTGGTGCTTGAGCTAGGTTCTCTAACCTCACTCAACTCTATCATGCTTTCACTATCTCCGCCAAGAATGTGTTCCTTCTTAAGGGACACTACTTCTTGGCTATAAAGACCTTTTGGTCCTTGAGATGATTGAAATAATACCAACAAGTTTCTTTATGGTATCCCATGAATTTGCACCGCTCCATCCTTGATTCTAACTTATCGGGGTTGTGTCTTTTAATGTGGGCAAGGCAGCCCCATATCTTAACAATCTTAAGATCGAGCTTCTTCCCTTTCCATATCTCATATGGTGTAGATACTACCGGCTTAGTTGAAACTCTATTCAGAAGATAAGCTACGATCTCTAGGGCATATCCACAGAATGAGATAGGTTGGTCAACGAAACTCATTATGGATCGTACTATGTTTAACAACATACGATTCCTCCTTTCAGATACACTATTGAGCTGAGGTGTATAAAGAGGTGTCCATTGGGATATAATCTCATAGTCCTTGAGGAATTGGGTAAACTCTGTATTTAAGTAATCACCTCCTCGATTTGATTGAAGAGTCTTGATACTCTTTCCAGTCTGGTTCTCCACTTCATTCTTATACTCTCTGAATTTCTTAAAGGCCTCGGACTTGTACTTCATTAAGTACACATGTCCATACATTGAGAAATCATCAGTAAAGATAATGATGTAGAAGTAACCACCAATGACATGAGTTGACATGGGTTCACATACATCACTTTGTATAAGTTCCAGTAGTTTAGTGGCTCTTTCTCTACTTCCACTAAATGGAGAGTTGGTCAGTTTTCCATGAAGGCATAGCTCGCAAGTTGCATATGACTCATAGTCGAATAGATCTAGATATTCATTCTTTAGCAACTTTTGAATCCTTCCCTTATGGATATGACCTAGCCTACAATACCACAGGTATGCACTATTCACCTCATCTCGTTTCCTCTTAGACACATTAACATTCATGATATATGGAGTAGTGTTTAGCATAAACAAACCATTATATAATATTCCTCTCGTGATGATCTTATTATCTAATAATATTAAACAACCATTGTTCTCAAAAACTAATTTATATCCACTAACTGTCAAACATAAAATGAAAATAATATTTTTGATAATAGAAGGAACAAAATAACGTGCATCCAATGCAATAATAGCTCCACCAAGTAAATGTAGGGTGACCTCGCCAACAACTACTACAGCAACTTTTGCTCCATTGTCCATCTTGAGGTCCATCTCGCCTCTCGCCAATCTCCTAGGTCTTACTAGAACCTGCAACGAATTGCAAATATGATAGGCACTACGAGTATCCAATACCCATGTGTTATCATAAGAATCTGACAAATGGAGACTAATCATGAATGTACCTAAAACTTCTCTAAGCTTCTGTTTCGCCCTCTCTACAAGGTACTCTTTGTAGTTTCTCTTCCAATGCTCATCTTTGCTGTAGTGGAAGTACTCGGGGTATCCCACGAACGTGCACCACTCTGTCCTCAATTGTAACTTATCGGGATTGTGTCTTTTAACATGGGCAGGGCAGCCCCAAATCTTAACAACCTTAAGATCGAGTTTTTTCTCTTTCCATATCGCTTGTGGTGTAAACATTACTGACTTAGTTGGAACTTTGTTCAGAAGGTAAGCTGCGATCTCTAGGGCGTATCCCCAAAATGAGATGGGTAGGTCGGCGAAGTTTATCATGGATCGCACCATGTCTAACAATATACTATTCCTCCTTTTAGATACACTATTGAGTTGAGGTGTATAAGGAGGTATCCATTGGGATAGGATCTCATGATCCTTAAGGAATTGGGTGAACTCTGTACTCAAGTACTCACCTTCTCGATTTGATCGAAGAGTCTTGATACTCTTTCCAAATTGGTTCTCCACTTCATTCTCATACTCTCTAAATTTTTCAGAGGCCTAGGACTTGTACTTCATCAAGTACACATGTCTATACCTTGAGAAATCATCAATAAAAGTAATAAAGTATAAGTAACCACCTATGGCATGAGTTGACATGGGTCCACATACATCACTATGTATGAGTTCTAATAGCTCAGTAGCTTTCTCTCCCTTTAGTTCTATTAATAGGAGAGTTAGTCAGTTTTCCACGAAGGCAAGGCTTATAAGTTACATATAACTCATAGTAGAATGGATCTAGATATCCATCCTTTTGTAACTTTTGAATCCTTCTCGCATGGATGTGACCTAGCCTATAATGCCACATGTATGCACTATTCACCTCATCTTGTTTCCTCTTAGACATACTTACATTCATGATATGTGTAGCAGTATCTAGTATAAACAAACCATTATGCAAAATTCCTCTCGTGGTGATCTCATCATATAATATTATTTAACAACCATTATTCTCAAAAACTAATTTATATCCACTATCTATCAAACATGAAATAAAAATAATATTTTTGATAATAGAATGAATAAAATAATATGTATCCAATGCAATAATAGCTCCACTAGGCAGATATAGGGTGACCTCGCCAACAGCTCCTGTAACAACTTTTGCTCTATTACCTATCTTGTGCTCTATCTCACCTCTTGCCAATCTTTTATGTCTTGCTAGAATCTGCAACGAATTACAAATGTGATAAGCATTACCAGTATGCTATACCCATGTGTTATTATAAGAATTTGACAAATGGAGATTGATCATAAATGTACCTGAAGCTTCTCTAAGTTTCTATTTCACCTTCTCTACAAGGTATTCTTTATAGTTCTTCTTCTAGTGCTCATCTTTGCCATAGTGGAAGCACTAGCCTTTATCCTTTGTCGGGTCTTTCTTAGTAACCTTTCCTTTACCTAGTCTGCCCTTACCCTTGCCTTTCTTAAGGGACTTTTCTGCTTTCCTTTTCTTTTTAGTCTCACTAGTGTAGAGAATTGGCTTCTCTTTCTTGATAGTACTCTCTGTCTCCCTCAACATATTGAGGAGCTTCGGGAGTCATCTCAAGCTTGTTCATATTAAAATTTATTATGAACTGTGAAAAGGAATCTGGTAGAGATTAAAGCACAAGATCTACACACAGGTTATTCTCTAGGACCATTCCCAGACTTGTAAGTTTCTCTATCCACTCAATCATCTTTAGGAGGTGGTACCGCCAAACTAGGCAGTGGTACCGCCTAGTGTCAGTGTTAGTATTAGTGCTACAGGCAGTGGTACCACCCAGCATAGGTGTGTTAGGATCGAGAGTCCGAGATTGGCACTAAGAGGGAGGGTAAATTAGTACAGCGGTAAAAACTTCGTCGGTTCAAAAAGACTTCGTACGATAAAACAGGTTTTGACGAAAACCTTTTCGTAAAGATCTTAACCTGAAAGCAAACGAAACTATAGTTGATGTAAAGCAACGGAGGCAGTTTACAGTTAAGATAAAGAGCAGAATGTAAATGCAAATCGAGATTTAGAGTGGTTCGATCAATCTTGACCTACATCAACTTTTGGCTTCCTCCTCCGACGAGGTCACCGACATCCACTAGAGGCCTTCCTTCAATAGGCAAAGGCCAATCAC
>LVTN01000274.1:216225-228543 GCA_001649415.1 Musa itinerans | reverse complement strand
TGTTTATGTTTTAATCTGCATTTTGAGTCACGCAGGATGCTTCGATCAAGATGAGACAATTAAAGCAGGAAAAATCATGTTGGGCCGGAGGAAAACATGTTAGAAGATTGGACGTCGGGCCGAAGGATCGGTCGACGTATCGATAGAAGGCTTCGAGCCATGGATTCGGGCATCGGGCCAAAAAGAGCGAATATTGTGCTAAGGATATTGGAGTTGCGGAGTCAACTGGTCGATTGGGCAATAGGCCGCAAGAGAGGACGATGCGCCGAAGAATCGGACGAAGCGTCGAGAGACCAATGACATGCCGAACAACATGATTAATGCTTAGTATTAATTGTCTAGATCGAAGTGTGTTTTACATGTGCAGGATTAACTATGATAGCAAGGCATGAAGCAAAATGAAATCCCGGAGTCAAGGATGCGATTTCGTTAGGAGTTCGAGAGTTCGTCGGAAGTCCAGACGTTCGTCGGAAGTTCTATCGGAACCAGCCGAGAAGTCTCAGAGCTTGCTAGAGAAGCTCATCGGAACTCACCAAGAAGATCGTCGTAAAGTCCAGGAGCTTGCCGGGAGTCCGCCGGAACATTACCGAGAGATCGTCGGAAGTTCACCGGAAGATTGTCGAAAGCTTGTCGGAAGAAACCAAGACATAGGGACTTGTTTAGCTTAGCAAATGTCTTAGGAATCGTAGTTAGCATGTAATTGGGTTTGGATTTGGGCCAACCCAATTAAGGGCCTGCTAAGCCCATGTATGGACTATGTTGGGCCCAATAAGAGGCCCAAACAATGACCCAAAAGGCAGCACCATAGTGGCATAGTCTTCGAGATTGTGTCAGGCGGTGGTACCACCCAGCATAGCCTCCGAGAGGCTGCAGGCGGTGGTACCACCCAGTGCAGTGTTAGTGTCAGACTAACACTGGCAGTGGTACCGCCCAGCGCAGGCGATGGTACCACCCGTGCTCGGTAAACCCGGGATGAGATGTTTGTAGGCTCCAAGTTTGAATCAACTTGAAGCCTATAAATACCCCACTCATCCTTGGTTAAAACACACAAGCACAGAGTATTCAAAAGTGAGAAAACGCTGTTGCAATCTCTTTAGAAATTCCCTCCTCCACTCTAAGTTTAGAATTATGTAAGAGGAGTGTGAGTGCTTGTAAGGGTTATCTCCTAAACCCATGAAAAGGAGAAGAGGGCTGTAAAAGGTAGTTGGTCTTCGTCTATTGAAGGAAGATCGATAGTGGATGTCGGTGGCCTCGACGAAAGAGGAATCGGCGGAGTGGATGTCGGTCACGACGATCGAACCACTATAAAATCTGGTTTGCATTTATCTTATACAAATTACATTAATTGCAAACTGCCTTCAATACGCTCTTATTTCGCCTTCAAAGTTAAGCATTTTCGAGTTCGATTTTCATCGTACGAAAAGATTTTCAGAACCGATGTAATAGCAAGCTCCTCTAAAGGGTAAGAGCTATAGAATTGGGGTGGAGTCACTAGAGAGGCCTTGAGCTGGTCGAATGCTGTTTAATATTGCTCGGTTCATTGAAAATCTTTTAATGACTTTAAAGTCTTAAAAATGACAAATATTGATCACCTATGCTAGATAAGAAGTGGTTGAGTGCGGCAATCCAACTTGTTAGTTATTAAACCTCTTTTATTGAGGTCGAAGACTCATTTTAGTTATAGCTTGGATTTTCTCGGGAACGACATATATTCCCTATTGATGGATCATGAAGCTTAGAAATTTTTTGAAGCTTACACCAAAGGCACACTTCATAAGATTCAATCGTATCTAGAAATTTTTAATGGTTGTAAATATTTTCTCCAAGTTAAAGAGATGGGCGCTTGTGATGTGGCTCTTCATCAGCATGTTATCAATATATACTTCTATGTTCTATCCAATCTAGTATTAGAACATTTTATAAACCATTGTTCTGATATTTTTGAGCTCAAATAAAATTATTTTATAATAGTATTGGAACATCTTATTTTATTTTTTAATGGTTGTAAATATTTTCTCCAAGTTAAAGAGATGGGTGCTTGTGATGTGGCTCTTTATCAGCATGTTATCAATATATACTTCTATGTTCTGTCCAATCTAGTATTGGAACATCTTATTAACCATTCTTTGATATATTATTCCGATATATTTGAGCTCAAATGAAATTATTTTATAATAGTACAAACCCCTATCGCTAATGAAGGCCGTATGTTCTTCATCTTATTATGCTATTTTTATTTGGTTGTATAAAAAACAATCCATGAATGTCAATAATTCATTACCAGATATCAAGTCGACCAACTAGTCTATACGAACGAGAGGAAAGTTATCATTCGAACAAGAATTGTTAAGATTAGTATAATCAATATATATTCTCTATTTTTCATTACTATTTTCAATGAGGACTATATTTAAGAGCTACTTAGGATAGTGGACCTCACAAATAAAATTAGTATTTAACAACTCGCTAACTTCTTTTATTATCATTTGTCGATTTAGGATGAATCTTTTAGCCTTCTAACAAAATACCTAATGCTTTGAATTAATATTGAGTCAATGTTAAGCCATGTTTCGATCGATTCTAAGCATGTCATTTACGGTCCATGAGAATACTTCTGAGTTGACATAGAAGAAATTGACCAGCTTCTTTTCTTTCGAAAGGGTGGCTCCGATGCTGATAGTATAGTTTGACCATTCATGATCTAAGAGAATTTTTTCTAATGGCTCTCCTACCCTAGGGTGATGGTTTGTTAGAGATGAATCTTTTGTTGGGAAAAACCTGTTAAAGCGGAATAATTTTTTTCCCTCTTTGTGTATCAAAATAGGTTTCTCATCAAAATACCAACTTAATATCAAAATACTAATATCAACTAGAATAGCATAAATAATAAGCAATAAATCAATCACAGACCAAATTTTTAACGTGGAAAACCTAAATACGGGAAAAACCACGGGACCGTAGTCCACCTCAAACTTCCACTATCAATAGTAATGATAACAGGTTTACAGTAAATCTTCTCTAGAATAACCAAAGGATCACAATAACATCAAGAACATAGACCGCTCAAGAATAGCAAATCATCATCTCATAGGATGGATCTCATCAACGGAGAATTCTAGATCTCACAAAGTGGGTATAGCAGGAAAGTACCTCAGAGAGGGTAAACTGCATATCAACACCGTTAGGATTGTAAAGCTTGCTGCAAAGATTCTCTGCATAAAATTTGGGCCAAAACTGACAACGGTTGGCCACTGATCGTCAAGTAGAAAACTCAATATCCTAATCTTTCTCTCTCCTTTTCTCTCTCTGCACGCCGCTGCTTGCTGCACCATTTGCTGCGCACGCTCGTTGCCCTCACGCTACCCATTCATAGCCCTATCTCTCTCTCTTTTTAATTTCTTTGATTTGGGCTCAAAAAGCCCAATTGTCCAAGCCCACATATGGGCTAGGCCCAACATGCATTTAGGCGGAGCAAAGAGTGGTGGTGTAGCAACGTATTGAATTTCATGATTAGGGAGTAGGGTGATCCTTTGGTTGGTAATTCCATGGATCTTAGGTGATCTTGAGATGCTGGCATTATGTCAATCAAGGGGATTTTGATGGGTGCCAGAGCCGGTGGCAATTGAGGTGTCAATCGCGATTGAGATGGTGGTGCTGTTGGTTGGGTTAGCTGGGGTAGAAGTGGGGCGATAGCCTGCATTATACTTATGAGCGTTTATAGTTGATGGATAAAATTTAGAAATACCTAGGCGGGGATGAGTAGGTGGCTCGAATTCATCTCTTAAGGTGAGAGGCCTAGGTCATTAAACAAATACTAGTACCTTGTTGGTGTTTGTGCTAAAGTTGACACATGCAAATGCGAGGAGGGTGGTTATCCTTGTGAGTAAAAATACTATGGTTGAAAACTATTGTCTCCCTTAGTAAAAGTAACTCATTGGTAGGGGAATGTTCCTGCGACATCAAACCATCTTTTTAACGCTAAAATATTAAGAGAGATCATTGTTGATGTCCGAGTCAACCCGATATGGTTCAATCCCGAAGGCATAGGAGCATCTAACATGGCTTTAAGATGGTTCATGAGTTGCTCGAGGTGGGGGGTCAAGCTTTCGAGGGATCACCAACATTACAATCTATATAGGGAGAAATTTCTCGACTCTCGTATATTCAAGTTAGTTCGAGGTCCTTTTTGAGATACGAGTTTTTCTCGAAAAGAGAGTCATTTGGCATAAGGTCAGGATTAACTTTTATACTTGATTTACATATGAAACAATTTGTAATTGCCTCAACATTCATCTTTGATGTTTTATCCACTTTGAGTGACACAAAAGAAAGATAAATCCGAACCATCTCCTTTGTACTGTTATCCATAAAAGTGGAAAGATAAAAGAATGATACATTATATATTTTCTTTTTACGTTAATATTATGGGCGGTGATTAACTGTTAATATATTTTCTATGAAAAGGCCCACCTTATATCTATCTGCATGATCAATTGGTATGTTACCTAAAGTCCGATGTGCAAGTTATAAGACTCGACCCGACTCCGACACCTGCACCCAATTGGAACCCAACGCCTGTGATCTTCAAGGTCTTACAAAAAGTTAGCCGGAGTTCCTTACCGGGTGCCACGTCGTACATTTTCCATTGCATTTTCTGGTGCGGTGGGGCCAGTCGAGAACACTGGATTCGTGCGTTTGGACATGTGGCCGTAGAACCGACACGGATACACCATGTGGATGAGTCCCGGGAAATGATCTCACGCTCCCTTCATGGGCCCTATCTGACTCCGTAGCCTATACGCGCACCTGGGGCGTTTACCCCATCTCGCCCTCGACGAAGTTAGGGTTTCTGGCTCTCCCGGATAACTACGCCCTTTTTGTTTAGGGTTTCGCTCCGGCTGCCTCTACTGATCACGCCGCCTTGGGGTCGATTTGACTGTCTGTTTCTCTCTCTCCTCTGTTCAACCTTCCCTCCTCCTTTTTTTCGGCCGCTCACGATGATAGGGAGGAAGCTTTACAAGACGAAGCTCTGTATATTGTTCCAGAGGGGCCGGTGCCCTCGCCAGAACTGCAACTTCGCTCATGGCGAGGCGGAGCTCCGCCGTTTCGGTGGATCTTTTCATGGTAATCGCTAAAGTTTCCCATCTAAGGGTTTCTATTTTTTCCCTTCCTTTTTCTTCGGTGGTCGGTAGAATTACATGACGATTTGTGTGATTGTTCGGTAGTGCTATTCCTTTACAATTCGCTGCTTCTCTATGGTTGTTGGTTGACGTGACGCGAGTTGCGCTTTTTTAATGACCATACCTTAAAAGTTGAATATCATCGAGTTTAGATTCGTCGGGTAAATAACAAATTTTTTTAGCATTATGCTCATATCGACTAAAGCTATTATTTGAAGGATTGAGCCTTTTTCGGTAATTATCACTGAGAGAAGCCAATGGAATTTTACTGATATCTCAAAAGAGATCCAACTACCGTATGGAGTCAAATTATACTCTTTTCAATGAACCTTTATCGGGATGTGTTTGAGCATTTAAGTGATGTTCTGATGTATGGAAGCTAAAACCCTTGATACATCCTCCCTTTTCAGAAGAAAAGAAATTTTGGTTTTTCAGTTTTAGGAGTTTTAACCTGGTTTTCATGCTTTGCTCTAACTTGGAATAGTTAGATATGATGCATTTCTGCTGTTGTTGATGAATCTGTGGAGTATGGCACTAAATGGAGGAGTAGATGAAAAAAAATATGCATAGGGAATGTAGGAAACAACTACAGGAGATAATTTACTGTTGGCACCACATCTAGTCTGGTTCAAGATGATGGAATTTCTAATTTTATGAAGTCCTCAGCAAGCAGCTCATCGCTATATATATATTTTTTCATTTTTTTTTCAACTTGCTCTTTATCACTCAGTATTGAACTTTAATGTATAATGTCAATGCTACTATGTTCTGGGAACATGACGAAACTCAGTACAATTGCCTGCAGATGAAAACTATGTTCTTATTTTTCTGATCAAATATCTTCTCAGGTGAATTTTTTACAGAAACTTTATGCCATATTCTTGGTTGCCTTTTGATACTATAGTGGATCAAATGATCAACCTTCAAACAGCTTTCTTGTACCGTCTGCAGTTGGAGTATGGCACATCCTGGTTTTCTTAGCTTGAAGTCAGTGCCATGATAGTTTTGATTGTTCTGACTTTATAATTACTAGCTTTGCTGCATTTCAGTCTCTACATTGTTAGCAGGTTCAGCTAGTAGTTGATGACTCATTCAGTTTCTCTGGTGCATTCTACTTGGGTGTCCTATAGATATCAAGTTAAGACGAATATCTGGGACATGCCTTACATCTTTGAGTATCAATTTGCTCCCAATACTGGTCTCCAAGTAAATATCTATAATACCCATAATCTTATATGTACCACTATTTTTCATTCTGACATTACCAAAATCACCAACAGTGTAAGATCTAAAGAAATCACCATGAGAAGTGACCTGAAATGAAGCACCAGAGTCAATTACCCAATTACTATCCTGAGCTACAAGATTGACACAACCGTCATCACAAACAATAGTGATATTACCTTCAATAGTAACTGTATTGGTCTCTTTCTCATTTTTCTTCATTTCATTCTGTTCTCGCTTCTAAAATCTACACTCTTTCTTCATGTGACCTGATCTATTATAGTGAAAACATTTGATATCCCTTCTAGACTTAGATCTTCCTCTATAACCATGTGGATTTCTGCTATAACTTCTTCCACGTCTTTCATGTTTTTCCATAACAAATGCCCCAGAAGAATATTCACCCTGTTCTTTCCTTCTAGCATCTTCATTTAGCAAACTGTCTTTAACTATATCTATAGTTAGAGTCCCCTTTGGCGTGGAGTTACAAATTATCACCATATATGTTTCCCAATTTTCTAGTAAAGAGCTGAGAAGTAGTAATCCCTACATCTCATCATATATATTCATTTTCATAGCAATAAGCTTGTTTGCAAGACTCTGAAATAGGCTTATGTGCTCAACAATATTACCATCATCTTTATACTTCAAATTTACAAGCTTTCTGAGGAGAGAAATTCTATTTCCCATTGTCTTTTTCGTAAAAAGATTTTCTAACCTTTGTCAAACAACATCAGCTCTGGTTTCATCAGAAATTTGCTCATGCAAGTTTATATTCATCCATCTTCTAATATAGGCAATAGCTTTTCTATGTTGAACTGCTCATTCTTCATCATCCATAGTAGAAGGTTTATCTTTAACCTTGATAGACTTATACAAATCTTTGCAATTGAGCAAATCTTTCATCATACGCCTCCAAGTGGAATAATTTGATGAGTTCAATTTAATCATATCATCTAACTCCATTTCAATCATACAAAAAAAACTAGCACCAAATAACCTATTGCTCTGATACCACTTGTTGAGAAAAATCTGTTAAAGCGGAATAATTCTTTTCCCTTTTTGTGTATCAAAATAGGTTCCTCATCAAAATATCAACTTGATATCAAAATGCTAATATCAAAAATAGCATAAACAATAGAGCAATAAATCAATCACACAATGAGACCAAATTTTTAACGTGGAAAACCCAAATGCGGGAAAAACCACGGGATCGTAGTCCACCTCAAACTTCCACTATCAATAGTAATGATAACAGGTTTATAGTAAATATTCTCTAGAATAACCAGAGGATCACAATAATATTAAAAACATAGACCGCTCAAGAATAGCAAATCATCATCTCATAGGATGGATCTCATCAACGGAGAATTCTAGGTCTCACAAAATGGGTATAGCAGGAAAGTACCTCAGAGAAGGTAAACTGCAGATCAACACCATTAGGATTGTAGAGCTTGCTGCAAGGATTCTTTGCATAAAATTTGGGCTAAAACTGACAACGATTGACCACTGATCGTCAAATAGAAAACTCAAGATCATAATCTTTCTCTCTCCTTTTCTCTCTCTGTTCTTTTCTCTCTCTGCGCACTGCTACTTGCTGCACCGTTTGCTGTGCACACTCGTTGCCCTCACGCTATCCATTTACAGTTCTATCTCTTTCTCTTTTTAATTTCTTTGATTTAAACTCAAAAAGCCCAATTGTCCAAGCCCACATATGGGCTGGACCCAACATATTTGAGATTCATTTTTTAAGCAAGGTAATCAAGGTTAGGTAGCACTACAGGAATTTCCTCCAGTGGCCCTCCTGC
This sequence comes from Musa itinerans, assembly GCA_001649415.1. NCBI lineage: Eukaryota > Viridiplantae > Streptophyta > Magnoliopsida > Zingiberales > Musaceae > Musa > Musa itinerans. The sequence continues at coordinate 220,331 of LVTN01000274.1, read as the reverse complement.
CTCGGGGTGATGATTTGCTAAAGGTATATCTCTGAGATCCATTTGTTATATAAAGAGGATTGTCTTTTTAGGTAAGGTAATCATGGTTAGGTAGCACTACCTTGACTCTTTAAGATCACTTCTTAGCTCTCTCACTCCTAAGCTGATTATTAAAATTCAATGTCATGTAATTGTAATAGGTTGACGTAATAGGTTGACACCACTGCACATATATGATTTAATATGGGACAACTAATGATGGCATTGTATATGAGATATCAACCTCCAAAAACTTAGTATTTATAATTTTTGAGCAGTTGTTTGACACATTAAGTGATGTAAAGGTTTACAATCACAAGCAAGGTAATGTAGTCCCCTATGAACCCAGTAAGGGTTGAGGAGATCAGTTGTAATTCCTTGACAGATAGATCAATTTTTTGGAAGGCATCATAGTAGAGTATGCTTGTCAAGCTTTCAGTATTAATCAAGATCTTTTTTTTCTAATGTATTAGTGATCTTGAGAGAGATTACTAATGCGTCATCATACTCTAGGTTTAGATACTCTATCTCCTCTTCTCTTAATATAATTTGTTGGTCTCTATTATTGTAGAATCTCTTGGTCTATGGATCTCTTGCATAGGATTTTCGTGTAGAGGAACTGTTGTTACACACAGCTAACTCTCTGATGATCATATCAACTTGCTACTCAATAGGGTTTATTGGTCAAGATGATGTTTCATGAACCTTAGGCAAAAACTTGTGTGGTTGGCCACTTTAAATTAATTATTCAATTTACTCCTTTAAGATACAGTAATCTTCAATGTTGTACCCATGATCTTGCTAAAAATAATAGTACTTAGTCATATTCCATTTTATTGGGGGGCTTTCATTAAACATGTTGCCCTCGAGAGTTATTTCTTTGATATTTGCATATATATCTTTGTGGGGAAGATATTAAGTGGAGTGAAATCCTATCAAGAAGGAATTCGATCACTTCTTAATCTATGCCTTTCTATGGAAATTCATTGTTGAGGATTTTTCTTTTTTTTTCACCCATTTTGATTCAACCTTTCTTTTTCTAGCAATTAGATACTCAACTGCTATATGGCAATTCTCCTCGTGTAGGAGTTTTAAAAATATGATCGAAGACTAGGTAATGACATTATCAAAAAACTGTGTTGAAGCCCATTAATGTATGTGTTGATGAGGATGAATGGTGTTAGATCAATAACTAAGTGGATCTTATCATTAAATCTTCTTATATAACTCTTCAAGGATTCCTTCTCCTTTTACCTAGTGGCTAGAAAAGAGGTGGTGAGCTTATTTTAGGGCTAATAGCTGATGAAATTAAGCTTAAACTTCTTAACCAACTAACCCAAAGGAGGAAATTGATCTAGGTAGAGCTTCGCAAACCATTCATGTGCAACTCCCCTTAAGGTTATCGAGAAAATCCGACACATAAGAAAGTTAATAGTTCTAAATAACATCATTTAAGACGTAAAATCCACAATGTGTACTGAAGGATCTGATTTTGCTTTATATATGTCGAGTGAAGGATTGGTAGGTATGATTCCACTTTATGCTAATTTCCTATTTGGTATGTAAGAATCCTCGAGGGATTAGTTTCTTATTGATATTTTTGATGAAAGAAGATTGGACGTATGATTCTGCTTTACGCTAATTTCCTATTTTATCTTCTTTCAAATATCTTTGAGTTGTCCATCCATTTTATTAAATTAATCTTGGGTTTTAGTTGGAAAGTTCGATTGATTGAGCAACCTGACTCGTTATGTAGAAAAACAAATGTTACTTAATCTCTCCGCTAGTAATATGTGATTCATATTCTCGTAATAGTATAATAACAGAAGATTAATTCCCTTCTAACATCGCTTTTGATATCGCTTAATAGTTCAAACGTGAAGAGTAGAGAGACAATATGCATATATTTTCATCTGCGATTCTGATTGATCACCACCGCCTGCTCCCAAGTTGGATTGATCGAGTTATGAATTAGAGAATATTATGCTTTCTTATCATACTAATCACACCATCAAGACAAACATAATTCCAATCTTCAAAACGAGAAACTATTAAATTGTGTTTTTTTTGTTACATCAAGTTAAAAAAAATGAGTCAAAGGTAACCGATAAGAAATTAAAAGAATATAAAAAGATAAGGAGAGAGAAAAAAAAAAAGAAATAGATGCGAAAGTGCATTTGAATAAGACAAGGAAAACAGAGCTTTCCTTTGGGTTGCAATTTGTGTAATTTCTTTGAATTGCTGGTGTCCTCCACTGACTACTGTATCGACTTATATCAGTAGCAACATCTATTCTTGATTGTTAAAGCTCATGAGTAGAGAGTTTGCATTTCGGTAGAGATTTCACCGCAATAAGTTGACTAATGCATGTATGGAGACTATGTTTAGAGGGGATATCGAGCACATATATGTGAAAGATTGAGAAGATGATTGGATGAATCAAGAACTTCTTCTTCTTCCAAATCCATGCTGTCTCTTCTGTCTTCACAATTACTTCCTTTCTCGCCTTCCTTCTAAAGCTCTTGCTGCGACCAAACCTCCACCATGCTCCACAAGCTCTCTTCCCAATCCAGTGACCCCAAGCCATCACAAGCTCCGGGACTCGGTACGCTCTCTGAAGCTGTCACAACATCGCACCCCTGCGTGCTGCTGGCGGAGCCGCCGGTCGCTGAAACTGACGCGTACTGTGTCTCGGAAGTCTGACCGACCTCAACGCTTCCCTCTGCCGGCCGCTCACAGGCCAATGGGGCAGAGCTGCCGCCGGAAGCGGCGAGGATCCTCTCGGCAAGTCGAGGCATCCACATGTACCTCACCATGTCCTTGAACCGCTGGCTGTCAACGTCGCACCGGAGCTGCTTCGCTTGCTTCTCCACTCTCGTTCTCCAGTAGTTCTTGATCTCGTTGTCAGTCCTCCCCGGCAAGCACTGCGCTATCTTCGACCACCTACAAGGCAACATGGTGAGGAAGATGTCATCGGTGAGAGGTCTTTGTCGAGATCGTTGCTCACCGGTTTCCCCAGCGAGAGTGGAGCTCGAGGATGAGGAGCTGCTCTTCGGGAGTGATGTTGCCGCGGCGGACGTCCGGGCGGAGATAATTGAGCCACCGGAGCCGGCAGCTCTTGCCTGTTCTTCTCAGACCTGTTCGATCCGGAACGAAGACAAACATCATGAAGAAAAAGAACCTAACACAGTCTTGCTTTGATTCCCATGAAAGGGATGAGTCCGCTACCTGCACAGCGAGCGAGCGAATTCCATTGGCCCTCGCCATGGCTAGCGATGTAGTTCATCAGCAACAGGTCTTCTTCCACAGTCCACGCCCCTTTCCTCACCTCCATCTCGTTCTCACCGGTTGGCGTGTCTTCTCCAACCTTGAAGTCGGACTCTTATAGAGGTTCATCATGTGGAAGAAGACGTGTGATGGAGTCGGGCATAACACGACTTGTTTAAGCTCTAAAGCCTGAAGAAGGGGGTCTGGAGTTTGACTTGATCTGTGATGTGTGTTTCTGTGCTCTGGTCTTCCATGGCTCCCAAGTGGTCTGCAATAAGGTCAGAAGAGTAGACCAGCCACCGCAGGAGATGCCAAGAGCTGCGGATGCTCAGCTTACGTGGTCCAAGTTTGACTGACATGGATCTAAGCTACTTTATTTTCATTCTTTTGGATGGGATGGGGTACACTTCTATCTTCTTGAAGCGGAAAACAAAGAAGAGTTTCAAAGTAGTGAGTCGGATGGTTGACCTGCTGTGGCCAATCGAGTCCATTGCTTTTCCTCCAACCCATAGGAACAGATGAAGGCATATAGCGCACCTTGAATTCACTTGATGTATCAGGATGTAAAATGAATGAGGCCTGTCTCATCCTTTGCTTCTCATCCTGCTTGTCTTGCTAAAGAAGAACAAAGAGCTAAAAAATCTCAAAGTGAGAGTGAGAAGAGATAATGGCGTTGTTTCTTAAGTCTCTCTGTTACATGTGCAGCACAACATGTTGCAATCAATCATCCTTCTATTCGTCACTAAAAGAAGTCTCATTATGGATAACAATCAGCTTGTGGTCTCGCCTTCATTTTTCTCAAGGCAATATATATATATATA
>LVTN01000274.1:202012-216182 GCA_001649415.1 Musa itinerans | reverse complement strand
ATATATATATATATATATATATATATATATATATATATATATATATATATATATATATATATATATATATATATATATATATATATATATATATATATATATATATATATATATATATATATATATATATATATATATATATATATATATATATATATATATATATATATATATATATATATATATTGAGTTGAGTAGACCTATTTTTTGAGAAATCACTTTGATCTCAAATGTTAAGCGGAAGTGAGATCTAATCAGAGTCTCCTAATTAAATTATACTCGACTGTGATGTATCTAGGAAAAAAAAATTCAATATCTTTTCTTTAAAAAAAATAATTATATTTAATTTTATCAAAAAATATTTCATGTTGACTACAACAATAACTTGGTAAGACATAACAGACTAAGATCTCATAGAATATAATGTAGTCAAACGAGAATTGTTGTCTTAGGTTATAGTCATAAGTGGATTGTAAGCGCAAACTCTCTCTTAAGTCGTTCGAGTTATTCAAGAAGAGCAGGATAACAAAAATAACGGGCGAGAAGTTGACTATTCTCCATAAGCGAAGGAAGCCTAATCTCATCATCGTGATATTGTGGTATCAAAGCGGATAAACAGTTCGAGCAAACAATAAAAATTTATAATCTCATTATAACGAACCGAGCAAAATAAGATAAGCTGGACTATTGCCCCAAGCAGCCAAAGGTGGATTGGTGGAGATCGATAATAGCCTAATCAAATGCACCAGTAATTTGGTGAACAAAATAATTAACAGTAAATTCTCATTTACAGGAGGGCAGCAAGGAGTTCGGTAGAAGAAGGATGCATGCGTTGCACGAGGATAAAAAATTGTTTGTATGTTGCAACTTTCTCGTGATGTTGATAAGGATTTTGCTTGTACGTACGGCCTGTTCTTGCGTGTTGGATGTGATGATGGTCCCGATTAAGCTTCAGTCTCTCTCCGCGTCTCAAAACACTGTCATTTTGGACGGATTAGAGTCGACAGAGAGAGGACTCCGCCAACAAGAAGACCTTCAAACAAAAAGACAACACTTCAATGCCCATTGCACTAGTAGAATAATTCCTCTCTCTCTTTCTCTCTTTCTCCATGAAAAGAAAGAGCAGATGACATATTCATAGTATACTAACACAGCAGTAATAATAGACATCTAGATCGCAATGTGAAGAGAGATATTTCTTGATATTGCTCTCCATCTGAACGTGGTGCTCAAGTGTTCTCACAGAACTATTGATATCATATTGGAAAGAAAGATCAAGATTTTGCTAGAGCATCAGGAATAGTTTTTTTTATGTGTGTTATCACAAGGTCAAAAGTGTTCTAATTGATTCAACAATTATCAACTAGTGACAACAACAAAAGAGTGATGGTGAGAATGATGAAGGAATATGGCAACAAAGACCGGAACAATATGAGAATTTTTTTCTAGTCATGCAATCACCATAGGAAGTGCAAACCAAGTGAAAGGGGGTTGGTGTAGTTTTAGATGGTGAACAAAGCATATGAAGTCCATATTTCTAAGCAGAGAAAACCTTTCACATGATAAAAAGGAAATCACATCAATTTGATGCTTGTCTAAATATTGTCAACTAGAAGCCTAACCCATTCCCTATCATACAACTGCATTAAATTAATCGGTCTAATTGTTTATATTACTAAAAAACAATTCTACTTAGTGCAGTCCCTATTACCATTGAAACCAAATGAAGTACACCTTCTTTTATGTTTTCTTCTCTAACGAGACAAGAATGAGCTGGTTATCGCATAAAAGAATATTGCCAAGGAGATTAGTCTAAACATTGTAGTGGAGGCATCTCTCTTCTCTCTGATCTTTAGATTGTATCAGGGGAACCAACTGCTAAGAATCCAAACAAGTTGTTCCATGAAAGCTTTCCGCAAGACTTTTCTTTCTTTACAATTAATGATAGAAAGAACTTCAAGTTTTGCTATTAGGAAACATAATAAGAACACACGAGGGAAATGAGAGGAGAAGTTGAGAAAAGCTACTAGCTTTGGTTTAGTTTGTGGATACTTTTGAGTGTGGCTTTGTTTCTAGATGAAGTGTCTTTTTGACCTAAACATCACATGAGAGAAATGAGAGTAGAAGTTGAGAGAAGCTATTAGCTTTGGTTTAGTCTGTGGATACTTTTTGAGTGTGGCTTTGTGTCAAGATGAAGTGTCTTTTTGACCTAAACATCATTATGTGAATAATGTTTCTCAGCCTCTACTTTGTGTGTAGTCTTCTGACTTCAAATGCATGTTGTTAATAATGTAACACTGGCTTTGCATTACACTGTCATTGGGCCCTACTCTGACAACTGCTTAGACTTTAGGCTGTTTAGTTTGACAACATAATGTTCAGGTTCACACCAACAATTTCCATTTGGTGCAGAGTTCGACTTATGATTTGATATCCAATATGGACAATCTCAACGGATTAAGTCAACATTGTGGATCTAACTAAGTAAGAATAATGTTGCACTCACTCAAGCTTCATGCAACATACCAAACAAAAAATTAGGTGGTGACTATGGAGTTGCCTGCTCTATTACTTCATGAGTTACACTTCTGTTTCAACATGGGTTTGATAGATTCTTCTTTGTCAGAAACCTAAAACAAAAATCTGATACGGTAAAAGAAACTTTCAGTTTGCTGTAATGCATCACAAAAATTTCTGGTAAATTAAATAGCTTTCAACTTGTATATATATATATATATATATATATATTATGAAGAGGTAGGCATAACTATAATGGAGACGAGAGTTAATTAAGATGATTGAAAAGAAATAAAAAAGGCTAATATCTCAGTAGAAAGAAGATGAGGAAGCTTAGAGATCTTTGATTGTTTTGCTTCCATGATAAGATTCCACATAGACCGTTGTTAATGGAGAGTCGTAGTGCTATTACATTACCGATGAGCTGGCATCATCAATAACATATGTTGATCGAGCTGGTGACTCTTGCATGTTTCGAAAGGTCATTTCGAAGTGTTGTTGGTGGCGTCAGAGAGGATATGGATGAAGCGAGTGTTACTGTGTCATCCATGTATCAGATGCAAGGTGATGAATGTTTGGTAGTCCCACCACCCATGTTGTCAAGTGGTTGAACATAAATAATAAATAATGATTGAAAGAGGAAGAAAGGAAAATAGAATGTTTCATCTGAGGACGATCGTTGATTTAAGTTCGATCTTTATGATCTTCTAATGTATTGTTTTTTATGCCAGGCTCTATAAGATGATTGAGGTAGATCTCCATTTTATTTTATTTTATGCTATCTCTACCGGCGAGAACTGATTGTTCTCGTGAGTTTACTGTTGAAACTCATGTCAGGGATTATTTTATAGGTTAGGAATTATTCTTGATTTCTTGATTATATTATATATATATATATATATATATATATATATCCTCTAGTTGATCTAATAATTACTATTTATAATTTAATTGATTTTAATTAGTGGAAGAGTTTTATAGGATAAGAATTATTCTCGATGACGTATATTCTTATTGATTTAATAAGAACTCTCTGTAATCCAATTGATTTTGACCAGTGGAAGAGTTTTATTTGGCTTCCTCTTGTTTTCTTTCTTCACACTAAAGAGTTTTATATGTAAATCTATTTTCTTATTTTATTATTTTGTTAATTGATTGACCTGAGCATTGTATTTTCTTACAACTCGACAAAATCCCGTTATATTTTTTTATCAATTATTTGATATTTGATTTTCTATCATGCTCCTATAATATTGAATTTCATCACATATGTCAATCCTTGAGTGTAACATCTTACGAGTAAATAATTTTATGAGAATTTTTCGACTGATCAAAAGAATAGATATGGGATATATATTGTTGATGTCTGATAATTTGATCCTTAACGAAGTATAAGTCGATAACAATATGCTTCAAGTGAAACTTCTAGAATACCAAATTCAAGCATAAATAAGTAGCATCGATATTACCATACTAAATTGTTAGAGTGAGAGGAGATGTGCAACTAGTTATTAATGTTGTATATTCCGATTAACATAGACAAAGATATAAAGATGAGAAAATAATGATTATTTTTGAATGAGAAGACCTATCCTTTAAAGTGTTATATGATATGTTTTACCGTAAATCAATGAGTAGTATAAGGTCAATATATGAATTGCTATATTTTGTTGGCTGTAAATGAAATATCTAGATGAGTGAAAGATAAATAATGTAGAAAATCAAGTATTTATCAATATTATGTGAAGTTTATAGTAAGTCTATCATCGTATAATTTGAGTGTGTCACTTAAATAACATTATTAGATGACAACCTTTTTGGTGATCTATATATTTATCTTTGTCTTTGATAAAGAGTAATATATTTCTTTTAAAAGAAGAAAAGATTAATAGATGTAAATAGATTTTCATACTAAGAAAATAATATAGTGACTATAAATCTTTAACGTAGAATCGATTCATCAATTGCTTATCAAATCTTTTCTTTTTAGTTCAGCTGGATTAAAGTAAGGTACTCCAAATATGAACTAATTCGAAGCTACCTAATCAAATCGATTTGAAACTGATTAATCCGATTTAGTCAATCAATTTATAATTTTAGTAATTTAAAAATATATATATTTATTGAGTCTATTTAATTCAATTGAATCGAATCAGATTCAATCGGGCAATATGATAAAATTTATAAAACTAAGTTCATATCATTTATAAAATTGGGTCATCGGGCTAGTTTGATTAATCTGAATCAGTTAAAGACTTAGAGTATAAACTCAATCGAATTGATATCTCTTAAATTAAAATTGATTTGGTTAGGTTCAAAACGAATAATCAAACTAAATAAAAGTACCCTTGAATTAAAACTGTGTAAGACATTTGTCAAAGTCCCTCGTAAAAATATATTGTTAATATTTTATTGTTGTTTGTGTTATAGTAATCAAACCTAAGATAAATTAAATTATCATATATTTGACGAGAGGACCGATGGTTTTTTGTGTGTGTGTGTGTGTGCAAAATTCATGTTCAGTTTTTGTTGTAAAGTTAAAATAAATTTCTGTAAAGTCAGGTGCAAAAAGGTGTCATTAGAGTAGATAGGCTACAGTGAAGGACCAAAGTAGGTATGTGACGGTGTAAGGGCAGGAGCGGAGGAGGACAACCTTCACTGTGCGGAAGACGCGGCTTCCAACGAGGATAACGAACGCGAGTTGGGCTGTGAGTCAGATAAGAAGAGTGGCTGTCTGCGGTGGGAGAAGGCAATCGGGAGGAGGCCGCCTGCAGTGGAAGGAGAAGTGGCCGCCTACGCGGTCTGCGGTGGCCTGTGGTGGGAGAAGGAGGCGTTGGTGTTGGAGAGAATCGTTTATACTTGCTTAAGCAATAAGGCTATGATATTGTGAGTAGGATGTGTAATATTCTTTGATGAATGATATTAAAAATTTATACAGATTGAGAAGAATTTGATTGTCATCCAATCATATTCATAAATTAGGATGATTAATGTAATAAAGATACAATAGATAAGTACAATCTGTCAATCATTTGATTTATGATCGATTCTCTAACAATTTATATATATATATATATATATACCAAATATATATATATATATATATATATTCCTAACAATAAAAATCTTCTCCGGCATGGAGAGGATGCAATTGGCACAGGAAACTTTTGTTTTCGACGCCATTCATAGATTACATAAATCTGTAGAGAAGCCATTCATGGATGATCAACATGAGTGGGATGGGTACAACCTGCATAGAAGGAAAGAAAGGGACACATCGTCCAAGTGATGCATACACAACAAGCAAAAGAAGTGAACATTCAAAGAGAAAAGAGGAAGGAGACGACAAAAGATAGAGACCAGTTAGCTACTGTTTGAAATGAAAGAATCTGCTGTGGCCAATTCTTCTTTAGGTGAAAATGACAGAGCAAGTGGACAAAATGATCTGTTCACTTCCTACTTGCAAACCATGTTTTCAGGTCATCACCATCTTTGGAAGCATCATCCAAATAGTTACATCTCTTATTCTTCAACCATTTCCAACACCAGCAATGAGTCCTTTAGGTATTGAAAGCATCAACAGTGTCTCTTTCCCAAGCAGTAAGTAAGAAGAGGCCGACTTGAAAAGATGCCTATGCTTCCGATGTTGTGATGGCTGTTCTAATTTTATTTTATTTTATTTTATTCCCTAAAATATATTAATTTAAATTTCTAATACATTCAAGGTTATGCTAATTAGAGCATAAAATATATTATATATTCGGTTAAATCTCCCGATCGGAATAGATTTATAATTCTTTGCATGAGAAGCTAACCAATAAGCATTCAGATTCTAAAAATATGAGATATTCTACACAAGTGGAACTTATACATGACAAAATGGATGTTACAAACCAAATTATAAGTGATTGAGGATGAGATTTGATTCTTAAATCTAGCTATCAAACAGTAAGGTGGATGGAATTAATTTCATTTCATTCTTGTTTTTGTTGCCCTCATTTCCTTTTGTTTTCTTTAAAATGACATCAAAGACCAAACTCAGATAAAATAGAATGGGGTGAATAATGGTCTCTCGGTTCTTAAATGTTCCCATCCTATTAAAACATTTGTTCTACAGATAACCAAACCACAGATAATATAATTAGTATATTCAAAGTAGGCAAAGCTTCACATGCTTTAGCTGTGAAAAGCATGACATCAATGCCTGCTTTAAAGTAAGTGGACTTGGATTAGGAAGGCATAGGATGAAAGAAAGTGAAGATAAATCATCCTCCCTTCCTAAAAGGCTAAGAAAAAGACAAATATGGAAATAGAGCATCCAAGAATGCTGCATCAGCAGTAGGATAGAGATGAATAAAAAATATTCTAAATCTAAGTTTTTGATCCACATCTTTATAGAACAATTATTTTATCAACAAAGCTGATTACAGACCACGCAAGACTCAAGACACAAAACACCAGTGGTTCAAGTCATCAGGAACTTTGGATGATGATGCTGATGCACAAAGAACAATTTAATTCTTTGGAACATTACCTTTGCAGAAATCATGATCGGAACGTAGACATCAATTCAGTAGTTCCATTACCTGCACCTACTACCTCTAGTCCTACAACTTGCTTAAAGCCTATCCAATTGGACAAGTTCATCTAACACACTGCATCTCCTCCATTTATTATGCACAGGCATATCTGATGATATTCTTGTTAGGTATGGTGTTTTCTTTTCTCACATACAAAAACGGGATCATCATAAAGATGATGCAACCTCAACATGATTAAGATTACTGTGGCAATTCAACCAACCAGAGTGATGGTGTACTGTGGCAAACAAGACTTTGTTGATTGAATCTTAATTTAAATTCTTCATTAATATTTGAGTATTTCTAAAAATTTCATATATATATATATATATATATATATATATATACACACACACACACACACATGAAATCTTCTAAAACTTGTGCTATAAATTGTAAGACATAAGGTAAGGCTTTCTATATTATTACTAAAGGAGGTGACTGATATATCTATTTAAGTGAAGCTTTAATGTCATTGTTTATCCTTGCAGGATATGAAATGTCATCTATATCTGACAAAAAAGATAGATGTACAATTAGGATACATGAACTATCATGAATATATATGTTGATCATCTGATACTCTTTTCATATCATTAGATAGCTGTCACAAGACACAGATAGAAGATGTACCACCTTCCACTTGAAGTAATTTATTATACCCTAAGAGAACAAGTTAGGTTGTGTTGCATGCAAGAATAGCTTTTTTTAGGTCCCTTTCAATTGTTTTTACTGTATGTTGAATCTGGTGAAAGTGTAGCTTGTGTTGCATGCATGAACACCTTTTAAGTCCCTTTCAATGGTTATCATATGTTGCCTCACTTGAAAGTTAATTAGTCTTTTCCACATTTACATGTTTTTGTGCAATCTTTCCAAAGTCAAGTCAAATATTTAATTTTGAGTGACTTAGCAAGATATATGCTGTTCTATCTGAAATCTAAAGGAATAGATGGTTTTGCTATACATGAAGACAGTAGTTGCAATTTGGGTACTTTAGTGTTGGGTGAATTTTAGAAAGAGTGAGAATCAATCTAGTCAAAACCAAATGAATGTCTATAGTTTGTGTAAAATAAGCTCAATGTTATATATAAATTTAATTTGAAAATGATGAAATTTGTAGGTTCTTTACATAACATACATAATATCATATATTGAAACTAATGAAAATATCTTAAATTTTAGGGATCCCTATTAAGTGTGGTTGACAAATGATCTTATGACATGAAACTGAATGAGAAAGGGCAATCAGATTGGTTAGAGATTCCTAACATTAGATCTTTGAACTGGTCAGGGATTCTTAAAATTTACCTCATTTTGCTTGATATTTCTTTGAGAATTCACTTATTTATGGGTTATGAAAAATGTATCAATCTTTGTAATCAGACTCAAGTCTAACTTCATTAGTTTTTCTTAGAAAGGAAATCCAAACCCCATAATATTGGTTGTGTGAACTCATTAGGATATATAACCCATTCTAGATCGTTTAAGTCCACACATTATCCAAAATCCATTCTTCATATCTCTATGAGAAAGTGTTAAAGGACAATATATTTATATACAACTATTAAATATATATAGGTGTTTTGCACCCAAATAAGTACTTCATTTGTCACGTTGTTATCAACGAAGTTTCCTCCCTCTCTATCTAATAATTATTGTTGTTGTGATTATGAGTTGGTTCTTGGTAGAATGGAAGGGTTATCAGCATGTCACATTTAGAGATGAAGAGCTATCCTTATTAATTAATCCAGATAGGACACATGTAGATTCGTCCTCTTATTTTTCTTATATGGTGAAATTTTAACTAATTCTTTCCATATGAACAGTTTTATTTATTTATTTATTTATTTTTTTGTGGCAAAGTCAAGAACATTGTCCATCTTGCATGAATGCTTCTCTCTTAACAAGCTATGGAATATACACTTTTGCTTTAAAGAAACCCAAAGCTTCCCACCAAAAAAAAAAAAAAAAAAGAAACTTCAAAATTACAAATGTTTTCAATAACATGTAGTTTCAATTAGTTTTATGATTTATATATTTTTTATTAAAATAACTTATTTTATAATTTAATGATTAAATAAATACTTTTTCAATATCAAACTATGAATGTGTTATTGTCACAAATGGTAGATCTGTCCTTCTTATTAAAATAATACTATGAAGTTGAATTGACCTGTCCCACTTATTAAAAGCTCTCATGAATCTTTAGAAATTAGATGTCTCTTGTGAATATATAAATTAGTTGTTTCTTCTCTTCTCATTATTATTAATCTACTTATTATGCGGATTTCTTCGAAATTAAAAGGATATATTGAGAAGAACAAGATCCTATAAAAATATGTTAAGATACTCGACGAGTTCTTTTCGATGATCATCCGGGTAGCAAGGAGCTCAAAGAGTTTAGTTTCATGAATTCCAAAGATTATCATATACCTCAAGAGATCTTTCTTTCATAAGTCTAAAACCTATGAGAAATAATTCTTTTCAGATAGTATATTGATTATGCATACATAGGTGATACCAAATTATTATCGTACTAATTAGACTAAATTTTATAGGGTTATTGTAATGAACTCTTATCACTCTAATTAGTCATTGGATTTCATATATTGAATCCCAATTGATCATTAAATTTGTTTATACGGCAACGACCAATTTGATACCACCTATGTAAATCAAAATTATATACGATCTTAATTTAAAAAATAATAAATAAATATTTAGCTTGACTCAATGGAATCTTGTTGTACATCACGCTGTTCCCCTTTTACTTGTCTCTGCAATGAGATGATCACAAATAACTGTGGGATAGATTTTAATAAATAAAATAAATTTTATTTTGTCTGAAAATATTTCATGATGTTGAGGATATAAATGCTTAGTTGCATTGGCGTATGAAGCAACTACTACCCAAGTTGGTCAACTGATCGGTCCTCACCTCCTCTTATAAACGCTAACTATAAAGGGTATTTTCGTCAAACTAGATAAGAGAATCTGAGCCTGCAGCCCCGCAAATGGGTCGATCCTTATCTCCCGCTGTAATCTTTTGTTCCCATATTACCCCTCAGTGGATTGGTATGTGGCCGCCATATCCAATGGTATTTTCGTCAACTAAAGGATCCAAGAATCCGAGCCGCAGTCCCCGGATCGACCTAACCTCGCTCCGAACACTCAATTCCCAAATTACCCGTTGTCAGACTACAATGAGCTACTCCTCGATCCAACGGTCGATATCTCCTTCCGGAAGATGTCGGCACCCCTCAGAACAGATCCGACCGTGATTCCCCTTCATCGTGCGGCTTCGATTCGACGACCCGTCGACCGTGTCCCCACTGGCACGACTCTCAAAGCACTCACGTGCGCAATGTAAGGGCGTTTCAGTCATTTTCAGTAGATGCGGGCGTCCGGTGAAACTACGGCCACGTTTTCGCACGCGCGCCACACGCTCGCGTGCGGGCGACGGAGCTGGCGACCCACACGTGCCCGTGGCGGCTCCCGCCCAACCGGGTGCCGCCGGTGTCCCCTCGACTTCTCCTATTAATACTGCTTCGGAGCGACGCTTCGCTCTTAGTTTTGCCCAGAGCAATTCTTGAAGCCACACCAAAAGTTCGATCTAGAGAGAGAGAGAGAGAGGGGAAAGCCTTGGCAAATCCCTAAATTGTTGCGCTGTTCTTGGGATCCCTGTAATTTCTTGCGTGATTTGTAGGATTAAGTATGTTCTTACTTTCTTGAGCGATTTTTTTCCCTTTGTTTTGTTACTGAGTTAGATCCCTTCAATTTCTTGCGTGATTTACGAATCAGTCGTGTTCTTTCAGTTTCTTGTGTGATTTGGATTCCCTTTTATAATTGACAGAGAAGCAATAATTGGGCCTTTGTTGTTTCTTTTGGCTCAAGATGAATTAGATATTATGGCTATCATGGTCATTTCTTGGAAATTATGCAGGTTCTTGTAGGATGCAGTTCTTGGTGATTTAAGAGGTTGATTGGTTGATTTTGGGCTGAAAATTCATCTTTTTGAACAATTGACGATGATGGTTGTACCATGGAAGTATATGTGGTTTTCCCTTTCTCAAGTTCTGCCATGAACTATTATTCTTTTGTTTTTTAAGGACTCCTAATTTACTTCAAAATTGACACAAAACTGGTCTGGTGGTTTTGAACAAACAGATAATAGATGCAACTAGGAATTGTTTGGTTAAGTAAAAGTAAAATTTTGATCTGATATAATCTGCTTTTCAGATGGATACTGCAATTACTGATACTGTATGGGTTTGCTAAAATCTCACTTAGAAGTATTTATAGACAAAGTTGAAGTGTTGCATAATTGATTTGATTGGTTGCCTCATAATGAATATTGTGTTATCTCTGGGCACTTAGATTGGGATTTTGGCCCTTTTGTCATAAGATCCTTTGTAGATCTAGTCTTTGCTTGTATGTTGCTTGAATGGAATTTTCTGAAATTGGATGTTGATTTTTTTTTCTCAAATTTGATTCAGGACATGAGACCATCAGAAGCAATTCCAATTGGGGCTGTGGAACAACTTCATTTTGTTCCTAGCATTCGTTCTGGTAGCTTTGCTGACATTGGCCCTAGGAGATATATGGAAGATGAACACATCCGCATCGATGATCTTTCAACGCACTTGGGCTCCATGCTTAGGTGCCCGACACCGAGCGCTTTCTACGGGGTAATTAACTTGTATATGACATGGTAAATTAATTCTGTCTGTTGTGCGAAGCTGATTTGATAACCAGGATTTCCGACATTGGTTCACAGGTTTTCGATGGCCATGGAGGTCCGGATGCAGCAACTTTCTTCAAAAGGCATGCCATAAGGTTTTTATTTGAAGATGCAGAGTTCCCACAGGCATTTGAACCCAACAGAGATTTCTTGAACTCGGTTGAGGACTCTGTGAAGATGTCATACCTTGCTGCTGATCTTGCCTTGGGTGATGATTCCACTATTAGCAGCTCTTCCGGGACTACGGCACTCACAGCACTTGTGTTTGGGAGGTATGTAATCATCAAATGAAATTGCCTTGGATCACAGATTTATGATAACACTGCTTGTCGATTTTGGTTGGTTGTTATCTTGTTCTGTTGGATCTTCATTTAAGAGTTCTTACTGAATCATGGAGGTTTGTAATCATCAAATGAAATTGCCCTGGGTCATAGATCTATAATAACACTGCTTGTCGATTTTGGTTGTTCTCTTGCTTTGTTGGACCTTCATGTAACAGTTCTTACCGAAACATGGAGAACTCACAGCACTTGTGTCTGGGAAGTATGTAGTCATCAAATGAAATTGCCCCGGATCATAGATTTATGATAACATTGGTTGTTGTTTTACTTTGTTGGATCTTCATTCAAGAGTTCTTATGGAATCATGGAAGACCACCTTAGATCTCAGATTTATGGTCTCATTATTGTTTGCTTAGGAGATATTCTTTTTGTTTCTGTTAATTTCTAATCGGGTGCTCAATTGAAGATAAAAGACACACTTGGGTCTCAGATCCTTGGTATTAGTGGTGTTTGCCGAAGGAGTTGTATAATTTGTGCTTCCCAAGAGTTCTGGATCACCAATTAATTGTGCAATTATAAATGGGTCTTTGATGGAATCCTCCTACAACTCCTAGTTAGTTGTCACTGTAGTTTTAGTCCTTTTTACATGACTTGTGTTGATCCGTTTTGTTGAATTTGTACAGGCATCTTGTGGTTGCCAATGCTGGGGATTGCCGAGCTGTTCTATGTAGGAAAGGTGAAGCAGTGGAAATGTCACAGGATCACCGACCCATCTATGCAGCGGAACGCCTGAGGGTTGAGGCTTCCGGAGGCTACATTGATGATGGTTATCTCAACGGGGTGCTATCAGTCACCCGCGCCTTGGGAGATTGGGACATCAAAACATCTCGAGACTCGCTGTCGCCTCTCATTGCAGAACCTGAGTTCAAGCGGGTCATGCTCACTGAGGACGACGAATTCTTAATCATTGCTTGTGACGGGATATGGGATGTGATGTCGAGCCAGCATGCTGTTGGCATCGTGCGCAGGGGGATCGGGCGGCATGACAACCCCGAGCAATGTGCTAGAGAGCTCGTGCTGGAGGCGCTGAGGCTCAAGACATTCGACAACCTCACAGTCATCGTGGTCTGCTTCTCGGATGAATTTCGTAATTCTTCGCCCACCCTCAGGTTCGGAAGTCGGAAAAGCTTATCGGTGGATGCTCTGTGCAACCTGAAGAGCTGGTTGGATAAAGATGGCTATAATTGAGTTTTGAGCAAGGATTGTTGAAGATAACTAAAAACTATGATAAAGAAACCTCCATTAATTCTTAACTTCGGCTGGGTAGAGAGAGAGGAGCCAAGCAGTTTTGGTGGCATGGTGTTTCATGCATTGTTCTTATGGGAAGAAGGGGGAAGAGAGCGGTTGTCTGTAAGTAATATTGAAGGTGGCATGGTGTATCAGGATGATGATGGTGTACATTAATTACTTCTTTTTGCTACATAAAAGAACCGCTTTGTCATCCGTCATTGTCAAATAAAAGTTTTCCTGCTTGGCAAATCATTGTTTCTTCAAATATATCTTCTACATTAGTCGCTTCCAAGTATCAAATTACTTGTTTCCTTCTACTCATGTCACCGTACCTCGAACATTCACTTGCTATGTATATTGTTTCAATTTTATTCAATCTAATTTTTATAACCCGAGAAACACGAGTTCTTTTATGTTGTCTTGGCACATTAACGCAACTGCGTTACGGTCAAATTGTTCCTTTAATCCCGTAAAATTGGTCAAGGTAGGATCCCACCGATCTTTAAATTAGTAAGTGAGTTTTCAATATCAATATATATGTATGTATATATACATATGTATATATGTATGTACATATGTATATATGTATGTACATATGTATATATGTCTGTACATATGTATATATATATATATGTATATATATATATATATATGTATGTATTTATATATATATATATATATATATATGTATGTATGCATATATATCTATATATTCATATGTATATATATGTATATATATGTATGTATATATATGTATATAT
>LVTN01000274.1:183167-201623 GCA_001649415.1 Musa itinerans | reverse complement strand
TAAGTGATACAAGGCATAGTGAATTATATATATATATATATATATAATATAATATAAAAATAATATAAAAATTAAAAAGAGATGACGTCACCGAGGATGCTGCCTCGGCGACGTCGCCCTCTTCTCCTCGTTGCCTCAGACGAGGAGATATATATGTATATATATACATATGTATATATGTATGTACATATGTATATATGTATGTACATATGTATATATGTATGTACATATGTATATATGTATGTACATATGTATATATGTATGTACATATGTATATATGTATGTACATATGTATATATGTATGTACATATGTATATATGTATGTACATATGTATATATGTATGTACATATGTATATATGTATGTACATATGTATATATGTATGTACATATGTATATATGTATGTACATATGTATATATGTATGTACATATGTATATATGTATGTACATATGTATATATGTATGTACATATGTATATATGTCTGTACATATGTATATATATATATATGTATATATATATATATATATGTATGTATTTATATATATATGTATATATATATATAATCTATAGTAATATATTTTTATCATATGACACTACCATATTTAATTTTCACTTGAGCCTTTTTCTAAAAGTTAATTTAAGATTTTTAAATTTATTATAAAATTAAAATAAATTAATATAAAAATTAATATATTCTTATGGAACTTGAGTATAATAATTTTTTTAAGTAGATTGTGAGGAGTAGAAAAAAAAAGGAAAGAGCAGAAGAAAAAAGAAGATGATGAGAGAGATAGAAGGAGGACGAGGAGATGGTAGGCGAGACAACAAAAGTTGAGATAATTTGAAAAAACTAAAAAATAATATATAACTTAATTAAATCAAATCAAATAATTAAAATTTAATTGAATTGATCCTTTCATTAAAAAATTTCAATTCAATCCTTAAAAACTGAGACAAACTTGATAATGAAAGAGTCAATAAATAAAAGGAGGAGACGATGAAGGTAGATTTAGAGTGAAAGGAGGACGAGGAGGTGGAGATAATTTGAAAAACTTGAAGAATAATATATAACTTAATTAAATCAAATTAAATAATTAAAATTTAATTGAATTAATCCTGTTCACCTCAAAAAATCTAATTCAATCCTTAAAAATTGAGTCAAATTTAATAATGAAAAAGTAACTGAATGAGAGGAAAAGGAGATAATAAAGGTAGAGTTAGAGTTAGAGAAAAAGGAGGATGAGGAGATGGTAGGCGACACAACAAGAGTGGGGATAATTTGAAAAACTTGAAGAATAATATATAACTTAATCAAATCAAATTAAATAATTAAAATTTAATTGAATTGATCTTGTCAATCTCAAACAATCCAATTCAATCCTTAAAAATTGAGACAAACTTAATAATAAAAGAGTCAATGAATAAGAGTAAAAAGAGATGATGGAGGTAGATTTAGAGTGAAAGGTGGTAGACAAGACAGCAAGAGTGAGGATGATTTAAAAAACTCGAAGAATAATATATAACTTAATTAAATCAAATTAAATAATTAAAATTGAATTGAATTGAATTGATCCTATCCATCTCAAAAATTCCAATCCAATCCTTAAAAACTGAGATAAATTATTATAATAATGAAAGAGTCGATGAGTAAGGGGAGAAGGAGACGATGGAGATAGATTTAGAGTGAAATGAGGACGAGGAGATGATAGGCGAGACAACAAGAGTGGGGATAATTTGAAAAACTCGAAGAATAATATATAACTTAATTAAATCAAAATAAATAATTAAAATTTAATTGAATTGAATTGATCCTATTAATATCAAAAAATCCAATTCAATCCTTAAAAACTGAGTCAAACTTAATAATAAAAGAGTTAATAAGAGGAGAGAGATAGAGTTAGAGTACAAGGAGGACGAGAAGGTGGTAAGCGAGGCAACAAAAGGGGGGATAATTTGAAAAACTCAAAAAATAATATATAACTTAATTAAATCAAATTAAATAATTAAAATTTAATTAAATTGAATTGATCCTGTCCATCTCAAAAAATTCCAATTCAATCCTTAAAAACTAAGTCAAACTTAATAATGAAAAACTCAATGAATGAGAGGAAAAAGAGACGATAAAGGTAGAAGGTGGTAGGCGAGACAGAAAGAGTGGGGATAATTTCAAAAACTCAAAAAATAGTATATAACTTAATTAAATCAAATTAAATAATTCAAAGACAAACTTAATAATAAAAGAGTCATGAGTAAGAGGAAAAGAAGATGATGGTGGTAGATTTAGAAAGAAAGGAGGACGAGAAGGTGGTAGGCAAGACAACAAAAGTGGAGATAATTTGAAAAACTCAAAGAATAATATATAACTTAATTAAATCAAATTAAATAATTAAAATTTAATTGAATTGATCTTGTTCATCTAAAAAAATCCAATTCAATCCTTAAAAACTGAGTCAAACTTAATAATGAAAGGACAATCATTATTTTTTTACAAATCAAATAAAAATATTTTGATCAAAACCTAGAAAAAACGATCCATCTAATAAAAACCAAATATGGGACATCATATGATAAAAACCCATTATTAAGATCTTTTTTCAATAAGTTATTCCAAATTTTCTAGGGTGTTTTTCTTTCCATAAGTGACCCAAAAAATCTAATTTGGAGAGATCAATACAAGGAGGAAGCATGCGCTTAGGGTTTATGGTTGGATTACGTAGTTATAGGGAGACATCATAGCAGGGAATTATGTAATTATAGCAGATGAGAGATGAGATCTTCAAATATTGATTGAACATTTAGGCACAAAAATTACAAAAATGTTAAAGAAATTGATGTCAATCCAGTTTAGAGAGATTACAGGACTATGATAAAAATAGCTCGTATAACTGTGAAGATAGGGAGAATTAACATGTTATACCCAGAATTAGGGCTAGGATATTTTGGGGATTTTATTATTGAATTTTGATTTCGAACTAATTAATAGAGTTCTAAAGTAGGGAATTAGAGAGGATGATTTTTCTAATTGGGTGAGGCATGGAGTTTGATTAGAGATGGGAATCAAATGCATAATTGTCCTAATCGGATTAGAAGCAGAATATGATTTGATATAAGAATTCCAATTCATTTGAAATAGACTCCTAATTGATTTAGAACTAATAATTTTATCAAGAAATAGGATTTAGAAATTATCTTGGCCCATGAAGTATGTAACATACCATGGCCTTGTAGAACAAAGCCAAAAAGGTTTATCAACCACAAAAATACCGCAAAGGTTCTCTCAAGGAAACTGGAAAGCTACATAATCTTGAATAATTTGGTGGGTCAACCCAGTGATGAAGTGCAATCTATCATGCATAACTTCTGCAAGAAACGATACATGATCTTAAGGTCACTTCAGCCACAAGCCACGAGTTGAGCAAATGAGAACAAGGAAATGGCAGAGAGAGGACATGAAAGGGATAAATAGCTGAATTTTGATGTACCCAACCTACTTGTTTCCTTTCTATAAAATGCAATTAGAATTAAAAGATATAACTGAAGCAGGTGCATCATTATTTCCCTGAAGCCTAAATCATGATTCAAGAAGATATGCAAATGATTTAGGATCAATGTGCACAATTAAGGGATCATGAATTTGAGTCATGATGAAGAGTAAAATGACTGCAACTACATAGTGTCATAACATCCTAAATCATAAATTTTTGAAACCATACATGTCAAGGGCCCAATGATCATGCAATTTTTTTTTGTCAATCACAGAAAGCTCTACATAGGTGAAAATTAGACATGGAATAGTACTCTTACAACGATTCAAAATGTTTCACATTGGCGATCATAGTCAAAAAGATCAAGCAATTGACCTTATTCAATAACAACAAGTGCATTTAAAGCATAAAATAGAATATCCATGACAAGAGCAAAAACCCATCATAAAAAAAGAAAAAAAATACTAAAATTTGTTATATTAATTCCTCTTGCATCAACTAAATCAATAGCAAAATAAAGCACTAAATTGTGGAACAAACCGCATTACCATCCAATCTGCTAAACAAGAAGAACAGGAATGTATTGCCATCTGAAGAACTTAAACCACCTATTATTACCGAGCAAAAAAGTAATGAACACAAAACTGAAACATCTCAAACGGTAACAGAAGATTACCGATTTGTCATCGTACATCCATCCATTTCGCAGGAACAATCTAAAGATGACATCTTGGAATCAGGTCAGTCCTGATTATTTTGACGTCAGACATTTCGACAAAATCATTCAGAAAAAAGACCAAACGTAGATAAAAAGATGCTTTTTGATGCGGAAGAGCAGCGGCTCACTCACCTTACGCCTTCTGGTAGACGTATGTGAGGCCGCATTTACCGCAATAATGGCGGTCGAAGTGGTTGGCCATGAAGGTACCGGCGCCGCACTCGGCGTTGGGGCACTCCTTCCGGAGCCTGGTGACCTTGCCGGTGGCGTCGTCGACCTTGTAGAACTGGAGCACGGCGAGCTTCACCTTCTTCTTCTTGTGCTTGATCTTCTTGGGCTTGGTGTAGGTCTTCTTCTTGCGCTTCTTGGCGCCGCCGCGCAGGCGGAGGACGAGGTGGAGGGTGGACTCCTTCTGGATGTTGTAGTCGGCGAGGGTGCGGCCGTCCTCGAGCTGCTTCCCGGCGAAGATGAGCCGCTGCTGATCCTGAGGAATCCCTTCCTTGTCCTGGATCTTGGCTTTGACGTTGTCGATGGTGTCCGATGACTCCACCTCGAGGGTAATCGTCTTCCCGGTGAGGTTCTTCACGAAGATCTGCATCTTTCCGCCACCGCAGCGGCTGCTAGCGTTGGAGTTCGGCCTCCGACGTAGACGCGCAGAGAAGGGTTAGGGCTTGGGCGTCCGTGAAGGAGAGCCCTGATATATGTTGTTCTCGGTGTGCTGGTTCGCGGGGCACCGTATTATAGTGATCAAGTCGATCCTGACCGTAGATGCAGGCAAGTAATTATTTTGAGATGGAGGAAAGAAAAGAAACTGATGTTATTAATCAGACAAACTTATAGGCTTCTCACTCCCACGGATCATCTCCAGTTATCATCCAGTCTTCTTCTCTGCCTTCATAGGTCAGTAGGTGAGTCTTCTCTGAAGGCATTTGGGAGAACATCAGGGCCTGGATCACACCAATTTAATCGTAAGGATGTTTAGCAAACAAATAGTTAGATTGATACTGCATGTAAGAAGTGGATTACATCAGCTCTTACATATGATTGGGGTCTTAAACTTGATTGTCTTAAACAAGTCAAAGTTTCGTGCCAATTGCAGCTCCCTCCATGTAAACCTTCACAAAGAATGTCTCTGAAAGACTTTGATGAAGCTTCGCGTCCTCCTCAAGTGTGCTCCTAAAAAGTGGTCTGATTGGTGGCCAGTGGGATGGTTGGTCCCTAAGAAGGTGTTGAAGAGAACAGAGCAGAAGTTTGAGTGACAACAGAATCTACACTGGACACAATTCATTAGAAGTGGATGAGGAAGGAAACTTTGTGTTCAGTATTATCACCAAAAAAAGGGGATAGCATGAAAGAAAATGGAGAAGGCATGGTATTTGACAAATGTAGGATGAAACCAGAGTGTCATGACAAATGCTAGTATCATCCGTATGAGACTCATCTAAGTGGTGGCTCTTTCTGACTAATAATCTTCCATTTCTCATGGTCCGAGTTAATGAGATAATGTTTGAATCATTGATCCAAAAGTCTTATGCTATTGTTTTGATAGTATAGACTTAAAAGGAGAAACAAGCTTAGTGGTTTGTTTAGATGCCTATCTTTCTTTAGCAGAGCTCTCATGTAGAAGAGAGGGTGTTTCTCCTTGGCTGAGAGAAATAAAATGTAGAGCAGAGAGCAGGGTGGCTGCTGCTGTCCACGGAAGAAGAAGAGGAATCACTCTATGTCCTCCAATGACTTGTTTGTCACAGAAGATAGGAATGATGAAGCTAAGAGACTATAGCTTTATGTTGCACAAAAAAATATGAATAGGAGGCAAAGGAATGTGAATGGGGGATTCCATGAAGCAAATTGTTAGGTTCTTTAACTGGTATTGGCTAATGGGGGTGATAGCCCACAAGTATTCTCGAGTGAGAAGACCATGAACGCCACTTCCCCTGCCAATGCTATCTATCAATCAAGCCTCGAAAAGACCATACTTCAATGTCAAGTCTCTCATTTCAATAAAGATGTTGGCTTTGTGTAGGGTATTGTTGCAGTGCTCTTGTAGAAAGAGACTATAAGTTCTATCTGATCCCATTTTATGGAGCTGATTAAAAGACTATGACTAGGAGAGCTGACATAAGAACAACCCAGCTTGCAGCATGAGATTTGCTCAGATATGTAGACATAACTTGTCTGTGAATATAGTTTGTTCTTCATGGCAGCCATATCAGTTTCCATCCCTTTCTTAGCCCTTCAGTCTCACTTAAGCCTTCCTCTTTGTGTTTCTTCTGTTTGCTTCATATCTCCCTCCTCTTTCCTTCTTTTCAGATATCCCTCTCAATTTATTTCTTCATATTTGTCGTGGACATAAGATGATGACATGAATTAGGTCATATCTGAACTGTATCGATGCCCTTTTTTCTTTGGCACACATTTAGTCTCCATCACCATGATCTAAAAAGCATCATTAGTCTCATCTGCCTTTTCCACCCAAAGCCTTTAAGATGGGCAATTAATCAGACTCCACTACATGTCTGTAACAATCATGTAGGGAAGAAGAATGATATCTTTGAGCCATGGCGTTTCATGGTTTTGCAAGCTCTAAGATGATGATGCAAGGTGTGACGAAAGATGCACATCATTTTCCACTGAGGAAGAGAACAGTGTGATTGGTGAGGAGAGATGTAAAAACACTCGTAAGCTTTTCTTCTTTCTCATGTTGCAAGGGTGGATTGCCATCACTCGGTGTCTCTCTGTGACATTCTTTTCATGGATCAAAAGCTAAACAACTTTACTTTTTCTCAGGCAGTTAAGCTTATAGGAAGGTTTATTAACAGTGAACCACCACATAATGCTTGATTGTGTTATGTAGCTTTGTTCACAAGTCATCTAAAAAACGAAAGATTACTTTGGAAGAAAAAGAAAAGAATTTTCATTTATATATATATATATATATATATAATTGTAATGACAAATATTATATTTACAGATTGTGATGATATATACGCACTAAAAAACCCCTAAACAATGTTATCATTTAATTCTCTTTCGTATATATATATATATATATATATATCTTTGGACTAATTGGTTGAATATAATTTACAACATTATTATTCCCATCTTGTAAGTAACTAGATGATTAGCCTTTGAAAAGATGAATGTCCTCAACATAATATTTATTTATGACACATTGGCTAGTGCAAGAGTGGGTTGTTTATTATATGTCCTAAAGACAAAGGCAATTTGCATGGGAAAAGCTTCCTTTTATCATGCTTTAGGTAACTCACAACCAACCCTTTTCGTCAAACCTCGACAAGATAAGTGTTGAGTAGGGACCTGAAGAGAGGAATACATAGGAAGTGGTCCATTTGTAGGGCATGGGGTTACTGTCGAATCCCCCCACAGGTGCCCTACACATCTCCATCTTCTATTAATTTTGAGCCTATCAAATCTCATGCCCATAGGTATTCGAGGAAGAAAGACATGTGCATGATAATACATGGTTGGATCTTTGTCGGGAATTGCCTTCGGATACAAGGCAAAGAATTAAAGAACTTTGATGATGATTTTATCAAAAAATAATTATTTATTTATTTAATCAAAATATTAACAATCACATGATTTTTCTCTTCGCATTTCCCATAGAATTTCTACGTGTGTGTATATATAGATTCAAAAAATACATCGATTTTGGATGAAATATATGTATGTACAATCTTGCTCGTATTCTAATAAGCAGCAAAATTAAGTGGTCTCAAATTTTAGTATGAAAGGAGACTATTAATTAAATTTCATGTCTTTGTACTAATTTATATATTTCAAGAAGATTTGGAGCTAATTTTCCCATGTTGGGTTATATATGCAAAAAAAACTTTTCCTGATTAATGGATGGAGGGGTCCATAATATTGGCTGGAAACAGCAAGGATACAAAATGCTAATAGCCACTGCATTAATGGAAGAGATGTCTTCCATCAATCAAATGGATTTAATGTGGCACCAACCATAAAATTATCATCAAATGTCATGCAATTAAGTTACCATTTCTTTCGCATGGACTTAGCTAATTCAGTTGTAGCAATTGATGGGGGAACTCAAATTAAACAGCTAAGACACCATGCAAATATTGGATTATCTATCATTCAGGTGATTTATTTTTTATAATGTTGATATGCATTCATGTGGATTTTAATATTTTTAAGATAATAATACAATCTATCATCATTAGTTATACTATACTCGTTATTCAAGTTCTGATCGACTCTAATGCAAAATATCGAGGTTACCTAAGCTCGAGGCTACCTAAGTCATTAATTTCATTTGAAATAAATCACTTGTCAAAATACTTAAATTAAAATTAATAATAATATACTCTTTTGATCTTTACGAACCGATATTAGTCTCGTCCAATATTAGACTAATCACTCAAGGGCTTCACATCCAATATTAGGCTCGTCCAATACTATAATTTTCGTCACTCAAGCACTTCACATCCTCGTTAAGGTTCAATATAGTCCAAATCAAACCCTAATATAGTACATATGAGGCATAGCCTATGTAACATCCCATTAATCCCACATCGGAAGTGGGCAATGTGTATGATTGACTTATATGGGCCCGATAAGTGTACTATGAAAACTCCCGCTTAAGCATTTTGGTCCGTGATTGAAGGACCAAAATGGAGTTATTGGCCAGTTGGCTTATCAGACTCGGGTCGTGACATTTGGTATCAGAGCCGACCTAGCATTTGGGCAGGGTGAGAAGGCTCGAGTAGGGAAGGGCTACCCGTGGATGGAGTCGAGAACTCATCACGGGAGTTAAACTTTGACGAGGATGTCAAGCTAATTAAGTTGGGGATATTGTAACATCCCATTAGTCCCACATCGGAAGTGGGCAATGTGTATGATTGGCTTATATGGGCCTGATAAGTGTACTACAAAAACTCCCGCTTAAGTATTTTGGTCCGTGATTGAAGGACCAAATGGTTCGATCTGGGTTATGTCAGACCTTGACGAGGACGTCAAGCTAATTAAGTTGGGGATATTGTAACATCGGAAGTGGGCAATGTGTATGATTGGCTTATATGGGCCTGATAAGTGTACTACAAAAACTCCTGCTTAAGCATTTTGATCCGTGATTGAAGGATCAAAATGGAGTTATTGGCTAGTTGGCTTATCAGACTCGGGTCGTGATAGCCTAGGAATGACTTAATGTTGGAAAAAGTTCTTTAACTCCATAGTAATCTTTTTCTACTCGAACTTTCTCATTATGCTCAAATACTAAGTCAGCTTTGATATAAAATATTATGAACTAATAAACTAATTGATTCATCAACTTTGTTTTACCTAAACTACTGGTCATAATATTTAAGTTGAAATCAATAGTAATACGCTTATCAGATCCTTATAGGTCAATCTTAATCTTGCTCATTTTTTAGGGGTTTTACAATATTTTCTTATTTAGACAATATATGTTATTAAGAATAATTTTGTTTATAACAAAACTAAATAGCTCCAAACTCTTTGAAGAAAAAAAAAAACAAAGAACATCTTTTCGTCACTATTCAATTACCTTTTTAAAAGGGAACTAGTTTTCTAACGATTCAAAACTAAATAAAAAAATATTTTGCTCCAATTTTCCCACAACATGAACAATTTATATTTACTGTATAGGTTAATATTTTTAAAAAATATTACCATTTTCCTTAAATCAATTTTAGTTAGAATTAGCAATTTAGTATATTGATATAGTGATAATATATTAGATTGACTTAATAAATATTGATGGTTGAAAATCTTATTTAATAAATTTTATGTCCGAAGATTATTTACTACACACATTTATATTTATCAAAAGCTGAACTTTCAATATTTGAAGGTGTTAGCTAATGAGATTGACAAAAACTTTCTCAGATAAACGCTTATCCTTTGAAAAAAAATAATTTTTAATCGTTTAAAACGTTAGAATTGGTTTAACATACTAGACTTCCAATGGCCTTCGATATCTTTCATCGAGTTGCAACCCTATGAGAACCATGAAACAGTACCCATTGAACTGTCTGAAAGTGAAATCCATGATCTTCTTTTCTGATTAATATGTATGTTAAAGGACAGTAATGTCACTGTTGAACTTTGGATCAGTCTGAGTGCTCTCCAAGGAAACATAAGCTAAGATTCATTAATTTCCGAGAAACATAATATGCATCTACATCTATAAATCAGCTAATTACTTGCTGATCTTAAACAGTCTCTATATTTCCACATGAACACTGCATTCAGTAATAAACTTGCTTTAGATTATATATATATATATATGTATATATATATATGTATATGTATATATATATATATGTATATGTATATATATATATATGTATATGTATATATATATATATGTATATGTATATATATATATATGTATATGTATATATATATATATGTATATGTATATATATATATATGTATATGTATATATATATATATGTATATGTATATATATATATATGTATATGTATATATATATATATGTATATGTATATATATATATATGTATATGTATATATATATATATGTATATGTATATATATATATATGTATATGTATATATATATATATGTATATGTATATATATATATATGTATATGTATATATATATATATGTATATGTATATATATATATATGTATATGTATATATATATATATGTATATGTATATATATATATATGTATATGTATATATATATATATGTATATGTATATATATATATATGTATATGTATATATATATATATGTATATGTATATATATATATATGTATATGTATATATATATATATGTATATGTATATATATATATATGTATATGTATATATATATATATGTATATGTATATATATATATATGTATATGTATATATATATATATGTATATGTATATATATATATATGTATATGTATATATATATATATGTATATGTATATATATATATATGTATATGTATATATATATATATGTATATGTATATATATATATATGTATATGTATATATATATATATGTATATGTATATATATATATATGTATATGTATATATATATATATGTATATGTATATATATATATATGTATATGTATATATATATATATGTATATGTATATATATATATATGTATATGTATATATATATATATGTATATGTATATATATATATATGTATATGTATATATATATATATGTATATGTATATATATATATATGTATATGTATATATATATATATGTATATGTATATATATATATATGTATATGTATATATATATATATGTATATGTATATATATATATAGGAAAGCAAAAATGTGCTTAGGATTATCTCTCAGCTGTGATGATGGATCTATGAAATAAGTTGTAGATAATTCTGTGTCCAGATGAGCAGAGCAATATAATTCATCCTTAATTTTTTGGGGGAAAAAAAAGGAAAATATGTTCTTTATATCCAAGAACATCAGTTAGTCCAGGAAGTTCCCCATGGAACAATGAAATTGTCAAAATAAAGGAAGATGTAGTATTTGTTCTTTCCACCCAATTGTGAAGCCTTACAAAGTCTTTTTCCCTCTCTGGCACGATATCATATCTGCTCGCTTGTGTGTGATGGAAGAAAGGTACACTAATTTAGCAGACAGTCTTTGTGATTAATCAAGGGCAAATGTAGGCATCACACACCTTTCCAACTGCACCACTTGTCCTTGTTCTAACATGCTTAGCTACCTCAGAGTGCATGTCATTCCCCAAATGCATGTATATTAACTTGCTACTTCTACTGCCTTGACCTTGCAGTTAACCAGCAAGCATGAGACCATCTCAGGTTCGATACATATCAGCACTTGACTCTGACCTCTCTCTGTATCTCTACCATTAGCAGCTTGGATCACTTTCCTCCACAGTCTTGAGCTGTCGATTCCTTAGACATGGGGAGGCACTCATGCTGCTACAAGCAGAAGGTGAGGAAGGGGCTGTGGTCTCCCGAGGAAGATGAGAAGCTGGTGAAGCACATAACAGAACATGGCCATGGGTGTTGGAGCTCCGTCCCTAAGCAAGCAGGTACTGCAACTTTGCCACCCACGAGCTCAACGCATCACGAACAGTGACCTCGCCATTGTTGTCTCTCTTGCTCATCAGGTCTGCAGAGGTGTGGGAAGAGCTGCAGGTTGAGGTGGATAAACTACCTGCGGCCTGATCTCAAGCGAGGGACGTTCTCGGAGCAGGAGGAGAGCCTCATCATTGAGCTCCATGCAGTGCTGGGAAACAGGTAGAATAGAATTCCCTCCCGCCCCCCTCCCCCCCTCGATCGTCTCGATAAGATCTGAAGTGTCACCCGCACTCACTGACCTACTGAGCTAATCGACGACGACATCTCCAGGTGGTCGCAGATCGCGGCTCGGTTGCCGGGTAGGACCGACAACGAGATCAAGAACTCGTGGAACTCCTGCATCAAGAAGAAGCTCCGGCAGCGAGGCATCGACCCCAACAGTCACCAGCCTCTCGGCGACTTCAAGATGCCTACTGCGACCCCGGAGAACGTCAACCGTGCAGTGGCCGAGAATTCAATGGCGTCGACCTGCCTATCCGATCCAATGGCTGTCTTCTCCCTCTCACAGTTGAGCTTTCGCCCTGACGACAGTCCCCATTGCAGCACAGTGATCGATAGTAGTCGGAGCAGCATGAGCAAAGCTAATGGAGTGGAGTTACAGAGCAGCTGCTCCTTCGACGGTGGCATCCTCCCTTGGTCAGAGTTGGCCCCGGACACGGATGCACAGCTCCACCTTGAAGGGGAGTCAGAAGACCTCAAATGGTCGGAATACCTTCAAGGCGTCTTCCC
Source organism: Musa itinerans (assembly GCA_001649415.1). Taxonomy (NCBI): domain Eukaryota; kingdom Viridiplantae; phylum Streptophyta; class Magnoliopsida; order Zingiberales; family Musaceae; genus Musa; species Musa itinerans. The sequence goes on along the minus strand of LVTN01000274.1, from coordinate 188,565 downwards.
AACACCATCAGCATTCCAAACCCAAACCCAAACCCAAAGCCAACAATTCACCGGTCTTGGTGCTTGGCACCAGAACCAGAACCAGAACCAGCAACAGTTGCTGCTTTCAGACATCCATGACAAGGATTTCTAGATGATGCAGATGGGTTCTGGCCAACTTTAGATCGTCTAATCCCAACTCAGAAAGAAGAAATTTAGAGACAGTGACTCGTGTGTGTATGTCATCACATATCGAGTAAGATTTCTAGTCCTAGTTTACTGTTTCGGTCTGCTTTTCCTATCTCAATGTCAGTCGCTCTCAGAGATGCAAAAGGCTTGTATCTCTGCAGACATGATTTGTAGCTGGTGGTTTGAGAGGCCATTGGTGTGGGTGTCTCTTTAATGCATGGGCTCCTCCTGATGCTGATACCTTTTGTTGCAGAGTGCAAAAGTCATGACCTTTCTTTTATTTCCCACTTTTGATAGCTCTTTTGATGTGTGTATTCCCTTGCACATGTTCAAGTTAGAGCAAAAGCAAAAGGAAGAAGAGAATTGAGAGGTAGAGGACAGAGGATTCTATTCTTCCACAAAGGTAAAGCCTCCTTCCAACATTTCCAGCTTTCTTCCTTTCTTCCGAGTCATGTAATTAAACATGTTCAACATCTGGAGAGAGGCTGCATTAGGGACATCATGAAGAACAGAGAGAGAGAGAGGGAGAGAGGAGACAGATGAGTAACATAGCCCATGACAGGAATAAAACCTGCAGAAATTAAGGATCAAGTAGAGGATTGAGAATGGCATGATGAGGTGATGATGACGAGTAAGAGTAGTAGTTAGCACGAGTTCTTGAAATTGTAATCCATACTGGGACACGAACCAGCTATCATCATATTCTTCTTCTCCTGTAAAGATAAGCGATAGATAAATGTCTTAGTGAGAGTAATCTTAGAATGTAAAGCCCTGTTGAAAAGATGATAACTATGATCCTCTTCCATAAACAGTCAAGAACTGCAACAACATTAGCAGAGTGCCTATCAACTACTTAAGATTGCAATGGCAAGTTAACGAGAGAAAAAGACAAATTTTGAACTTATGCTAAGCATAACTTATGAAATAATTAATATTAGCGATCCGAGAAGAGATAAAAGAAAGAAATACCTCAAACTTAGATATTTTTGACTTAGTTGATTTTGTTAATGTTGCAGTTGGTTTTACGGTCCAAAAATGGCCAACTCATACATAGATCTAATAGGGATGCTAATTTGAACTTTTTTAAAATCTAATTTAATCATTGGTCCGATGTAATGATATATAGTTTTTTCTCCTTTTACAAAGTTAACGACAAGATCATCAAAAATCAAACAATTTAAGGAAAAACCACAACTCAGTGCAAGGTTTGTTCCATCTTCACAATATACTCATGGAGACATTTGCTGACTTGTGGCCAGTAAATTGGAATCTACATATGAAACGCTTCATGCAAGGCATTGGCATTTACCAACATATGATTTGATTTGTACTTGAGATTCTATGAATGCTTAGACAAAAGGAAGTAAGATGCACAGAACTCAAACTCTCCATTTTGGGATGACTTCTGTTTGATATATTTCAGTGAAAGAGATGTAAACCTGCTATCTATCTCATCCCCTCATCTAGAAGAATAGACCCAAATTGCAAGTCCAGAAACATTTCTAATGACGTGCAGGATAGCAAAAACTACGTGCACCATGAATTATGGCAGCAGGGAGAGAACAAATCACCATTGCTGGAGTCTTTGGTAGAAGAGCATAAATAGATAGTCCCCAAGAGATGAAAATAACAGCATAATGATCAGCAGATGCCAAGATTCATGATAATTATTATTCATATGGGGAATAACATATTCTAGTGACAGGTGCAAACATTAATATTCAGAATAATGATTGTCAGCAATAACACAATACAAGTCCATCAGAAATCAACTTGAAACAGTAGAAAAGCAGCAGTTGTTTGCTGGGTTAAGGTATGTTTCTGAGAGTGTTATATTTAGCTACTACATATTGATGTTAGCTACTGCCCTACACTCATGTAGCTTGAAATGAAGCCCTAACTGGAGATTGCAAAGGGATAAGTTTGACCAATTCCAATATGACATTATTTTCAAGCTGGACCCAATCTTATTTGGGTTAGCATTGAATTGATGCCCACCCAAATTCAATTCCAAGCCTAATTCAAATAGAAAAAAGAAGGTAAATTCGATATAAGTTTAGATGTCTGTAAGATATATGTTGTGCTTATTTTTCTAGTTCATACAGATCAGAGTATAATGTCATATTTTCTGAATCCATGACCTCGACCAAAATAACTGGAGAAGAAGGCAGCCAATGGATTGACTTTCGATCCCAAAGAATCACTGAAACAGAGAAGTGGAAGCACTAAGCTGACTGTAAAGGTTGACTATTTTTTGCTGCAGGTGATAATTGACTTCAAAATCAAGTAACAACTACTTAAAACAGAGAAGACTAAGCACAGAACTGGCTCTAATGGTTGACTCATTTTGCTACAGTCTAACATATGGCCTTTTGGAGCAGATGCTGCCCCAAGCACTTGGGCTCTCAAATGACCAAGTCATTGATAGTGGATGAGACTTGATACAGTGCATTTACAGTGGATGAAAATTAAATTAGATTTATTATCATTAAGTTACCCTTAAACATTTTGGATCATTGGTTTAGACTCAAAAAATTAATGTCTCATTTATCTTATCAGAGCGGATCAAGACACAAGCAGCTTAAACTCAAATATAAGAAGACTGTTTTTTTTTTGCATTTGACTTTGACACACCAATGAACTAATAAAAAGTCGGAGGTGAGCAAGTTGACTATTGTATTAGATGCGACATTTATTATCGTCTTGCTCGGTACTTACTTCACATAGGCAGTAGTCTGGGCTGGACTTTGTCAAACTATGATGGAAGTAGTTCCTTCTTTTTTTTCACTTGTGTTCTCACAAACTTCAAGATAATGAATGAAAAAAAATAAAAGAGCAGAACTAAGGTTGGAAGATGAATTATGAGATAGATCTCTTTTCCTTTTAATCTCTTGCTATATGATTACTTCACAATCAATTTCTTTTAAATGACTTTTTGTTTATATGATTCCTGTAAATGTGACATGATTATTCTCTCTAATTTGTAGAATATCCCTCCATAAATCATTGTACTTTCTCTTTTAGAAATATTTGTGTGTAAGAGAAGTTTAAGTCTATAAATTGAGCAGCTAAAGGATCAGCTAAAAATCAAGAAATAGAATATATTGAGATTTTCTCAGGCTGACAAGACCATGGGCACTAAGATTATACTCGCTAAGTATATAGAAAATCTATAGAAATTAGATCTTGATGGAAGAATCATGTTACGTATATAGATAATGTTATCACCTCAAATCACATGGGCGTTGACCATTAGAACATGTCAAGTGGAATGCGAAAGTAAAAAAAAATTATCTCCAATTTATTCCAAGAGATTCCTTTAGGTTCCTCAGGTACGCTCGTCTTCTTCTCTTGCTATTGTTGTTAGGTCAAGACAAGTTTAGTCCTTTGCTTTCCATTCTCATATTACAAACCTTGCTAATTAAATGCTTCTGTTTAGAGGAAGATGACTGCAGTGATCATGAAATCCATCCGTGCACAGAGAAGCCGAAATCATATTACATGCATTAGTTTGCTGTAAATTCTGCTTCTCTAAGATGATAACATAGCATTGTATTTGCTCAAATCTGTAGTGGTATGCATCTACAACGAAGCATGAATTCAACAGCTTAACATCGGACATTTAGGTGGAAATTGAAATATACAAGCAGAATCAGCAGGAAGGTCAACTTCTGCAGTTGCTCTTTAGAGAATACTGCACACATTTGGCTCATCATACCACACAACCACAGAATTGCAAGTGCTGCAACATGCAGGAAAAGGTTTGCTTTCCTTATGCTTATCCTCCTCCTCCTCCTCCTTGTCGGGTTCACGACCGGCCTCTTCGCCTTGTAAGATTATGTGACCCTATTTAATTAAGTAAGATATATTATAGATATTATTGGATTCTGATTATGGTTATTGGCCAATAGAAAAGAAGTCCATGTTAAAGTAGGATTCCTTAGGAGATAACTTTGATGGGAGGAACTCTCCTAATAACTTATCCTAGACCCTCTGCTCTCGCCTATAAATAGACAGGACCTCTAGAGGCTATGAGTAGTACATTAGTGCATCTGAGTAATGCATCTTGAGAGATTAAGGTTTTTCTCTCAATCTCCCTCTTCTCCCCTAATCCATCAATCTAGGTGGTCCTGTGAAAAGATAGGAAGAGAGGAGAAGGATCTAGTTCTCCTTGCAGATCCTCGCAGATTGATATTTCAGATCCGAAGATGGAGCACTTGCAGATCAGATAAGGTTTATGATAGCATGATTTCATATTTTATGCTAACAATTAGTATCAGAGCCAAGTTCTTGAGATCAAATATATTAGATATATTATTTTTGTTTACGATGCCTGAATGATTCGACGGATGTTATTGATCTACTTTTTCTATATGATTTGCTCGAATTACTGATTACGAGCAATGTATAATTTTATGTTTCATCGATGAATTTACTACTATCATCGATGTTATTGAGACGATCTCTGTTTACTATCACCCTGTAATCGCGCATCACGATCGTGCGCGGGTAGCGGTCTGCTTGCAATTAGATCTATGTAGTTGATTTCAATCTTGGCATATAGGTTATTTTCGTAATTTTGATATAGCATAATTATAGATTTTATGCTTACATTTGGTATCAGAGCCCGGTTTTTGAGATCAAATGCATTAGATCTGTAAATTTATTTGCGATGCATAAATTACCTTTATCTTCCAAGAACTACTAAGCAGTAATGGTGACCTTACTGCGAATCTGCGGCTACGCCGGGTAGCGTGTGCATTACAGAACCCGTCCCGTACGCGGGCATCACATGCGATGGCATCGCAGAACCCATCCCGTACGCGAGCATCACGTGCGATGGCATGCGACGGTCGACCGCACGCAGGCAGACAGCCCAAGCGACGGTCGTGCGTGAATAGGCATGCACAAGCGACGACCGCACGTAGGCTGGAACCGCGCGCAGGCAGCCGCACACAAGCGGCAGTCGCACATAGGCAGTCGAGCCGCACACAGGCGGCGACGGCGGCATTGGCAGATTAGGGTTTTGACATATTTACGGTTTTGCCATCGAGGATAGGATTTTACAAAATTACAATTCTGCCCTTTGCAAATTTAGTAATTCTGGTTTATGTCCTGGCAACATATTTACGGTTTTATCCTCGGGTCTAATTTCTGCCAAATTACAGTTCTACCATTCGCATATTTCTGGTTTATATCCTTTCAAATATTTATGGTTTTATCAAAAATT
>LVTN01000274.1:159310-176944 GCA_001649415.1 Musa itinerans | reverse complement strand
TAAAAGTTTTTCTAATTTCGAACTTGTTAATAAAATATTGAGATCCCTTCCAAAGAGTTGGGATCCTAAAGTAATGGCCATTCAAGAGGCCAAGGACTTGAATAATTTTCCTCTCGAAGAACTTATCGGGTTATTAATGACATATGAGATGATTTGCAATGCCCATGAAGAGCTTGAGAACAACCTTTTAAAGAATAGAAAGGATATGACACTAAGAACTCATGAAGATCACTTGAAAGAAAATTTAAGTGATAAGGACTATGATGATGACTTGGCACTCTTGATAAGAAAGTTTAAAAAATTCATAAAAAGAAATAAATCTAAAAATGACACTAAAAATAAAATTGAACCCAAGAAAGAATAAGTTATATGCTACGAATGCAAGAAGTCGGGACATTTCAAAAGCAAATGTCCCCAAGTAAAGAAGAAACAACCAAAGAAGAAGAAAGCGCTTAAAGTGACGTGGGATGACTTGAGCGATTCCAAAGGCGAAGAACAAAGCAACAAGGAGATCGCCAACTACGTATTAATAGCTATCGATGATGAGGTAAGTAGTTCATTAGATGCAAATTTATCTTTCGATGAGCTTTTAAGTATTTTTTATGAATTATTTGATGAATGTAGAATGTTGAGTAAAAAGTATAATTCTTTGAAAAAGGAGCATGCCCTTTTAAATAATGAATTTGAAAAACTTAAGCTTGATAATCCTTCGTTACCTCCATGCACTAAGTGTGAACACTTAGAGGCACTTGAGAAGGAAAACTTGCTATCCAAAGAAACCTTAGAAAAGTTTAAAGTTGGTAGCAAATCTTTGAACATAATCCTTGCCAATAAGGGTCACGTTCATAGAAGAGACGGAATCAGATTTGTGAGTAGCTCTCACCAAATTCCAACCACCATTGTTAAAGGCCCTACCTTACATGTATCACCCTGCACTAAATGTAATTTTTATTGCAAACTCGGACATGTTGCTTATAAATGTCCACTTAAAAAATATAGTCCATACAAATTGATTTGGGTTCCTAAAGGAACCATAAAAAAACTCTATGCAAAACAATAAGTTAAGTAGATTGATTTTTGAGGTACCCAAGGTCAAATGGTTACCTAAAATTCACCCTTTTTTATAGAAATATTTACCATCACAAGCTATGAGTAACAGATGGTACCTTGATAATGGATGTTCAAGGCACATGATCGGAGATCCATCTAAATTCTCTAAGCTCACTAGCCTAGACGAATGGTAGGTCACATTCAGAGATAACAAAAAGGGTAAAATCATTGGCAAGGGAACCATAGGTAACAAATCCAACTTTTTGATTAAATATGTGTTGTTGGTTGATGGATTAAAGCATAATCTTTTGAGCATTAGTCAATTATGTGATAAAGGATACATCATTAGATTTGAATCTAATGCTTGCATTATTGAACAACCACACAAAAACAAATCTATGATTGCCCTAAAATAAAATAATGTATACACTATTGACATTGATGATCTTTGTAATGAAATATATTTTTTAGTTTTAAATGATGTTATTTGGCTTTGGCATATGAGATTAGGTCATGCTAGCATGAAACTAATCTCTCAAATCTCATCCAAAGAACTTGTAAAAGGTATTCCTAACATTAAGTTTGTTAAAGATAATGTATGTGATGCATGTCAATTAGGAAAACAAATAAAAGGTAGTTTCAAACTAAAGAATCAAATAAGCACCTTTAGACCATTGCAATTGATCAATATGGATTTGTTTAGATCAATTGATACATATGAGGTAGCAAATATGCCTTTGTAATTGTGGACGATTATAGTAGATACACTTGGACATACTTCTTGGTACACAAAAGTGATTGCTTTGGATATTTTTCTAAGTTTTGTAAACTTGTTCAAAATGAAAAAGGCTTTATAATTTCATCAATTCAAAGTGATCACATTGGCGAATTTCAAAACCATGATTTTCAAAATTTTTATGAATCTAATGGATACAACCATAATTTTTCTACTCCGAGAAATCCTTAACAAAATGGAGTAGTAGAAAGAAAAAATATAAATTTACAAGAAATGACAAGAACCATGTTGAACGAACATAGCCTACCCAAATATTTTTGAGTCGAAGCCGTTAATACGACATGTTATGTCGTAAATAGTATTCTAGTAAGACCATTACTTTCTAAAACTCCTCATACACTGTGGAATGACAAAAAACCCAATGTTTCATACTTTAAAGTTTTTAATTGTAAATGTTTTATCTTGAATGAAAAAGATGCCTTAGGAAAGTTTGATGCAAAATCCGATGAAGGCATTTTTCTTAGTTATTCTTCTATTTCAAAAGCCTTTCGTGTTTTTAATAAAAGAACCTTGGTCATAGAAGAGTCTATTCATGTTGTCTTTAATGAAGTCTCCAAATTTAAGAAAAATGAGTTTGATGATGATCTTAATTTTGATGCTTTGAATTTAAATGAACCATCTTTTCCAACTAGCAACTTGGATACATCTTCTTCCGAAACATCCTTACCCAAGGAATGGAAATATGTAAATGCTCATCCTAAGGAGCTAATTATATGAGACACATCAAAAAGGGTTCAAACTCATTCTTCTTTTAAAAAATTTTGTGCCAACGTCGTTTTTCTTTCTCAAATTAAACCAAAATGCATTGACGAAGCCTTGAAAAATAATTCATGGGTTATTGCAATGCAAGAAAAGTTGAACCAATTTAGAGAAACGAGATGTGGAAGCTTATTCTGAGGCCAAAACCATTTAGTTATTGGTACTAAATGAGTCTTTAGAAACAAACAAGATAAATTTGGTATCGTGGTTAGAAACAAGGCTAGATTAGTAACCAAGGGTTTTAACCAAGAAGAAGGTATCGATTATGAAGAAACTTTCGCTCCTATGGCAAGGTTAGAAGCCATAAGAATGCTCCTTGCCAATGCTAGTAGTAATAATTTTAAGTTATTTTAAATGGATATTAAAAGTGCTTTCTTAAATGACTTTATTTCCGAAGAAGTGTATGTTGAACAACCACCTTGATTTGAGAACCCTTTTTTTCTTAATGATGTGTTTAAGTTAACTAACGATCTTTATGGATTAAAACAAGCCATGAGGGCTTGGTATGAAAGACTTAGCTCCTTTCTTATCCAAAATAGTTTATCTAAAGGCAAGGTTGATACTACATTGTTTATTAAAAAATTTAAAAATGACTTTCTTGTTATTCAAATTTATGTTGATGATATTATTTTTGGTTCTATAAATGAATCCTTATGCGAATCATTTGCTAAGAGTATGAGTCAAGAGTTTGAGATGAGTTTAATGGATGAACTAACTTTCATTTTAAGCTTACAAATCAAACAACTTAGTGATGATATTTTTCTTAGTTAAACCAAATATGCATTAGAATTGCTAAAACGATTTAATATGGATGGTTCAAAAGCTATCAATACTCATATAAGTACCTCCACTAAGTTAGATATGGACAAAAGTGGAGAAAGCTTTGATAAAAAAACTTATAGGGGTATGATAGATAATTTACTATACCTCATCGCAACTAGACCAGACATCATATTTAGCGTAGGACTTTGTGCTAGATTTCAATCTAATCCTAAGCTATCTCATCTTAAAGTAGTTAAAATAATTCTTAGATATCTAAACGGAACCCCTAATTTAGGATTATGGTATCCAAAATCCAAAAATTTTGAATTAATTGCTTATGCTGATGCATATTTTGCTGGATGTAGAGAAGATAGAAAAAGCATATCTAGAATATGTCAATTCTTAGGCCATGCACTTGTTTTTTGGTCTTCTAAGAAACAAAACTCGGTTGCATTATCTACAACGGAATTAGAGTATTTAGCAGCTGGTGCATATTGTGTACAAGTTGTATAGATAAAAAATACATTAGAAGATTATAAAATTCACTTAAGAATATTCTCATAAAATGTGATAACACAAGTGTAATATGTTTAATAAAAAATTCTATTCAACACTATAGAACTAAAGATATTGACATTAGGCATCATTTCATAAGAGATCATGTTAATAACCATGACATATCTTTAGAGATTATTGATACAAAACATCAATTAGCTGATATATTTACAAAACTTTTAAATGAAGAATAATTTGATTTTATTATAAGAGAGTTAGGGATGTTAAACTGTCCAAATGCATGAGTTTATTATATATCTTTTCCGGACTTTCTCGATTTTTTAAAAAGCTTTCATGAAATCTAGAATATCAATTTACTTAGTATCAAATTTATTTCATACCCATGCTCCATCACTTAATGATTTTTGATATACTTAGTCCCTTCACTCACGGAATTCACTAACAAATACATCTCTCATGGATTTCACTCTTGTGAATTTTTAATAAGAAACATATTTGATTTATGAAGTTTTATTCGTGGATTATTTTTTCTTTTATATGATGCTCCTTTCCCATGAATTCTTTCTTACTCTTCTCATGAAAGAAGAATTTTATGAATTTTTAGTATGTGATGATCACTTGTAAGAATGGGGATTTGATTTCATATGAATATCTTGATCTTTTTTATAAATCCCTTCTCCTTATTGAACTAGAAGCTTGATTCAATGAAATTTATTTATTTTCATTTTGACTTGGTTCAAATCCTTTCATGAATTTAGTTCTTGATAAATTCCTTCCTTATCCTTCTTCCTCTTCTCCTAACGGTAAAGGAAGAAAGAAACTCTCACATCTCAAGAAGAACCAAAAAGCTTTTGCGTATTTAAAGAAAAAATGTTAGCTTATCCAAAAGTAGTTATCAGCAAAAATTTTGCTTAACTTCTCATTTTTGCTAACTTGGATAAATTGGTATGGAACTTGCTTGAATTTTTTTTAAACACTTGCCTTATTGAATGTTCTCCTTTTTGTTGATGACAAAGGGGGAGAAATGTGGCAAATTGATGACAAATTGGCATTATGAATATTTGAGATAAATGTATAAATTATATTTTATCATAAATATTTAAATATTTTACGAATGCTTGAAATACAATTGGAATTGTCAAATACATCGCAACACATCGTAAATACTTGAAACATATCAAAATGTATTGCATATGCATCATATGTATCGTAGATACTTGAAATGTTTCATGAATGCTTGATAAATGCCTATCATTATGATCATAAGCTTAACTTGCTATTTACAACTAATATCATGCCTAGGAATGATGAATTGTCATCTTTTATCGAGAATTGTCATTTTGCTAAATTTAATATTTAAAATTCATATCATACTTGAAAATGATGATTGTATATCATCATTAGACTTGAAAATGGATGTCATGTCTTGATATCATTTTTTATTGATAAATACGTGGTATCATATTTTGAATTTGTAAATCATGATAAATATCGTGATATGCATGTTGATAAGTTTAAATGAATGTAACTTATCAGTTTGATGCTTAAATTTAAAGGCCTTGAATTCAAGAGTGTCTTTTCTTAAGTATGACATATAGGTAGGGAGAGTTAAGGTTAACTCCGTCATCAATTGATTGTCATTATAAAAAAGGAAGAGATTGTTGAATCACATATTTTAATGATGAAATCAATTGGTAAATTATTTGATCAAATCTATATGTTGAGAAAAGTGTATAGGATTAACTACGATAGCAATCAAGGCATAAATCAAAACGAAGTGCTAGAGTCAAGATCGAGATTTCGTTGAGAGTTCGAGAGTTTGTTGGAAGTCCGGACGTTCATTGGAAGTTCTATTGGAATTGACTGAGAAGTCCAAGAGCTTGCCAAAGAAGCTCGTCGAAACTCGCCAAGAAGATCATCATGAAGTCCAAGAGCTTGCCGGGAGTATGTTGGAACATTACCGAGAGATCGTCGGAAGATCGTCAGAAGCTCGTCGGAAGAAACCTAGACTAACCGAACTTGATTTGCTTAGTATATGCTTTAAGAATTATAGTTAGTATGTAATTAGGGTTAGATTTGGGAGGTAATCCCACTAACTCTGTTAGGGGCCAACTGGGCTCGTACTTGGATTGGTTTGGATCGGATTCAAGGCCCAACCAGGTTGATGAACCTTATCTAGTGGTGGCATCGCTAGACTAGGGCAGTGGAACCACCTAGGGAACGGTCTCCCAAGTGGACTAGGCGATCGTACCATCGATAATTATTACCTACCAAGCAGTGGTACCGCTAGAGCTCAGTATCTAAGACTCTGTCAGGCGGTGGTACCGCCAGACTGAGCGGTGGTACCGCCCAATACTAGAGGTGGTACCACTAGTACCCCATAAATCCGGGATGAGACACTTTTTGGTTTCAATTTTGAAGTCATTGGGGCTTATAAATATCCCACCATTTTCTACATTAAAGGGTAACAAAGTGCAATCAAAGTGTGAAAAAACTCTAAGTGTTGGGGTGTTAAAAGTGTTATAAAAGTGAGAAGAGTCCTCCCCCCCTCTCTTTAGCTTTGTAATCATCCAAGAAGAGGTGTGAGGCTTGTAAGGGTTATCTCCTAAACCTGTGAAAAGGAGAAAGCACTGTAAAGAGATGGTTGGTCTTCGCCTATTGAAGGAAGACCATTAGTGGATGCTAGTGACCTCGACGGAGGAGGAATCGGAAGTGGATATAGGTCACAACGACCGAACCACTATAAATTCTGATGTGTTTATTTCTTACTACTTAATCTTTTTACTGTATTCAACTTTACTTCATTATGAACTGTCCAATCCTCTCTTCTCTACTCATTTAAGAAAAACGAAATAGTTTTCGTCGAAATCAAATTTTATCGTACGAAGATTTTTAAATCAATATAATTTTTTCACTGCACTAATTCACCCCCCTTCTTAGTACCGCTCTTGATCCTAACATAACTTACAACTACTGATTCTAGGGTCCATTTGACTACATCGAAAGTAAATATTTAGGAGATTTTTAAATGTGATTGTTAAAAAAAATTGAGAATATCCAAGTTAAATCCAAACGCGGGGCCCCGATTAAGAAAGGTTTAGAAATACATAGATGCATGTATATATTCCTCTTGAATGAGAGAGGATAACCTAATCAATTTCCATGAATGTGCCTATTTAAGAGGCAATTTGTGTAAGGAGACTAGGTTGAAGGAGCTCCAAAGGAAGAGAAAGAATTGTACCTAAGTTGGAATGGATTCAAAGTTTTTAATAACGACTAAAATGAGGGTTTCAGGGCTAGAGGTTAACCTCTAAGGAACCATAGCCCTCCCAATAGTACATGATTCATCTCCTTTATAGAATTGAAATGAAAGCAATAAAACCCTTCAGCCATATCAATCATCTCATACCCTGCCAATAAAGCCCATATTTTTGGAAGAAGAGACTTAAGCAAGTCCAAAGAAGGAATCATACTTTGGAACTTACCATAGAGGCTGGTTTGCCCTTCCTCGTAGGCCGAGGAAACCTTTTTGATATCCAAGTTAATATTCAAATTCGATTATCATTGGATCTTGATTAGTTGGCCTTCTATGGCAGCATTAGGTTGTCCATCCTTATTTCCTATTGTCTTTTTGAAAAGGTTGTTTTAGGTGATGGGTAGTGTCGTAATAGTAATCGACGGATGATTATGGTTTTCTAAGGAAGGAGGAAGGGAAGTGGGGTGGGATTTGCCTCACCAAGGCAACTCTCATGCACACGTGGCATGCTAGGAGGCATGAAAGAGTTATGACATTAACTTGCCAGCCTGACCTCATCAACCTTCGATCTCACCAATGACAGAGTGGAAGCCATCGATAGAGAAATAGTAGACAAGGCAACAAAGGAACTTGTTGGATTAAAAACTTTCCTTGAAGAGAACACTGCATTGGAAACAAGTGGTGGGACTTGAGTCACCTCTTGACTAGGGCTTGGGTTTATTATGCCTTTGAACTCGAACGAAAGGCCCATAAAGGAGGTCATACCCAACCTTTGACATCTTGATGGAAACCCTAGATTCTGGTGAGGACGATGAGTAAGGCCAAAGGGATGAGAGAGAACTAACAACTACTGGTTTTGTAGCTCACTTGGTCATATCATAAGCTAATATTGGTGAGATTTTAGAAAGTGATTGTTTGAGAAAATTGAGAATATCCAACTTGAATCCAAATGCCCTAAGGGACTAGTTGAGAAAGGTGTAGAAGCACATAGATGCAGAAATACTTTCCTCTTGTGTGAGAGAGGGTAAAATAATCTATTTTCAAGAATATGCCTTGATGTCCAGATTAACCTACAGAGTCGATTAATGTTGGATCTTGAAAAGGTGATATTTTATAGTAGCATTAGGTTGCTCATCCTTGTTTTTTGTCACCTTCTTGAAAAGGTTGGCCTAAGTGGTAGGTAGGGTCGCAGTAGCAATCAATGGACAATTAAGGTCTATCGAGGAAGAAGCTAGGGAAGTAGAGCGAGATTTGCCTCACCTAGGTGACCCCAGGGACACATGACATGTTAGGTGGCTTGAGAGAGTGGCAACAATAACTTGTCAGCTTGACCCTCAATGGCATATGAAATCACCAACGACAAATTGGCAGGCATTTGTAGAGGAGTGTTAGGTAAGACAATATAAAAGCTAGTTGCATTAAAAACCTTTCTTGAAAAAGACAACTTTTGGAAATAACCGATGGGAGCTAGGTCGCCTCTTGACTAGGGCTTGGGTTGGACACAGGATGGGTATAAACTAATTGAACCTGACTTGGAGGGTATGACTTGGTAGGTTTAAAGAGACATTTGTGTTAGTTATAGGTGTCTTGCAAGCCAATTACGTGAGTACAATTATGTGAGTAATAATACGTGTGACTTGATATGCAGTCTTTTTACTTATTATTATTATTTAATATTTTATCACTTTATATTGCATATTACATGAGTATATTTTCATATCTATGGATTTGTGCAATGAGAATCGAATCGTGATGAGATCACGATAATGAGACCGATTCACCTTTAAACACAAATCCTAAATAATCCCGGTTATAAGTTACTCGAGAGGGACATCGAGATAACTGGATAAACTGGTGTATTGTATACTCATCCATATGATGGATGCAACTGGTCTTATAGCTGCTCATGTGGGGACACTAGGGATACAATACAGGTGCTCATTGGAAAATGAGTTCATTGATTGATCCGCTTATAGAATGCTAGATGGTTGATGATGCCTTATTGTCAAACAACGATTTCGTAGACCCAATGGTGTATTTGGTCATTAGACTTAAGACATAAAGGATGTCTTATATGAGTACTCCACTTTTTGATACCGTACTTATAGGTTTGGAGGTTCCAGATCTAGCACAATCGGTCATCGAGAGTGGTAGTCAACCTTATGAGGACTATTGAGTGTCGATAGAGGATCATCCTGTCTCGGTGTTATGAGAGGAATATCCCATGTGTTCTTGCTCAGATAAATTCCTAGCTAGGGTCATTCGGATTGAGAGAGAAAGAGTTCTCCGGGAGAATTTGATTAGAGCAAGACTCGAGCAAAAACCGTATCGGTCTGATAGCACCATGCCCGGTATACGGTCTTTGAGATATTATATGGATGAGGGACTATAGATATATAGTAATTGAGGATAAACATGTCCAATAGATTGGATTCCCTTGTATCATTTGGGGACTACGGCGTAGTGGCCTAGTACGTCCGCAATCGATGAGTCGAGTGAATTATTATGGAGATAATAATTCACTGAGCCAGAAGAAGTTCTGACAGGTATGACTCACGGCCAACTCGATATTGGCTATAGAGGGTCACACATATATGGTAGGCGTTGCGATGAATAGATGTTCGGATATGAGATATCCACCGGAGCCCTTATCTTATTGGATATCCAATAAATCCCTGAATTATTGGATCTTATTGATAAGATCTAATAAGAGCTAATAAGAGATTATTGGATAGAAATTCACTAATCCAAGAGGCTTAGGTAGTTGGATGGAGATCCAATACCCAATAGGGCAGGATCCATTATGGTTAAGTTGACAGGGGACCTCTAAAAATAGGAGGGAACCAATGGTTCATAGGCAAGAGCCTTTTTGGGTTGCCTCTCATATTCTTCTCCCATTCTCCTCCTCAAATAGTAGGCTTAGAGTTTTGAGGAGTATTATCGCAACCATGCTGCGTGGATCATCGCTAGAGAGAAGGACACTTGACCTCCTTCACTCTCTCCTAGAAATCTGTAGGGATTCAGAGATATAAGATCTCCTTAGGTAACACAATATTTCATATACAGAGTTTTAAGTTTCGTAATTTTTTACGTACTAATTTTCGTACGACGACGAACACATATTTAAGAAATTGGACATTTTGTTTTTAATGTTCATCCACTACGTATGTGATGTTGCCCCCAGATTTTCCAACAATTTTTACCTTTGTCTTGGAGATGTCAATTAGTTTTAACTGGTTTAGGTTTAGCACACCTTTGAATCCGGAGTCAAAGCCTAGAAAGGAGGTTATACCCAACCTTAGGCATCTTGGTGGATACCCTAAGTTCCACTTGGGATGATAAGGAAGTCGAAGGGGATGGGGAGAACTTACAACTACTAGTTTTGTGGCCCACTTTGTCATATCGGAAGCTAATATTGGGGTGATTTTTGAATGTGATTATTTTAAAAAAATTAAAAATATTCAACTTGAATCCAAATGTCCTAAGAGATCGATTGAGAAATGTTTAGAAGTACATAGATGCAAAACTATTTTCCTCTTATGCAAGAGACAATAACTTGATCTATTTCAGGAATGTGCTTATTTGGGAGGCAGTTTGTGTCTTGGGAAGGACTCAATTTTTTCTAATAGTGACTAAAATTAGAGTTTCTTAGAGATGAGGGTTAGATGTTGATCTCTAAGGAACCATAGCCCTCCTAACATTATATGATTCATCTCCTCTATGAAATTAAAACATAAGTAAAAAAACCTTGTGTCCGTATCAAAAACCTCATATGCCACTAGTAAACCATAGATTTTTGGGTGAAGGGACTTAAACAGGTCTAGAGGAGGAATCCTACTTAGGAACTTACCATACAAGCTAGTCAATTGTTCCTCATAGGCTGAGGAAACCTCTTTGATGTCCAGATCAACCTTTAGATTCGATTATTTTTGGATCTTGAAAATGTGACCTTCTTTAGTAACATCAAGTTGCCATGCTTGTTTCCATCGTCTCCTTAAAAGGGTTGGCCTAGGAGATGGTTAGGGTCACAACATTAGTCAACAAGTGATTAAGGTTTCTCAAGGAAGGAGGCAGGGAAGTGGGATGGGATTTGCCTATCTGAGGCTATTCTAAAGTATGAGTTGCATGTTGGGAGGCTTGAGAGAGTGGCAACATTAATTTGTCGACCTGATCCTCAATGGCCTTTGAACTCACCTACAACACAATGGCTAGCATCGATAAAGGAGTGGCAGCAAGGCAACAAAAGAATTGGCTGCATTAAAAATCTTTCTTGAAAATGATATCGCATTGGAAATAAGCCATGAGACCTAGGTCGCGTCTTGACCCGGGCTTGGGTCGTACACACAGGATGGGTATGAACTAGCTTAACCGATCTTGAAGGAGGGGTATGACTTAATGGGTTGAAAGAGACTTTTTTACCTTTGTCTTGGAGATGTTGGTTGGTCTTAACTGGTTTGGGTTTAGCAAGCCTTTGAATCCAAACCTAAGGTCCATAAAGGAGGTCATTCCCAACCTTCAATGTCTTGATGAAAACCCTAGGTTCCGACGGGGATGACATTGAAGGCGAAGGGGATGGGGAGAACTCCCAACTACTGATTCTGTGACTCACTTTGCCACATCGAAACCAAATATTAGGGAAGTTTTCGAATGCGATTACTTGAAAAAATTAAAAATTTTTAGCTTGAATCGAAATACTCTAAGAGACCGGTTGAGAAAGGTTTAAAAGCACATAGATGTAAGTATAATTTTTCCTTGTGCGAGAAAGGATAACCTAGTCTATTTCCTATTTGAGAGATAATTTGTGTAAGGAGACTAGGTTGAAGGAACTCTAGAGAGAGACGAAGTCGTAGCTAAGTTGGAATATACTCAAATTTTTTAATAAAAACTGAAATAAGAGTTTACAAGGGTTAGATGTTAATCTCTAAGAAATCATAACCCTCCCAACAATATATATATGATTCATACACAATTAAAATGAAAATAAAAAGACGTGAGTTTCTCACAAGAAGTTTTTATATACTTAAATTCTTATTCTACAAGAAATTTGATGCAAAACAATTCAACAATAATACACTTTATAAAACGCTTAAGCCCAAATCAATAATAATACTCTTTACAAATTAATTCAAGTCGTTGCTTAATTCCCATATGGAACTAAAATTTGAATTTGCATATACACGCGAACCATTTACAGCAGAAAATAGCATATCACACCCATCAATAAGGGTCGCTACCAAATCAGAGTTGGATCAGTAGACACCTTTGCTAATAACCCAGGTCATGAGAAGCCACGTTACTATGAGACCAACCTTGACCTGAGACGCTAAATGTAAAGCTCTATGATTGCCTTGTGTAAATCGCTAAATTACATGGATCGATTTGCGAAATAATCCATGAATAACACCTTCTTCCTCTTTTGGTCGATCAAATTAATCCTAGTTTGCTGCCGAGTCACGTTTAGCTTGATCGATATGACGACTTTCAATTGAAAATAAAAAAAACTTTTAATTGGTGAGATAATAAGAGATAGGTGAGAGTACAACCCATATAACTAAATCGGATTATACATATTTAAGTTTGGTTCGTAACCTAATTTTTTTTTTTTTTTTTCGCTTACAATGTTAATTTTCTTGTCTCCTTTAGTTTGACTCACTTTGTTTTTCAATATAATGTTCAGACCCTTATTAGACTACACGAGGTTAAATTCTACATTGACCCTTTACATGCAGATATCGTTTGGATGCCTTCCGTCGAAGACAATCCTAACTAAGAACGTGACACAATAATACTATCATCTTTAAACAAATCTAATCCTAATCACTTATCCTTAAGTAAAAAAAAAAATTATCCCCAACCCTCTTAATCCAAGATGATCATTAAACCATTAGATGGTGGTCTAGCACAGTCTCATACTGCCTCTTCCTATTAATATTTTTTGGATTTCTTCGGTGCTTATTTAATTGCCACCACCTCCCTTTTTCATTTTTTTCGTTCGAGGCTCATTTCATGCCTTCTGTATCACATCATCACAGCTTGCCAAGGACCATTTCATTCCTTCAGTACCACATCAACCCTCTTCCTATAAATACCATCTCCCTTGTCACTCTTCTCGTGCCTTGTACACCCATCTATTTACCCTCCACAGCCTAAAACTCAAGTCACCAGCTATGGCCACGTCTTCCCTCCTCACCCTCTTCTCCCTCTTCCTCGTCCTCCCTCCCTGCCTTGCCGCAGATCCTGACCAGCTCCAAGACATCTGCGTAGCAGATCTTCACTCGGGTAACAACACACTTCGTCCCCCTTTCATGATATCTTCTCGTGTATGATCATGGTGTGTTCCTGCTCTTATAAGCTGATCGCTACTGCAGACGTCAAGTTGAATGGCTTCGCATGCAAGCCTGCGGCAAAAGTCACAGAGGCGGACTTCTTCTTTAAGGGGCTGGCGACAGCCGGCGCCACCAACAACACCATGGGCTCCCTGGTGACGGCCGCCAACGTCGAGAAGATCCCCGGACTGAATACGCTCGGCGTCTCCCTATCCCGCGTTGACTACGCTCCCGGCGGGCTGAACCCGCCCCACACCCACCCTCGTGCCACCGAGGTCGTCTTCGTCCTCGACGGCACCCTCGACGTCGGCTTCATCACCACTGCCAACAAGCTGATAGCCAAGACCATTACCAAGGGCGAGGTGTTCGTCTTTCCCAGGGGGCTCGTTCACTTCCAGAAGAACAACGGTGCCGCTCCTGCCGCCGTCATCGCCGCCTTCAACAGCCAGCTTCCTGGCACCCAGTCCATCGCCGTTGCACTCTTCGCAGCTACCCCGCCGGTGCCCGACCACGTCCTCGCCCGGGCCTTCCAGATCGGATCCAAGGAGGTGGAAAAGATCAAAAGCCGCCTCGCACCTGGGAAGTAAAAGCAAGAGATGAAGTCAGCTGGGTTTACTGCCACTTCCTGCTTTAACTTATCATCGATCAAAACTTGTTTGACATTACTTTTTCTGTCATTCGGATGGAACGCACTAATGTTTGTTTATTGTTCATTCAATTATCAGATAAATGACATTTCTCTTTACCTTCTGAGATGATTATTCCAGAAACAAAATTCCTATAAATTCCGGCATACTGATAACGTCAAGAAGAGAGATATACCAGTTCACAGGAAGAACCTTTAAGTATTTAATAAGCAATCAAAAGCTGCAAGGATGGAACGGAAGGACAAAAACCTGGGATTCTTGTTGTGAATCCCCACCACAAACCTGGCTTTTACATTAAGTTACCCTCGGGCCATCCCAGAAGAAAGGGCACACACAACCATCATAAGAACACTTTACTTCAAACGGGGGCTTTATTCATAAAGAGCATCATCAAGCCATCAAAAGGGTGGTCTTTTATGCATTTCCCAATAGAGAGAGACTGACATCTGATTGAGCTCTTTTGTTCCTTCACCATACTTTCTGACCCAAGATGGAAGTAGTTGATGCAGTCTGTAATGGAACCTTGATGCAGCACGTTATCCGCCACGATATTTTTGTGTCAATTGATCACCAATTTGCATCAGCCATTTTTTGTCATTCTTTTTACCAGGATCTGGTCCTCCAGAGAAATGTCTGATCTATGGACAGGAAATTTTCATATGCTCATGAACCTTGAAGTCACCTATCAAAGTAACCATTCAAGTAACTCAAGCTGCAGTCTTCAATCATCTCAATCGAATTCTAGGCATGATAATTGTATGACTCGATGCTAGAGACTAAAATTTTAGGCAAAATATGAATATTCGACAGCAGTTTTTCATTTTATTTTTATTAAGATGGTCTTCAATCATCTCAATCGAATACTAGGCATGATAATTGTATGACACGATGCCAGAGACTGAAATTTTAGGCAAAATATGAATATTCGACAGCAGTTTTTCATTTTATTTTTATTAAGATGGTCCTTTATTTTTTCTTGGCTCTCTAATATATAACTAAAGAGGCATCCTTATTCTATGTTCTGTTTAGTGTTGCTATATAGGGCTCTGATTCATCCTTATATTGAGTTGAACTAGGTACTTTTTTTTCTTGAAAAAAGCATCTATCTTTGATAAATTCTCGTAAAACGTCTCAACTTTCAAAATTTTTTATAGAGTGTCTTTTTTCATAAATGATCATTATGTCCCTAGCTCCCATCAGACTAGCCTCCCCTCCCCTCTGCCCCTCTGCCTTTGCCCTTGGCCCTTGCTAAACTTGCTGCTTGCACCCCTGTCCAACAGGCGACGACGATGGCCCTACTAGATCTTCTCTTGGGTGTGAGGGCAATGAGGGTCACCGCCACCACGCCCCCTCCTTCATCTCACAAGGGTTGCCTCCATCGGTCCCGTCGCCTGCACTCCTATGAAATGAGCGATGATGGTGACCCCACCGGATCCTCCCCTGCTCGCAAGGGCTGCCACCACGCCTCCTACTTCCTCATGCAAGGGTAGTGAGGGTTGGCATCATCGTGCCCCCTCCTTCGTCATGCAAGGACCATCGTCACCTCGACGGGCCTCGTCGGACCCTCCCCTACGTGTAAGAACCGTGGGCAAGGATGGCGAGGGCCGCTACCCTACCCTTTTTTTCCTTGCGCAACGACGAGGCAGGCCTAGTGAGGGCCATGAAGGTGATGGTAGGTCCAACAGGGCAGAGGAGAGGAGAGGCGATGGCAGAGGTGGTGCAAGAGTGGTACTGAGCAGAGATGACAATGGGTTTGACGGAGGTATGGGTAAATTAATCTTTTCACATAACAAGGGACGCTCTACGAGCACACAGTTGGTCTTTTTGTTATAGTGTTTTTATAAAATGTTTACTGTGTTTTTATTTGTATTTCTAAAACACTGTAAATATCACATAAAAACACTATATAGACAATCTTTCCTTAATTCTTCTAGTATTTACAATACCTAGCATATACACAGCTGCACTTGGATATCATTTGCATCTGGGATTCTAACAATGCGATTCAAGTATATCGTTATACTGTTCTTATAAAGCGTCAAACACAAAAACACTGTAAAAATTTCATTTCAGTTCGTGACTCTATATAAACATCTAAACAATTACAGTTCATGAGTCTACACATACTTTCATTCCGGTTTATATATTAATAAATGATGACAAGCGTGTCCAACTGTTGTTGATTACATAAAATATACTTAGGAAATGAATTAATGATTTAGCCTTTACAGTTTCTATTTTAAACTTTACTGAGTTTCCCTTCTTATTCAGAAAACATCGTAAACTAAATACAAAACACTGTAAAAGCTAAGTCATTCAACATACACGTCTTTTTAACGATCTTCAAACAAATAAAGATGAAATAGGTTAAATATATTTACATCTCTAACAATATAAGACTCTTGGATCGGAGGGGATAAAAACCCCCAACCCTATAAACACAAGTGAAAGCCCCTTTCAAAGAATGAAAAAAAGGGGGGGGAAACACAATATATGGAAGATCACGTACCTCAAACATTGTCTTAGCTGAAAGCACCATGATTTCTTTGTGGGAAGACACCCTATCACAGCTCCAAACCAGAGAGGAGAGCAAGAATTGATTTGATTGATTTTTTTGAAGCAAAAGATGGAAAAGAAGGAAGTTGAACTAAACAGTGTTCAAGGCTAAACCATGGACATTGGTCCATCCATATGGACGGGTACACGCAATGGACTGCTGCTGGCTCCCACAATCGATAGGAAACATTTGTCACAACTTTCTGAAAGGTATTTTTGGTATTTTCGAAAGATGGGTCATGGAACGAGAATAATCAAAAAGGGGTGGTTGTAAAGGTAGTAATAAGGCGGAGGCGGCGGATACGACGACGATGTCGATGTTGCCATCAATCCCAACCTTTACTCTTTCCCCAAGCAGTTGATGCTTGAAATTGAGAGCTTAATCTTATATTACGTCAATACTCCCATAAAAATGTCAACTTTCATCGTAATCTTGAACGTGTTATCAATAATCTGATCACAACTTAAGCTCAACTAACAAAAATTGATAATCTCACATCTAAAACCACAAGACACTTATAACATAAAAGATCAAAAGAAAAAAATCAGACGCAATCGGAAACCCAATGTCGATAACGTAGGTTCAGCACAACGTACACACAGCAAAGAGAAGACTTGAAATCAGCAGTTCCTGGCGTGGGGGGGAAGAAAAGAAGGTAAAAAGAAAAGAGGGCTTACCCGTCTTGACACAGCACGAAGAACGACGGCTGTGGTTCCGATGGAGGCTGCGATCGAGAGGGCAGCGTCGCAGTTGTCGGGCGATTGGAGGAAGAGACACGAAAGGGTGAGAATAGGCGTTGGGATTTGGTGGACGGGTCTACAATTTTATTTGGACGGTCCAAGATCACATGGCACCAAATCTAACGGATTCAAATCTAAGTACAGTAATTACCAAAGAAAGACTACAATATGTAGATATCTATTACAATTATTCTTAATCATACTGATATATATATATATATATAT
>LVTN01000274.1:146590-158842 GCA_001649415.1 Musa itinerans | reverse complement strand
ATATATAGAGAGAGAGAGAGAGAGAGAGAGGTCAGATAATGTCATTAATGATCGATCGATGTACCACCCCCCAATCCAATTATTGATCGTATACATATTAGTGATATATTTTATAAAAACAAAATAATTATCAGGTATTTGAGAAGAAAATTGATATTCCATATACACTTTTGTAAATGTAAAGATAAGCAAATTTCTTTTACTTTTAACATAAGCCTTATTATATATTATAAATACTTCGGAGGTTCTACAAGAATAATAAAAATATTAATTTTATTTTGGGCGAGAATCATGATTTTTCTTACAAGATATTAATGTTATTCAGAGATTCTACAAAAATATTTTTTTTTATCACGTACCTGAAAAGGAAAAAAACATCCCATCAGAGAAGGCTTGTTTTTTCTTTTAAACGCATTCAACACAAGCATATTGAAAACAAATTAAGCTTTTCTTCTACGTGCTCATACATGAAAGAACGTAGTGAGTAGTATATTCATCAATTTCATTATTTTCATTGCACTTAAACTCCAATTTCATCAATAAATTTGATAGTTTGACATAAGTGAGTTGATTGAAAGATAATGAATGCTGCTATAGAAACATGATCTCATGGAATCAATGCATAGGTCTGGCAAATGACTCGGTGGAAAAGAATTGGCTAATCTAAAGATTGCTCTATATTAGTTTTACTATGATTGAAAGATAATGCAGCCATATCAAGATGATCTCATGGAATCAATTCATGCCCATCAAGATTGCTGCTCTACATGGCATTACTGTGATGTGAAGATAATGGAGCTAACGCAACATGATCTCATGGAATCAATGCTTAGGTCTGCCAAATGACTCTCGGTGGAAAGAATTGACTGATATAAAGCTGAGGCATGGAATCTTACAATAAAAGATGATGCTTGTTGTTGTGTCGGATGCTTGAAATCTATCCATAAGCTCCATTGGTCCATGGAATTTAGGTATACGTCGCAGGACTCCACTTTCTCGATTCCTCTCACAAACCTGACAATCATCACCAGAGATGATAAAAATATCCACACTATTACACAACAAGAACTGCCTAGTGAAATCCTCAAATGAATGACAACAACCACCAGTGCTTTGTAATCCATGCAAAGAATTAATTGAGATGGCACAGGCATCCCACGCCGATACACCGATGATAGAAGGAGCTACTTCTGCTGTTTGGAATCTAGCAAACACAAACACCAGGAAGCATCATTCGATTGCCCATCTTCAATATGAAACATGTCACTTCACGGTGAACAATGAGATCTAATGAGCCACTGGTTCACAAATCACCAAATACAGCATATTTGGTTGAGCACTATCATCATAGCCGTTAAACGATAACAATGACATCACATGTTGAGTGTCTCATTTTTTCCTGAAGAACAAGGAGATTTCATTCAAGAAACAACATTACCTGCAAAGATGGAAGGGATTTACCAGGAAAAGATTTTGAGACGAATCATCATGCCATAAGCTACATTTAGTGCATTTACTAACTGCGATAAATAGGAGCAGTCAGATGAAATTCTCCTTGGGTACTAAGTTCAGTGCAGAACCAGACGTGGCATCTTCGAGTACTTGACAGTCTGAAGGGAGTCAATGCAGAACCAGATGCTGTGGTATCTTTCCTGGGAAGCAGGAAGGAGCCCTGCTCATACGGCTTTATGAATGCACACTTAAGAAATACTGTATATACAAGTCGCTATGTGAAACTTAATAAATAGTACCTTTTCATACAATTGGACAATTGCTGTATAGGTAGCACATCTTAAGTTGCTTGAGGCCAGTTATCTCATGGATCATGCCTTCTGATGTATCTTCCAAGGTGCTATTTCCACACCTCTTCAGCCAGCATATTACCCTCGTCGAAAGTAGTACCTTTCCTGCTTCTGATTGCAGCCGCTGACCGCCTTTCCCTGACTAACTGTTAGTCCATCCAATATTTGGATTCAAGGAAAATAAAAGGCCGTTTTAATATTTTTATTACATATTCTAAAATGTACTTCACAAACCTCAAGAACTTCAAATGCAGAGTTTTCTCCAGAGCTGAAGAAAACTTCCTTTGCTGCTTCTTTACCTGACAAAACAAACTTATAAACTGCCATGGAACATACTGAGGTACATAACAAAAGAGGAAGAAGACAAAAATTTCAAGAAAATAGAGCATAACAATGAGTGAAGAATCACAAAGAAGGGAGACAAGACAGAAAAAACTATTATGCAACCCAGACTTCTAAAGAGTACAGAGGGTTTTCATCAGCACAAAGAGATTATTAACCATGCCTACTCAACAAGGAGTGACTTTACAGAAGGTAATGTATTGTTCAACATCATAATCTAATCGTTAAGTGGCTGAAATCCTTCAGTCTATGGTGAAAATCTGAGATATCATCATCATTGGTAAACCAAGCCCCATATTGTCATATATGGGTTAGCCACCAATCAAGTGTGTCAAAATATTGCTCCCACAAAACATTAGAAAAAATTTCTATGATACTTGACATGCACACATAATGCTAGCACAGCAATGTTCATGGGTAAGAAGTCACATGGTAAAGATTAACATATGATCAGAAGCAATGAGAGTTAAGATTGAAAATTTTGAAGTTGTTTATATCAAGGAATAAAATCTCAATCAGATGCTAGTTTCGATAATCTATTGAACCAGTACAATACTGGTATACTGCCCTTTACCATCTGGAAAAAAATAAAAAAAATAAATAATAGCAACTGGTATTGATTATTGGTCGTACCATTGAATACTGATTGATGAGAACCATACTGACCGGTATTTAAAAAGCATGGTCTATATAAAAATGTTCTATAGTCCATTGGCATCATTAACAAACACATGCAATTCACTGATTCTGGATCAAACACGGAGCCTTGTATAGGAAAAGAACGAACTGT
This sequence comes from Musa itinerans, assembly GCA_001649415.1. Lineage (NCBI taxonomy): Eukaryota > Viridiplantae > Streptophyta > Magnoliopsida > Zingiberales > Musaceae > Musa > Musa itinerans. The sequence goes on along the minus strand of LVTN01000274.1, from coordinate 155,908 downwards.
GAGGCTCTCAACAATGTAGAATCTGAGTCAATGTATATAGCCTCACCCCTGCAAATATAGTTGTGCCTTAGCACTTCAATTTGCCTTCCCTTTGTAAACTGAGAAGTTTACTATTAGAAAAAAATGACTATTCATTGGGGACTAAATTGTAGATAATCTTTTTTTTTGCCAAAAGACAACCTTGAGACACAATTAATTTTTTCTCTAGGTCACAGTTGGTGGTGGCTTTTGATTCTGTAATTTTTATGCTGGAAGAATGGATTAAGGAGGGGGCATGAAAACCAGGGTTTACTTCAGCCTGTTTTGTTTGGATCCAGACAAGTAATTCAAGTCAAAATGCAGCACAACTACAGAGAAAAGATAGTACAAACAGTAGTTGTCTTGCCAAAATTAATGAGTAATGGCACTATCAGGATATAGATCAGAGGTCTAATAGCTTGGTTCCCCGAATTTAACATGCAGTTAACTTACTAGTAAACAATGGGAGTAAACTTTTTACTGAATATGGTTAACAAAATGCTGAATGTATGTCATAAACTTAAAGCTTTTCTAGTACCAGTGTGAAACACAAATAGGTTTCATCCATTCAGATGTAAGAACCCTTATAGGCAAACTTTTGAAAATTTCATAATAGGAATACAAAAAATATATAACTTACCAATTTTATAAAATAAATGAGCAGTGATAACAAGTAGAATGACCTTATATATCATTTTAGAATAGAAAAACAAAAATATCTGGAATATTAGAAACTATACATATAAAATTTTTCAATACCTCCATTCCTTTGATAGCATGAGAATTATCTCAACAAGCACCAGACTATGAACCCTTAATTTTAGAATTTTCAAGAAAGGAAATAGAAAGACAGGGCCTAATTTGGGATGAGTGAATGATGGAAAACACTTCAAGGTTAAAAAGTTCACAGGCAGCAGAAGAACATGTAATCACAAAGAAAGGAACACTGCCATTATCATCATGACATATATATTCAAAAATAAAACAACCAGATAGTAATGCAATGAAAATCATTTTTTTTTTTGTAAACCACCAGAAATGAAGGCAACGAAATTAATTCGCTTTTTACTTGTCCATTTGTGAAAGGAAAACCACCGGACATATATATTCAAAATTACAACAACCAAATAATAACGCAACGAAAATCCTTTGTTTTTCGCTTTTCCTTTTATGAAAGGAAAATCAGTAAGCCCACGATATTTATTCTGGAAACAGAAAGTCCAACTATGAGATATTATCATTATGGTCTTTGAATGATGGAGAAACTTCACAAGACAATGAGAAGTTGGCAGCAGCAGGATGACGCTAGAGCAAGAAACATGGAAGGTCATTATTATTGTTGTGGCATATACCACCTGATATAAATGCAAAGTGAAGAACACTAGTTTTTTACTCCAATTCTTGCGGGAAAAAAAAACAGCTAACTGATAAATTTTAGCTCTACTAAGACTTTGCCAGTCCATGTGGAAGAGTGCGGACAGTGGTGCTTACCTGAAGGCCTAAGAAATAATGGGAGTAGAAATACCTATCTTACTCTGTAATTGCATTTCATTACAACATTTAAAATAACTTACCCATATATGAAAGAGATTTCAATGAACTCACATTTCATTTTAATACCAAGTTTGTCAGTGTAATTACTGGAACATGCATGACAATTGTCTTATTTTGCTTCTGCAGTTTTGCTTATATGTAACTCATCTCAGCATTTACAACATCATGAAGATATTTATTATCATTGATTTTTCCTTGGAGTTGCACCAAAAGTAAGAAAGAGGATCCATATTTATTTTCTAGGTTCTAGTTATTGTAGCCATAATTTGATAAAGTACAGTTTGCCCACTCTTTAAGTCAACATACTGTGAAGATCTTATCAAACTTGTGTCAGACCTTATCTAAAAAAACTTATCATAACTATTGACCTTTGAATATCTAGTCAAGGTGAAAAAACAGTGAGGGCTGCGTCCTCATGTTTTCTGAGCATAGCACATATGAGGATTGGTTCTCACCTCTTTTAAGAAGAGTATGGTGGAATATTTGTTTCTTCAGAAAGAGGGCAAGCTATAAAATGATTCTGAAAAGTATGATAGATAGATGCGGCTCTAATTTTAAATAAGAATTATAAGCAAAATCAAATGCAAAAGAGGAAAGAATAACAATGTGCATTAAATTCCATCCACTATAGCGGCAAAGGACGTCATAGGACATACAATTAAAACAAGAAAGAATCAATCTCCCGGAGAAAGAAGAACCTGGCCTCATGTCTATAACATTCATGAGATTAATCTACACACAATAAAAGCATCCTAGACGATCAAGAAAATTTGCATGAACTAAATCATACAAGAAGCAAAACGTCGAACACCACCAGAGTGTGCTCAATCATCTGAGATGCCGATTCACAGTCTCCTGATCAGCAACAGTCTGAAGTAAACCAATATAATCATACAAAGAAATCGAGGTGTAATCTTCATTCGGCTAAATTCCTGTTCGACCCAAGCTTGAGGAGCAAAAAAATTCCCATTCAATATGTATCTTCTGGCCGCCACTTTGGTGGCCGGATGTCTCGATGGACGACGATGGACTCCTGGGAGTAAAAATCGTTCTTTTCCAACATAGACTTCATGAAACCGTGATAAGAAGCGCGGGAAGGCTTGGTTGTGGGGTTGGGGTTCGGCCCGATGGGCAAATCGTCCGGGATTGGGGGAGGACGACGGAAGCAGCAGCCACTGGCGACGGCAGGGTCATCATAAGCATAAGGGAACGGGATGGCGGGGGGCATCAACGACTTCCTCCTATTTCTCCTCTCCTTGTTCTCGTTAAGGAGCTTCTCGAACCGTCGAATGGGTAGGAGTATCAACTGTTTTACCTTCTTCTTCTTCTTCTTCTTCTTATTATTATCGATCTCTGCCATATCATCTACTTCATCATCACAAACTTTTTCTCCCCTGCCTCCATCTGCAATCCCCGCTTCCTCCCGGACTGCTGCTGCTGCTGCTGATTCCACTTCTTCGTCGTCGTGATTGGATTCTCCCGTATAAGTCATGTACTGTGGATCGGAGATTGGGGAGAGCAGGAATCCACGAATGGATCGAGTGACGGGGGAAAGAGAAGGGGTGGAGGAGCACTTGCCGGCGGTGTCGGTCGGGGAAAGAGCAAATGGGAGAGAGAGGAGATGTCTCCAACGAATCGCGTCGGGCCCATCACCACCTCAGCACGCATATAAAGCATTGCCCGTGAAATGTATTTAAGGTTGCAAAGAACCGCCTAATTCTTCCATTCACCAGAAATGTATTTGGATCGACAATATATATATATATATATATATATATATATATATATATATATATATATCCACTAGAGAATTGGGACAAAAGAATAATATATATATAGGCAATACAATAAAACAACTTAACCTTATAGTTGGGATGTTGAAACTCTAATTAGTATTAATATTCTTATTAATTGAACGTTTCGGTGATAATAACACTAAAGATATTTTAGATATTTTATATGGCCATACTTTTTTTAATTCCAATTAGCTGCTAAGTTGATTATCATAGTGAATAGTAGTAGTTCAGCATGAGTTTCTTTTTTGATGAGTGTCAATAAAAACATGAATGAAAGTTCATTGTATTTGAAGTAATATTTATGTTAATTAATAATTTTAAGAAAATTGGTTACGTCCAGACTTTTTAAGGATATATAGGTGAAACCCAAAATATGAGTTTAAATATTGATCATCATTCTTTGCGTTATTCGATTATATAATCATTGTATGGTTGTGATCCTCTCCCTATTCTACATTGGTAAAAACCTCGTGCACTAAATTTTTAATTCTTATCATAGTAAATAATGAGCATTAAATTCATATATTATTCTATAGAATATGTCCATTGCTTGATTTACTTAGGTTGTGCATACAATTAGTATGGGTAAGTCTTTGACAACCTTTGCATAATATAAACTAATTCTTTCAATTCTTGATGGCCCTATGTAATCCTGTTTAAGAAGAAAGAAGAAAATATAAAGGTTGCCCCTTTTCAATTGTTGTCATACAAAATAGTAAACATTGAGGTATGGTCATCATACATTTGTATAAATGTGTTAATTGCTTGAATTGTTTGGTTGTGTATGCTAAAACTAAAACCAGGGATAAATCTTGCATAACCATAGAGATAAAGAATTGGACAACATTTGCATAGGAGAAACTGATATTTTCTGGTTCAATTCTTGCTGGTCCTCTATAATCCTTTTTCAATATGAAAAAAGCACACACATTAGAGGTAAGGCTATGTAGAGAGATCCTACGTTAGAGAGAGAGAGCATCGTCCATCGAATTTGCCCTTTTTCAATTATTGTCATGCCAAATAATAAACGTTGTTATGATAATCATACATTTATATATAAAACGCCCATTTGTTGATTGCTTGTTTGGGTATGTATGCTAATAGCATGAACAAGCCTTGCATACAATAAAATAATCATTTGTGGTTCACTACTTTCTGCTCCTGTATAATAGAAAGAAAAAAAAAATAAAAAAAGAGAAAGATAATAACTTTATGCTATTTATTAGGTACAATCCAACATTATTATTTGTAGATTTATTGCACACATAGTTCCTCCAGCCTCATGTAATTAACTAATGTAAATAATAACAAGATAGAAATCGATCAGTAAACATGGTAAAACAAAAGAGAAGTCGAGTATGGATTCAAACATTCATCTGCTTACCTGATAGGATTGAGTTTGTCTTTATATTTCCTTGGAGGTTCTTCTTTATGCTTTTGTCTCGGACAAGCATCAGAAGCTCTGCTTCATGTTGTTTTGCTCCTATTTGAGCTCCAGTTTCCTTTCTCTGTGGAGTGCAGAATTACATTCCATTACCAAGACAATAGTACAACACACGATGTACTCCCAACACAAGCGAAAGCAATTTTAAAGAAATAGCACCGCAAAAGGAAGCCAAATGATGTTCACATTAGAAGGCGTAATTATATATTACCCTTGTAATTATATATGATTAACATTTCGATCTCTATATAGCATTGGGATCCTCACACATATAAAATTAAAATATTTAATCTCAATTCTCCTCACATTATCAATTTGATCGTGCATGAAATGGATAAAAAAATAATTTCATATAAACTTTTAGTATTAACAAGAATGCATGGATGTAAACTCATACGGTCATCTTTTTTTTTTTTTTCTAATCACTGATTAACACCTAGGTGATGCTAATATATCATATATTCATTTCCACAAAACAAGTACAGTCTTAATTTTTATATGACATCATGAATACTCTTTCTCTTTGTGTCTCTACTCTTGCCAGCATTATTCTAGTTCTGGCGGATGAAGAACTTCTAGGCATGGTTGGCGACCTACGTCGGTGTTCTCGTCTTCATCGCCCATTGTGAGATGTTCCTCCAATCCTCCTTCTTGTACTTGGCCTAGGGGACGCTGCGCTTCCACTCCTCTCCCTTGCCCTGGGCAATCGGTTACTAGCGGTGTGGCACGTTGTCGTCACCCCCACCGTCGTTCACCTCACCCCAATAGTTCGGCACCTTAATCATCCCTCGCTCGATCATGTCGCAATCCTCCACCATGGCTTGGTAGTGCTCCCACGCCTTGGCAGAACGTCGCCCTGCTAGCTATGTCGTGATGGTGAACCACTAGTTCGGGGTACCCTCCGAGTACAACACCAAGGCTCGTTCGAAGAGCTTGTCCTCCTCCCGCGTCCACGGCCTCAGCCCCGCCCCCACAAACTATTTGGAGAACATGGACTTAGGTCACCCTCGCTTATCCGTCTTACTCTTCTTTCGCAAGAAACGAGAGGGTTGATGACGCGATGTTTTTTACTTGACGATGTTGTTGGTTTGCCATCTGCAAGGCAATCGGAGGTGCGCGAGAATGGCATTCCAAAGGAGATCCAAGCGTCGGTCTCGCATGCCACCAACACCATCGTTGGTATATCGTCCATAACACAACCTGAGGTGCGTGAGGGTGGCATTCCAAAAGAGCTCTAGGCGTCGATCTCACATGCCACTAATGCCGCCGGCCTCGCACCCCACCGATATCATTGTCGTCCACAGGAAAGTTTATATGAAATTACTTTGCCCCTTCCATTCATGTCGAAATTGACGATATAAGGAGAATTTGGGTTAAATATTTTACTTTCATAAGTGTAGGGATCCCAATACTACTTTTTAAAATATAGAGATCGGGATGCTAGTCCTGTAGGGGATAATTTGTAATTACCCCCATATTAAACGAAGTCAGTGGGTATAACTTTTGGCCATTGGCTTTGTAAATCTATGTAGGATGCCCAGTTGGCTTCTAAGGCTTTTATAAGGAGAAATTAGACTAATTACATAATATGTAATTAGTTATCTTTAACATCTGGATTATTATAGTTTCAAAAGTTATATTAGAATTTCTATACTTAACGAAAGTGAAACATTTAATCATATTTTTCTCATGCTATCAATTTTACTAACGAAAATACTATACATGCTCAATAATAAATCGAAGTGAGGTAAAGTCAGTATATACTTAGTAGTAAACCCTATGGTATTTTCATCAGTAGAATCGACGATGAGGAGAAACAAGGTTAAATATTTCACTTTTATAACTATATGATCTCAATGTAACTTTTGAAAATATGGGGACCAGAATACTAATCGGTTTCACCAACGGAAACACGAAAATAATGGATAAAAAATAATTTAAACATTCTAGTTGATGGTGATGACGGACGGTGTCGGTGGTGGTAGTAGAAGACAGCACTGTTGGGGGCCACGAGTGGTTGCTGTGAATGAGTTACATCTGCGTTGACGCCGACATAGATGCATAGCAACAAAAGGGTCGTTCACTACATCAGTATCGATATAGTTGTCGAGCGACAAAAGGGCTGCTCATTGCGACGTTAACACAGTTGTTGAGCGGTGTCGCTCTGCATTTGTGTCGATGTAGATGCCAAGTGGCCCTTTTGTCGCTCGACAACTGCATCGACACCGATGCAGTGAGTGACCCTTTCACCACTCTGCATCTGCATCGACGTTGACGTAATTACCAAGCAACGAAAGGGCCACTCGACATATGCAACGACGACCCTTTTGTCACTCGACAACTATGTTGACGCCAATGAGTGACCCTCACCTCTTACTGTCATTTTCCTCATCCACAATAACCACCCACGACTAACAACACCATTGTTCGCCACCACTAACGAAAACGATTGAAATTATCTTTTTGTTTATTTTTTTTATATTTTCATCGATAAAATAGATGATATTAAGATAAATGAACCTAAATATTTCACTTTCATAACTATAAATCTTAATGTAAATTTTTTAAGTTTAGAAATCTAAACTACAAGGATGATCTATAATCTATAATTAGCTCAACTTTGATGCAAGAGGTATAAATTTGATTACGGGACTCGTGTTGTTCCATGGTTAAACCAGGATCTAATCTATTCTGATCTACCAATACAATCGAATATGGAAAATACCTAAGAGAAAATACATAAGAAAAAGTCGAAAATATACGTATACGTAGAACTGGACGGAACTGTCCGAATTTCATGTACCCATCAGGAGTCGAATTGGTAATTCAGATCGAACCATACCGCACCAGCTGCCGATTTAGAAAATCATGCTTTGGAGAAGAATGAAGGCAGTATATTTTTAGAAATCAACAGATATTATAGCCAAAACATGACCTTGGGATGGTTTTGGAATCCAAATGTCATGCTGTTCATGTCACCTGGTACTGTAGTGGGCTGATACTGATTGCTGGCTCTAACTGGAACTAGTCACCAGTTTAGCATTTCAGTTGCATACAATTAAATAGCCAAAAATAAACACTCGATCTTAAAGTCTTAGACAACATCTCATTGCCTTATAACTTGCTTCTGACTTACCAGCAGTACCAATATACCTGGCTTTACATATCCCAAATGAATAAAAAATCAAGAGTATGAGAAAGAGAAACTGTGGATGGCAACTTTTCTGAAGAAAAAGAGTATTAAAGCAGCATTTTCAGACTCCTCAACCGGACAAAAATCTTTTCCAGGAACTCTCTACCTTCTCAAAAGAACTCCCACCAATCTCTTGCTCAAGAAACTCGTGATTTTAATGTAGCTCTTGGATGAGACCTTTTTAAATGGGGCAGGGTGGGACATCAAGGGTTACACCAGCCTGAATCTGACCCCAACCAATTAGACGCCAGTGCTTCTCGACCCGCCGGCTGAGGGCAATCTTTTCCCCTTTGCCTGTGCATACTGGTGCAGTCAGCTGCAGCTTGGCCAGGTCAGTCTTCACAGCAACAACTCGAGCTCCAGTTGACATAGATCCGATGTTGAGCATCAGGATCTCACCTTTTGCCAGCTTTGACACCTTGCCTTGTTTCTCTGTGCCCTTTGTCCTCACACCCAAAAGCCTCCGAAGAAGGAAGAAGTTGACCTGTAAGATCCACTTTTTAAGAAACTCTAACCAAAAGACAAATAGCAAAGAGAAATACAGAGGAAAATCAATGCTAGTTGCAGTTAGTTTAACGACCATTGGTATGATGTTGATAGTTCTATCCCAGGTGACGCAAAATGGTCCGAATTCCAGTGATTAAATCTTGGCTCTAATAACGAATCTATCCTCACCCACCGGCAATATTTCTAGTACTCTATAGTGTCACTTATCTCACATGGTCAAAATGCCTGTCACTTTGTCCATTGATTGGTCCCACAAAGGGACCAATGGATGATCCATTCAAGGGCAAGCACCTAAAATTACCAGACAGCCCTGTTCAGGAAGTTGGCAGCATAAAGGATGAGTTCAACTCTGCCAACCTGTCACGGACAAAGTTCTAAACAGGATGTTTGATGTAATACTTATGTATGTCCGTGTCTTTTTGTTTGTTCATGCTTTGCACAGCATGTAGCGGGACGGTCGAAGGCATAACAGCCTCGTTTAAGTGGGCTTGATGGCCGTTTTAGGCTTGTAAATAAAGATTGTGTCATGTGGACACCAGTGAGAGAATTCGGTCTGTAATGGACCATTTTAACCCTTTGTTGTGCAACTATTCTGAGCTTGTAAAGTCTATTTGTAATTTGCATTGTCAATGAAGTGTTTTCGGAGATGTTTGCTTGTGGATCCCGATTGAGGCGCTTTTCTCTAACCCGTTTTCTCTTTTGTAGGTCCTATGGGACCATGGGAGGTTTCGGGGAGGCTGACCTTTGCGGACGGACACGCAAGGGTGCCGCACGACTTAGGCAAAACCAGCTAAGTCCATGACAAG
>LVTN01000274.1:107267-119800 GCA_001649415.1 Musa itinerans | reverse complement strand
TAAACCTAGACGACGGGGCCCAACTCCCCCCCCCCCCCCAAGCGTCTGACACCAAGCCCCATCCCCTATCCACCTCATGCATACTCCCGCCTTGATAGATGGTGTGCCCCTAGTTGTCCTTCCCTAACACAACTGACAAAGAGACGTGTTCACTAGTTGTTGACATAATAAACCCTTGACGACATGAGAGGCTCGAGGGAGGACAAGCAACTAGCCACCCTCCACTAGCAAACTAGGTATAAAAAGCCAACCCTCGAAACTAGAGGGGGCAAGCAAGCTCATCCTAAACTCTTTTAAGTTCTACTAAACGCTCTCCACTTACTCTACCGATTTAAGCATAGGAGGGGTCGGGTTAGGATACGCCTCAACATTGATCATTTGTGCAAGACCCAAGCGTGTCTAAGGAGTACCTCGGGGTGACGCAGAACATTTCTAGATGAAACATAGGTGCTCCTCGAGACGATCCTGAGCTTCCTTCAACAGACGAGTCACACCTAGGGACGACTATGGGTCAATTATTGCAAACCAACAACACCTCGGAAATCCACCTGTCACCCTAGTCTCCCGCTCAAATTGCACCCACGTAATCCACGCAGGCTTCTCGAATGGGTCTGCACCTTAGGACAAAATAAGACTGTGCTAACTCTTCGGTCAACGACACCAAGGCAACAACAATAACCATCAATCTAATCTCCTATATATATAACTCGAAAACACATGACCAAACCAAAACATTTTAGATCACAGCTAGCAACTCATATTATCATGTAGGACACCTCGATGTATCACAAACCATACCTGCGGCAACACGAGCCAGCACAGCTGACCTTATTAAAATGTAATGCTTGCTTACAATGCGTGAATGTTGATTGCAGTTACCGTTTCAAAAGGAGCCTTAGAGATTGCCTCCGCCGTGGGATCAACTTATAACAATGGAGGAAGACATGGATATGGAGTACTCAAATCCAGAGCTCATACATGTCAACCACACCTGTAGGAGGAGCTTCGATACATTTTAAGGATCAACAATCTTGCTCTACTGCACAGACAACAAATCATCTAACTTGAAGTTTTACTGTAATGTTCAGAAGGTGCAGAGTGGTCAAATTATTTATGTTACACCATCTTCCTCTGCAAGTTACAGATTTTGTAGTGTCATTGATGATTGTCCAAAATATAAATATATTCTGATCAAGTGTGTGCTGAGAGCTCTAGCTGATACTAGTGGCTGCGTTGGTGAAAATCACAAGGAGCAAACTGTAGAGCCTCCCTAAGATTCTTGAGAGCCTTCTCATATGAAATGAATCCCATGAACCAGAATTCGTGGTTGCCCACGGTGACAATTTGGATGTATTTATCTGAAGGGTTCCTTGGGTTTGCGGAGGGATTGACTACCCTCAACTGATCCAGAGGAACAACAACCTGCACATTCATGTAATTTGAACATATTAAAATTCTGCACGCCAGAATAGTGTAAGAAACAAACTGTGGGACATTGCAAACAGGGAAAAGAAAGAGTACATATTCAGGATCAGAAGCTGGTGTCTTAATATCTTGAGTTCTTAATAATTTTTCAACCATTAGACAATATGTTCATAAGACAACTTTTTGATAGAAGATGGTGGAAATCAGTAAAATCAATGTTCACTCCTTGGAACAAGGCCACTTGCTGCAGTGGAGCTAATAACCAGGGGAAGCTAACCCATTTCACCATTTTCTACTAGTACTTATTGCACATTTATTTTCTTCACATATCCATTTTAGCTATCTGCTAAAGAAGATCACAGTTCAACAAAATTAGAACAACAGCATATTAGGTGTTAGCTAGCTATAAGAGGCAAAGCTGATGCAATATTTTTAGCACAGCACAAGTGCATGAAAACATCCTTTGGGTTTATGCCCCAATGCAAACATTCTTCAAGTTTACTATATCTTCTGTGTAACCACACAACTTATCAGTCAAACCTGATAATCAAGTGCTTATTAAAGAAAAAGTAGTCATGCGTATAATTAGTGAGCAATTAGTATCCACATCTTTTATTTTTAGCCACACATGTTCAATCAAAAACTGATTTACAATTTTAGAGTAATCAACCTATTATGATGCAGGCGACTCCACATGGTGGGTGCAAACCCATGCAGCAGCAGCAGTAGAGAAGCAGTGGCAGCAGCATGTGGGCCACAAACAAGAAGCAACAGCATCAACGTAAGGCTACAAACAGGGTGCAATCACAGGCTCTGAACTTATACCAGCCACTGAAATGACAGTTATACCCTATACCTCATGTAAGAACAAGTCAGCGACTCCCTAGAGCAGACAGATAACAAACTGAAATGACTGTTATACCCTATACCTCATGTAAGAACAAGTCAGTGACTCCCCAGAGCAGACAGATAACGAGAACAGTCCCCTTAATAAGACTATTACAAGGGTCAAAATCCCCTGCTTCTCTTCCCACAACACTGGGCCACTAAAGCCTAGTAAATGACATTCAACCAAGGCTAAATTAGGACAGAGCAAAATCTATGTTCATAGTTCACCATACTGTTGATTCTAATAATCACACATCTGATCTGTATCAGTATTGTCCAAGGCCAATTCAATTTTGGCCTTATATAAGTCATAAATTCATCAAAGTAGGCTAGAATTGATTGAACTCAATCAGCATTGGCCAAGGCCAATTGTAAGAAATTTGAAAACAACAAAACAGGGGAAAGAAGGGTGAAAAGGAAAAAAGAACATGAATATGGAGGAAAACAAAAAAAAATCAATATTTTGTTTTTATTAATTATTTTACTTTTATGGTTATCTAAATTTTAGTTTTAGACAATATTCTAGGATGATCAGGATCCTGTAGATTTTATCCGACTGATCTTGCTGATCCTGATCATATCACCCCTTGCTGATCTTAATTTTAATATTGGCATTGCGAACTATGGAGTGAACAAATAAGTTTTTTTATTTTATCATCTGATTTTACTCTCCTTTGACTTTTTCTCACCAGCATCCCTATGTTGACATCAATTGTCGGTAAGATTACATGCACCTACACATGGTGTGCCACTACAAAGGCAATTCTTGTTCCATCTTTCTATAATCATCACCCAAATTCCCATACAATTCCTAGTTGAACAAAACACTAAGATCACCAATCTAACCAGAGGAGAATCTGATCAAATTCAATTCCAATTGCAACAAACAGTAGCACTATTTTACCCCTGTAGCTTACCAAGTTTTTGAAATCAAAGGAGAACCCGACTCTCCAACCCCAGAAACCTACTATAAACCATGTTGTCTGAGATCGGTGTCCTTGCAAGTTGTAAATCCACATAAAAAGCAGCTTGAACAAGCTAACACATGTAGCATCAGCCTTATATCAACTCCCACATCAATTTATTTCCTGTTTTTCCATTCAAAAAGTCCAAAAAAAAACACTTTACAACAGTCCCTCACAAGTACATATTTGCACAATAATATCATCACATATCCATAAGCAAAACACACAACTCAAATCCTATCTCATGTAGGATATGTAGAGGTTAAAAATTCATTGACTCAAGCCTGCTATTTTTTTATCTAAAACATAAAAATTCTGGTTTTATTTAATTGTTTAGCTTATGTTACTATCATGGTTGGGTTACTTCATCAAAGCTCAACATTCTAGTTCAGCATATTTGCTTCTTGCTTAATATCAGATTTCACTTATTTAATTAGATTACTATATGTTGCACATCATAAAATAGATTTTCTCATAGATCTATTAGTATTAGGTTAACCTATGCCAATTTATGTAAATGATTGTTTGTAAATTTCACCTATACTATCCCTTCCAAAGAAAGTGCCGCTATAATGAAGATCAAGCACAGTTTTTGGTATACAGCCAAATCCTGAAGTCTTGAGCTGTGACTGATCATAACAGAAACATACCAAAAGTAACAATATTCCCATTTCAAAAGATCTAAACTAGTCATGCAAGTCATCTGTACATCAACATACTCAATTGCAAAACAGATGAAGGATGAAGTTTAGAGGCACACCTTATAGTATGCCCACTCTTGTTGACCACTGGAGATATTGCGACAGAGAGGCTTGTCACTGCAAAATGCAATCCTAGCAGTAGATAAGTACAATATTCCAATCACAGGCCCTGCTGAAGTAGAGAGATAGCAGGCATATGCCTTCTTAAGCTGTTCTCCTGGAAAAATACCAAATGTTCGTTGAAAAACCTTGTCATTTCCACCTTCTGCAAACACTTTTGTTCCTTGTGCAAGCCTAGCCAAGGCTGCATCAGTGACATTAGGACTTGTTTTAACTGTCAAACAAAAAAGAATAAGAAAATTAACAAAAAAATTCATATTGCTATATCAGCTAAAACCTAAAACTATAGGTGCAAGTTCCAGATATTTGGCTTATTTAGTTGTTTATGCTATTACTTCATTTAGTGCCTCCTTACAGGAAATGATCCATTTCATGGACATCATGAATATTGCTTCAAAGAAAAACATTTTAGAGGAGTGCTTTGAATGATAGTCAATTAGATGTAGTAACTAATTGGATTTTTTTAAGACATACTTGTTAGAGGAAAAACAGCTAATTAGACCCTCAACCACTCCCAAATCCAAAACCATATGCCAATGAATTAAAATCATTGGTCAAATACCAGTTTTGGCAACCATTCAGACTGAAATAATCCCGGTATACTAGGTGGTATACCAACTTGTGCTGCTCAATATCATCAACAAAATTATTATTGATTAAATACCAATCTGTATTTAGATTGTCAAAAATTGGTATTCAATCTGGTCAATCAGAATGGAGGAGAAGTAAAATAACAATGATTTACATGGTAACTTGTTACACAGACAGAAAATAGTATTCACAAATATACAAAATTTGCATTGGAGACTTGTAGAAAGTCAATTAAAGAAGAGATCATCAACAAACCCAGAGAATCATTTATTACCAACACAAATTGTGCTTCCTAATTCCAATTAGAACATAGCTTACCAATGCAACATCAGTCAACTTTCCTTCTTCTCCACATCAATGTCAGTGCTATCTCTCAGTAAATGTGAGACAAATTGTAGTGCATCTTTCTTTTGGTGGTAAAAGGGTCCTTTAACCCTCTAAAAATTTTCTCTATAGAAAGATGTAGAGGAACACCTTTGGCCTCTCTGGTAATTCCTTAAGAGGTACCAGTATACATTTTCCAGATTCGAGCTACAAGGGTTTTAATACAGTGCATGAAACAAAGATTTAAGGGGAAGAAAGAAACGTACGGTGGTGCCAGAAATTTCCTGCAGCGCCCCCTGCCTTTTTTGTGGTGTCTTCCAACTTCTTCCCGCATCGGCCCAACAGTGTAAGGATCGTCTCTTTGGGGCCTAAGTGAAAGAAACAAAGAAAGAAAATTTTGAGGAGGAAGAATACAAACCAAAATAAAAGAAGAGACTTTCTTGATGCGATCGTCCACGCACTCTTGGTAGGAACAGGGGAAACATTCACGTAAGGGTTGCCACTGGCGCTGCTACTGTTGGGAACGGGGGAAGTAGCCACATAAGGGTTGCCGGTCCTGTTGTTGTTCGTCGAGGCGGGCGACGGAATGTGCTCGACGGTAACCCATCCGGCGGCCTGATGAGCGTACGGCGCAACCGGCGTGCCCATCACCCAGGCCCCCGGTGCCGCATGCTGCGGCGGTGCCGGTGGCGAGGGCTGCATTCCAAGCTTGCCGTGGTCCATCAAGAAGCCACAACCCGAACAAATCGACGCTCCTCTTGTATGCGAGGGATGAGAAACAAAGATGTTTCGATGGAGATTGATCGGCACCGATAAAGAAGAATCGCTTTCGGTAGGCGTCCGATCTGGAATTCCACGAGGAATCGAAGTCGCGAGTGGCTCGTTGTCCGACAACGGCACGTCGGGGGGCCGCCAAGGGATTCGACTTCGCGTTGCCCGCGCGAGACGCAAGGCCTAGTGGAGTCGAACCCCAAACACGTGTGATTCTGCCGCGTGCTAGCACGTTAAGGTCGTCGACCCCAAGGTCGAAATCATACTCCAAACAGCGTACTTAGCCCATAACATTTTGCCATCACATCTTGATCGGAACAGGAATTGCATATTGGAGCTCGCAACCGATCAGGATCGCCTCGCCATGTTGGATATAACACGAGCAACATACAAAACATCATACGAAACCAATAATATTTTGCCATCGCTTCATCATTCGGTGGCCATGACTTAATCGGAAAAGGAATTGCAACTTGGAGCCCGCAGCTGATCACGATCGCCTGGCCGCGTTGGATACAACACGATGAAAAGACCGACATCATTCTCCAAACAGCAGACGTAGGCAATACCATTTTGCCATCTCATCATCATTTAGTGGGCTTGATTTCATCGGGCCCGCAATTGCATCTTGGAGCCCCGCAGCCGTTCAGGATCGCCTGGCCGCGTTGTGTATAAACGAGCAAAAAGTCCGACATCAACACCGTAAACAACATATTCAAACCAATAATGGTTTGCCATCACATCATCACTTGGTGGGGTTGCCTTTATCGGGACAGTAATTGCATCTTGGAGTCCCCAGTCGATCAAGATCGCCTGGCCACATTGGGTATGACAAGGCCGACGACATACGCCAAACAGCATATTTAGCCAATAACTTTATGCCAACTCATCATCATCGGTGAGCTTGATTTTATCGGGACAGGAATTGCAACTTGGGGCTCACAGCGGATCAGGATCGCCTGGCCACGTTGGGTATAACGCGAGAAAGGGGCCTCGTTCCCGAAGCAAACCAATGCAACTACGATACCACGTAGAAATTGTGCGTGAGAACTCCGCGTGCACATACAACTCATAATGTTTTCTATAGTAAAACTACTAACATTAATAAAATAAAAAAATATATATAATTAATTATGATTAGAAGTTGTTATTACATTGAAACCGTGGACGAGTGAGTTTGGCTTGGTTCAACATCGAAAGTACATGCCCTTACTGGAAGTTGTTGTAGATAGTTTGCTTGAGGTGCAGGCGTAGAGAGCTTCCCGCGTGTGAAGAGAGTAAACTGATCTAGGAAAACAAACCACTTTGCTTATGGGGGAGTCATCTTACAACGCTTCCTCAATCGTGCCGGGATCATGCACGATAGGTCAACGTCGGGGGGGAGGTCTTGGCGTGAACCCTCTGACGTTGAAGTTAGAGGGATGGGGAGTGAGTTAGTTGTATTTAGGAGAGTGTGGCATTCACCTGCTTGCCCTTGTTTGACCTAAGGCTTGATTTTTATACCTAGGCACCCGACGACCGAGGATTGGTGAGGTTCCCCTCTACTCTACTCGTTAGGTGCCATTAATGGAGGCGACTTACTAGCACATCGTCTCGAGGCCGGCGTCGATGTTGGGCCATTGGGATGGCGTTTCCTGTTCGACTTTTTTGCCGCTTTGAGTCAAGCAGGGAGTAGTCCCTCCTTTAATTGTTCGGAAGGGGGTGTGGGGGGGGGTGAACCATGCCGTCGACCATTAATACAAGGGTGTGGCCCTTTCTTTAGCCATGGTGTCAACGATGAGTGGTTCTTGTGGGTTCTCTTTAGGAAGCTGGGATAGGCAGGGATCGTGGGTGGATCCCTTATCGACGACTGTAGGAAATTGGTGAGAGCTCCCATACTTTTGCTTAGGTGGCCTGCTTGGCCCAAGTGGCGGGATGAGTTTGTTGAATCTCGGAGTTTAATGATGAAATCAATTAATGAATTAATAATTTAATCCATATGTTGAGAAAAGTGATATAAGACTAACTACGATCGTGAAAAGACAAAATAATTAAAGAAGAATCGAATGTTGGACTAGAGTCAAAGATCAGGCATCGGGCCGAAAGAATTGGAGGATACACCAAAGGTTTGGACGATGCATCGGAAGCTCATCAAGAGTTCGTCGAAAGCTCGCCGGGAGTACACCGAAAGTTTTGCCAAAAGTTCAAATGAACAATTGACGTGTTGGACAACTAGGATTGCTTGCATTATAATTGTTTAGCCTTAATTATCATAGTTAGGGTTTAAATTTTAGTTAGTTTTGGAAGAAATCCTACTATCTTAATTAGGGGCCAATTGGGCTCAAATTATGATTGAATTGGGCCTTGTTGTTTGGCCCATTCAGTGATCCTTAGTTGGCCCAAGCGGTGCCACCGCTTGAGGCTTGGCCTCCCATATAGTCTAGGCGGTGGTACTGTCGGTAATTAATGCTGTCAAGCGGTGGTACCGCCAGAGTCTAGTCTCTGAGGCTTTGTCAAGCGATCGTACCACTCAGACTGGCAATAGTATAGCCAGAGCAAGGTTGTCAGGTGGTGGTACCACCCAATAATGATAGTGGTACTGCTAGTACCTCACAAATCGAGGATGAGACACTTTTTAGCTCTTTTTTTAAGCCATTGAGGCCTATAAATACCCTACATTTTTCTACATGGAAGAGCATAAAAAGTGAACAAAAGTTTTGAGATTTTGAGTTATAAAAGTCTTAAAAAAAGTGCTAAGTATTTTCCTCCTCCTTAAGATTTATGATCATTTTAAGAGAGGTGTAAGGCTTGTAAAGATTGTCTCCTAAACCTGTGAAAAGGAGAAAGAGTTGTAAAAGGGTAGTTGGTCTTCGCCCATTGAAGGAAGACCATTAGTGGATGCTGGTGGCCTCAACGGAGGAGGAATCAGGAGTGGATATAGGTCATAATGACGGAACCACTATAAATTTGGTATGCATCTTCTTTCTGCTTTTCATTACTATTATTTTTTGCTTTAACTACTTATTACGTTTACTTTAAACTAAGCACACTTCGATATCATTTCTGATATGGTTTCATCGAATTAAGCTTTCCAAATCATTAAAGTTTTTCGAATCGACGTCGTTTTCCTAAAAGCACTAATTGACCCCCCCCTCTTAGTATCGATTTTGGTCCTAACAGTTGGTATCAAAGCCAATGTTTTTCTCTTTTGGTTTAACACCAAATAGAAATGACTTTTATCGGCAATCAAGAGGGTCTTTCTATCACTCGTCCTCCTATGTTTAATAGGACGAACTACATATATTGGAAAACTAGAATGAGAATTTTCTTGTTTTCTATGAATTTCGATTTAAAGAATATTATTGAAAGCGGTTTTGAAAAGTCTTCCAAACCAATGAATGAATGAAATGATTTGGAGAAGAAGACTTTCTCTTTGAATGCTAAAGCGATGAATGCTTTGTGCTCTTGATAAAAATGAATTTAATTGGGTTTCTATATGCAAAACTGCATATGAGATTTGACATATACTCGAAGTCACACACGAAGGCACAAGTAGGGTTAAAGAGTAAAAAATTAATCTTTTAGTTCATAGCTATGAGTTGTTTCGTATGAAACCAAGCGAGACCATTAGAGACATATACACCCGTTTTACGAATGTCGTCAATGGCCTAAAAGCATTTGGTAAAAGTTTTTCTAATTTTGAACTTGTTAACAAGATATTAAGATCCCTTCCAAAAAGTTAGGATCCTAAAGTAACGACAATACAAGAAGCAAAGGACCTAAGTAACTTTCCGCTTGAAGAACTTATCGAGTCTTTGATGACCTATGAAATAACGTGTATAACATATGATGAACTTGAGAACAACCTTCCAAAGAATAGAAATGACATGACACTTAGAACAAAAGAAGACCACTTGGGTGAAAACTCAAGTGACGATGATGATGATGATGACTTAACACTTCTTAAAAGAAAGTTTAAAAAATTCTTAAAAATAAATAAAATAAAATAAGACACTAAGAAAAAAAGTAAACTAAAAAAGGACCAAATAATTTGCTATGCATACAAGAGGTCAGGGCATTTAAAAAATGAATGCCCCCAAGTGAAAAAGAAGTTATTAAAGAAAAAGAAAGCGCGCAAAGCAACTTAGGATGATTCAAGTTCATCCGAAGATGAGCCAATCAACAAAGACGAAGTTGTAAATTATGCTCTAATGACGCTCAATGATGAGGTAAGTGACTCAATCAAATCTCAGTTAGCTTATGATGATTTACTTAATGCTTTTAATGATTATATAATGAATGTAAGCTAGTTAGTAAAAAATATAAGTTGTTAAAAAAGGAGCATGCTTCTCTTGTTAGTGAATTTGATAAATTAAAAAATAAGCATGATGATAATATGTTAGCTCCTTGTACTAAGTGTGAAGAAATAGATTCACTTAAGAAAGAAAATATTTTACTACAAGATATATTAAAAAAAATTAAATAAGTAATAAATCTCTAAACATGATAATTGCTAATAAGGGTTATGTTCATAGAAAAGAAGGAATTTGCTTTATGAGTAACGCTCAACAAAAGCCAACTATTTTCATTAAATGATCTACATTACATGTCTCACATAGAGATAAATGTAATTTTTATGAAAAATGTGGACATTATGTGATGTTCTTTTAAAAAGTATAGTCCACACAAATTAGTTTAGGTTTCTAAAGGAACATTAAATAACTCAACGATAATAGTTAAAATAGGTAGATCTGAGGGACCTAAAGTTAAATGTGTACATAAAAGAAAACCTCATTTCTTGTAAATATATTTACAATCAAAAGCTAGTAGCAAGAGATAGTTCCTTGATAGTGGATGCTTAAGGCATATGACCGGAGATCTAACATACTTCTCTAAGCTCACTAGCCAAGATGAAGGGTATGTCATATTCGGAGACAACAACAAGAGAAAAATTATTAGCAAAGGAACTATAGGTAACAATCAAGCCTTTTGATTGAAGATGTGTTATTAATAGATAGTTTAAAATATAATCTACTAAGCATTAGTCAATTACGTGATAAAGGATATACCTTCAAATTTGAATCTAATACTTGTATAATTGAAATACCACATAAAAATAGATCTATGATTGCCTTAAAATATAATAATATGTATACTATTAATATTGATGATTTTTATGATAAAACATATTTTTTGACTTTAAACAATGATGCATGGATTTGACATAGGAGATTAGGTCCTATTAGCATGAAACTAATCTCTCAAATTTTAACTAGAGAACTTGTAAGAGGAATGCCTAGCATTAAGTTTGTCAAAGACAAAGTTTGTGATGCATGCCAATTATGAAAACAAATAAAAAGTAACTTTAAATCAAAGAATCAAATAAGTATCTCTAGACCACTACAATTGATCCATATGGATTTATTTAGATCAATTGATATAATAAGTCTAGGAAGTAGTAAATACACCTTTGTAATTATTGATAATTATAGTAGATATACTTGGACATACTTGTTATACAAAAGTGATCGCTTTAAATGTTTTTTAAAATTTTATAAGTTTGTTCAAAATGAAAAGAGTTTTATGATTTCGTCTATTCAAAGTGATCATGGAAGTAAATTTCAAACCATGATTTTTAAAATTTTTATAATTTAAATAGGTATAACCATAACTTCTCTACTCTAAGAAACTCACAATAAAATGGAGTAGTTGAGAGATAAAATATGAGCTTATAAGAAATGATAAGAACTATGTTAAACGAACATAGCTTACCCAAATATTTTTGGGCCGAAGCCGTTAACATGGCATGCTATATTATGAATAGGGTTCTCATAGGACCATTACTTTTTAAAACTCCCTATGAATTATGGAACAATAAAAGACATAATATCTCATATTTTAAAGTTTTTGGTTGCAAATGCTTTATTTTAAATGAAAAGGATGCCTTAGGAAAATTTGATACAAAATCCGATGAAGGTATCTTTCTTGGATATTCCTCAATTTCTAAAGCTTTTCATGTTTTCAATAAAAGAACTTTAGTTATTGAGAAATCCATCCATGTTATTTTTAATAAGGTTTTTAAAATTAAGAAAAATGACTTTGATGCTTTAAATTTGAATGAAAACTGTCATCTCCCAAGCAACTTGGATGCATCTTCTTCAAAAAAATCTTTACATAACGAATGAAAGTTTGTAGATACTCATTCTAAGGAGCTAATAATTAGAGATACATTAAAAGGTGTTTAAATTCGTTCTTCTTTTCGTTGAATCTCATATTTTGATGATGAAGTCAATTGTGATTTGTTATCTAATCCATATATTGAGATAAGTGTGCAGGATTAACTACGATGAAAGTAAGATATGCAGCAGGTGTTGCGCCGGAGTCAAGACCATGATCGCATTGGGGGTTCGAGAGTTCGATGGAAGTCCGGATGGTCGTCGGAGGTTCTGCGGGAATAGATCCGAGAAGTCCAGAGCTTACCAAAGAAGCTTGTCGGAACTCGCCAAGTGGATCGTCCCAAGTCCAGGAGTTTGCCGGAAGTCCGCTAGAGCATCGCTGAGGGTTCATCAGATGTTCACCGGAAGTTTGCCGGAAGCTCGCTGGAAGAAACGATTGATGCACCGGAGTAAGTTGCAGTAAAAGTCTTAAAATATCATAGTTAGCATGATGATTAAGTTAGAAATGGGAGGTGATCCCATTAACTTAATCTTGGGGCAATTGGGCCCTTGACAGACCCAAATTGGGCCGAATGGATCAGCCCATTCGGACC
>LVTN01000274.1:95976-107248 GCA_001649415.1 Musa itinerans | reverse complement strand
CGCCCAGGAGCTCAGTCTCCCAGGAAGGCTGGGCGGTGGTACTGCCTGAGCACGGTCTCCGAGCGAGGCTGGGCGGTGGTACCGCCCCTATCAAGCGATGGTACCATCAACAGTTATTGTTGGCATCGGTTGAACCACCCCTGTCAGGCGATGGTACCGCTAGAGCTCGGTCTCCAAGCTTTGTCAGGAGGTAGTACCGCCCCAGTCAGGCGGTGGTACTGCTAGGACCCTAAAAATCCGAGAGATGACATTTTTGAGCTCTAAATTCAAATTAGTTTGGGGCCTATATATACCCCACCATTTCCTACATGAAAGGACACCAAAATCTTGATCTTACTCTGTGATTTTTAGAGCTCAAAAGTGTTGTAAAGGCCAAAAGTTCTTCTCCCTCTTTTCTTCTAAGTTTTGATCATTCAAGAGAGGAGTGAAAAATCTGTAAGGGTTGTCTCCTAAGCCTATCAAAAGGAGTAGAGCTGTCAAAGGGTGGTTGACCTTCGCCTATTGAAGGAAGGTCTTTAGCGGACGTCGGTGACCTCATCGGAGGAGGAAGCCAAAAGTGGATGTAGGTCAAGATTGACCGAACCACTCTAAATCTCGGTTTTCATTTACATTATGTTCTCTATCTTAATTGCAAACTGCCTCCATAACTTTGCTTCAATTGCACTATGCTTGATCTTAAGTTGAAGAACTTTCTGAATCAGCTTTCGCATTGAAATCATTTTTTATCGTACGAATACAGTTTTGAACCGACAAAAGTTTTCTGTTGCACTAATTCACCCCCCCTCTTAGTGCTCTTGATCCCAACAATTGGTATTAAAGCAGGGTTAACTCTCAATCGGATTAAAACCCAAGAGAGATGACATATGCCGGAAACCAAGAGGGCCACTATATTACATGTCCGCCCATGTTCAGTGGGATGGACTACACCTATTGGAAGACCCGAATGAGGATCTTCCTTATTTCCATAGATTTTGAACTTTGGAATCTTGTTGAAAATGGATTTTCGAAGTCTTCTCTTCAAATGATCGATTGGAATGAATTGGAGAAGAAGACTTTCGCTCTTAATGCAAAGGCTATGAATGCCTTATTTTGCGTGCTTCATAAAAATGAGTTCAATCGTGTTTTGGTTTGTGAAACCGTGTTTGATATTTAGCATACACTTGAAGTGACTCACGAAGGCACAAGTAGAGTGAAAGAGTCAAAAATTAATCTTTTGATACATTCTTTTGAACTTTTTCGAATGAAACCAAGCGAGACCATAGGCGACATGTACACTTGTTTCACGGATGTCGTCAATGGTCAAAAAGAACTCGGTAAAAGTTTTTCAGATTCTGAGCTTGTAAATAAGATTCTAAGATCCATTCCTAAGAGTTGGGACCCTAAAGTCACTGCTATTCAAGAGGCTAAAGATTTAAACAACTTCCCTCTTGAACAACTAATCGGGTCATTAATGACCTACGAAATGACTTGCAAAGCTCATGAAGAGCAAGAAGATATCCTTCTAAAGAATAGGAAGGATATGACACTTAGAACTCTAGAAGACCACTTAAGAGAAAACTCAAGTGATGAGGACTGTGACAATGACTTGACACTTCTAACAAGAAAATTTTAAAAATTTATTAAAAGAAACAAGTTTAAAAATAACACTAAAAATAAATTTGAACATAAAAAGGACCAAGTTATTTGCTACGAATGCAAGAAGCCGGGACACTACAAAAGTGATAGAGTTAACCTTAACTCCCCCTATCTATATGTCATACTTGAGAGAATACAAACTTGAATTCACAGCCTTGAATTCAAGCTTTAATCAATTTTAATTAGAAATCACATGCATTATGCATCATCATAGTTTGAAGTCATCAAGATATTAAATACATAATTTCATCACTTCATTCATGATAAAATGCTTTGGGCATAGCCTTACATGAAATGTCATCATGATATAATTTGTATGATAGGATTCAAAAGTTCACAATATTAAGAATCCTGATATTGTATAATTGTATGGTAACAATAAAAATTCTCAGCTTTAAAGAGATTATAACATCAAAGTGAACAAAACAATTAAAAGTTCACAACATTAAAGGTTTTCAACATAGAAGAGATCACAACATCAAAGTGAATACAATATTAAAAGTTCACAACATTAAAGTGAGAGATTCTGTCAACTTCTCCCCTTTTGTCATCAACAAAAAGACATACACGGTTATTCAGGTGGTGGCAAATCAAAATGGCAAAACAAAGTATTAGGTTGTCAATGAATCTGCTACAACTCAGTTAAAATTTGATCTTGACGTTGTTCAAATCAACCCATTTGAGTCCCTATGACGTTGGTAGATGAGGAGGGTGCTTGCTTTGTTGGAGGTGTTGCCTCAAAGGGACCAATAGGAGATTGATTTCCACTATATATTGGTGTTTCAGGTTCTGGATTAGGTGGGAGGGGATCAGTCCTTCTAGGTAATCTAGTCCATGTCACATTTTTGACTATGCATCTTACTCTTCATAGTAGGTTTCCATTTATGATGTTGAACCTATCTAGTTGTTGGGAAATCTTGGGGGGCGACATCACATACGTAGTGGAAGAACAAAAAATAAAATCGCCAATTTCCTAAAAAGATGTTCGTAATCGTACGAAGATTGGTGTGTAGAAATTCGTGAAACTTAAAACTACGTATAGAATAGATTGTGTTACATAGGGAGATCGTATATCCCTGTTTCCCAACAGATCTCTAGAGAGGGTAAAGGAGGTCAAGCGCCCTCCTTTCTAGCGGTGATCCACACAGTAGGGCTACGACGATACTCCTCAAAACTCCGGGCCTGCTTTGAGGTGGAGAGGGGGAGGAGAGTAGGAGAGGTAAGCAAAGGCTCTAGCCTATGAACCACTGAATCCCTCCTATTTATAGAGGTCCCCTATCAACTTAAATATAATGGATCCTCCCCTATTGGGTATTGGATCTCCATCCAACTACCTAAGCCTCTTAGATTAGTGGATCTCTATCCAATAATCTCTTATGGGCTCTTATTAGATGAGATCCAATAATTCAGGGGCTTATTGGATATCCAATAAAATAGGGGCTCCGACGGATATCTAATATCCGAACCTCTACTCATCGCAACGCCTACCTTATGTGTGTGACCCTCTAGGCCCAATGTCGAGCTGGTCATGAGTCATACTTGTCAGAACTCTTTCTGGCTTAGTGAATTATTATCTCCATAATAATTCACTCGACTCATCGACTACGGACGTACTAGGCCACTATACCGCAGTCCCCAAACGATATAAGGGAATCTAATTCATTGGACTTGTCTATCCTCAGTTATCATGTATCTATAGTACCTCATCCATCTAATATCCCAAAGACCGTATACCGGGTATGGTGCTGTCAGACCCATAAGGTTTCTACTCGAGTCTTGCTCTAATCGGATTCTCCCGAAGAACTCTTTCTCTCTCAATCCGAATGACCCTGGTCAGGGATTTATCTGAGCAATAATACATGGGATATTCCTCTCATGACACCGAGAGTGTATGATCCTCTATCGACACTCAATAGCCCTAGGCATAACAAACACATATAAACATTTCAAAATATATCAAAGAACAAAACATGAACAGAAGCTCAAATGTCACATGACGTTGCATTCATTTCATTCTTATCCAAAGCATGCATAGAAACATAACCAAAGCTTTGGATATCATGTGAAACATATAGAAGGTAAAGTGGGACTATAACATAATATGATACATCCATTTCTGAATGACCAACCTGTTGAATCTCAGATTTTGATGATGAAGTCAATTGTCATTTGTTATCTAATCCATATGTTGAGATAAGTGTGCAGGATTAACTACGATGAAAGTAAGATATGCAGCAGGTATTGCACTGGAGTCAAGACCATGATTGCATTGGGGGTTCGAGAGTTTGACGGAAGTCCGGACGGTCGTCGAAGGTTCTACGGGAACAAATCCGAGAAGTCCGGAGCTTGCCAAAGAAGCTTGTCAGAACTCGCCAAGTGGATTGTTGTAAGTCCAAGAGTTTGCCGGAAGTCCACTGGAGCATCACCGAGGGTTCGTCGGATGTTCGCTGGAAGTTCCCAGAAGCTTGCCGGAAGAAGTAATTGACGCACCGGAGCAAGTTGCAGTAAATATCTTAAAATAGCGTAGTTAGTATGATGATTAAGTTAGAAATGGGAGGTGATCCCATTAACTTAATCTTGGGGCAATTGGGCCCTTGACAGACCCAAATTGGGCCAAATGAATCAGCCCATTCGGACCCAGATTCCTGGCCGACGGTGGCATCGCCCAGGAGCTCAGTCTCCCAGGAAGGCTGGGCGGTGGAACCGCCCCTGTCAGGCAGTGGTACCGCCTGAGCACGGTCTCCGAGCGAGGCTGGGTGGTGGTACCGCCCTTATCAGGTGATGGTATCGCCGGCAGTTATTGCTGGCATCAGTTGAACCACCCTTGTCAGGCAGTTGTACCGCTAGAGCTCAATCTCCGAGCTCTGTCAAGAGGTAGTACCACCCCAGTCAGGCGGTGGTACCACCAGGACCCCAGAAATCCGGCAGATGACATTTTTGAGCTCCAAATTCAAACTAGTTTGGGGCATATATATACTCCACCCTTTCAGTAATGAAAGGGCACCGAAATGAACCGAAATCTTGATCTTACTCTGTGATTTTTAGAGCTCAAAAGTGTTGTAAAGGCCAAAAGTTCTTCTCCCTCTTTTCTTCTAAGTTTTGATCATTCAAGAGAGGAGTGAAAAATCTGTAAGGGTTGTCTCCTAAGCCCATCAAAAGAAGTAGAGCTGTAAAAGGGTGGTTGACCTTCGCCTATCGAAGAAAGCTCTCTAGTGGACGTTGGTGACCTCATCGGAGGAGGAAGCCAAAAGTGGATGTAGGTGAAGATTGACCGAACCACTCTAAATCTCGGTTTGCATTTACATTCTGTTCTCTATCTTCACTGCAAACTGCCTCCATAGCTTTACTTCAATTACACTACACTTGATCTTAAGTTGAAGAACTTTCCGAATCGGCTTTCGCATTGAAATCATTTTTTATCGTATGAATGCAGTTTTAATTATTGAAAGTTTTCCGATACACTAATTCACTCCCCCCCTCTTAGTGCTCTTGATCCTAACACTTTTAAAAATTTTTGTGCAAATGCGGTCTTTTTGTCTCAAATTGAACCGAAATGCATTGACAATACTCTAAAAGATGAATTATTGGTCTTTACAATGCATGAGTAGTAAATCAATTTGAGAGAAATGAGGTATGGAAGCTTGTTCCTAGACTTAGTGACCATTTAGTAATTGGTACTAAATGGGTCTTTAGAAATAAGCAAGATGAACTTGTTATCGTGGTTAGAAATAAGGCTAGATTAGTGGCCAAAGGTTTCAACTAAGAAGAATGTATCGATTATGAAGAAACCTTTGCTCTTATGGCTAAATTAAAAGCCATAAGGTTACTCCTTACCTATGCTTGTTGTAATAATTTTAAGTTATTTCAAATATATGTTAAAAGTGATTTTCTAAATAGCTTTATTTTCGAAGAAGTTTATGTTGAACAACCACTTGGATTTAAGAATGCTCTTTTTCCTAACCATGTGTTTAAGTTATCTAAAACTCTCTTTAGATTGAAACAAGCCCCAAGGTCTTGGTATGAGAGGCTTAGTTCTTTCCTTATTCAAAATAATTTCTCAAAAGATAAGGTTGATACTATATTATTTATTAAAAAATTTAAAAATAATTATTTTATTGTTCAAATTTATGTTGATGATATTATTTTGGTTCTACGATTGAGTCTTTATGTGAACCTTTTGCTTAATGAGTGAATTATCCTTTTGCTTAGGATTGTAAATTAAGCAACTAAGTGATGAAATTTTTGTTAGTCAAATTAAATATGCTTTAGATATATTAAAATAGTTCGATATGGATAGTTCGAAGGCCATTAACACATCAATGAGCACTTCCACAAAGTTGGATATGAACCATGATGGAGAAAATTTTGATCAAAAGACTTATAGGGGTATGATAGGTAGTTTACTATATCTCATCGCAATTAGATCGGACATTATGTTTAGTGTTAAACTTTGTACTAGATTTCAATCTAATCCCAAGTAATCTCACTTTAAAGCTATTAAAAGGATTTTAGATACATAAAAGGAACTCATAATCTAGAATGATCATTTCCTATGAATCCTTCCTCTTTCTTTTTACGAAAGTAAAACTTTGATTCATGAACTTTTAGTACCTATGACTTGATGAATGAATTCCTTCCCTCTTCTTCTTCTTATTTTTTTATGATAAAAGGGAGAAAGAAACTTGCTAGTATCTTAAGAAATACAAAAATGCTAGCTTGCACATCTCAAGAAGAACCAAAAGTGTTAGGACCGGAATGACACTAAGAGGGGGGGTGAATTAGTGCAGTGGTAAAGAACGATAAACTTTCGACGGTTTAAAAACTTTCGGAAACTTCACACGATAAAAGCAACGTTTCATTTGAAACCGTTCCGATTGTATTTTAACTTGAAGGCATACGTATGAAGGAGATAAAGAAGTAAAGCATCAAAGTGAAGATGGTTTGCAGTAATGTAAATGACAATAAGAAAAACGTAAACCGATTTATAGTGGTTCGGTCATGCGACCTACATCCACTTGCGAAGCCTTCTTCGATGAGGCTCCCAACTTCCACTAGCAAATTACTTTGGAGGGGAAGGACAAATACCATGAGTTCCTCTTATACATTTTTTGGATTTCTCAATTTTTATAACTTGAGTTTCTCTTTTTAAATCGAGATCGTTTCCTATAATTCATTCTTCTTGAAATTTACAAAAGAAGAGATTTGATTCATGAACTTTTGGTATACTTAATCTTTTATGTGATGATCATTTCCTATGAATCCTTCCTCTTTCTTTTTACGAAAGTAAAACTTTGATTCATGAACTTTTAGTACCTATGACTTGATGAATGAATTCCTTCCCTCTTCTTCTTCTTATTTTTTTATGATAAAAGGGAGAAAGAAACTTGCTAGTATCTTAAGAAATACAAAAATGCTAGCTTGCACATCTCAAGAAGAACCAAAAGTGTTAGGACCGGAATGACACTAAGAGGGGGGGTGAATTAGTGCAGTGGTAAAGAACGATAAACTTTCGACGGCTTAAACACTTTCGAAAACTTCATACGATAAAAGCAACATTTCATTTGAAACTGTTTCGATTGCATTTTAACTTGAAGGCATACATATGAAGGAGATAAAGAAGTAAAGCATCAAAGTGAAGATGGTTTGCAGTAATGTAAATGACAATAAGAAAAACGTAAACCGATTTATAGTGGTTCGGTCATGCGACCTACATCCACTTGCGAAGCCTTCTTCGATGAGGCTCCCAACTTCCACTAGCAAATTACTTTGGAGGGGAAGGACAAATACCCCTCTTACAACTTTTACAAATGGTTCATACTCTAACAAATTTTTGAAGAGAAAGAAGGAGGTGAACACTCAAGCAATTGAAGATAAAGCTTGCTAAAGACTTTTCTAAGACTTTTATCTTAATCTATTGCTTTCACAAAAGTTGTATTCTCAATTGAGAATTGAGGGGTATTTATAGACCCCAAGAGGATTCAAATTTGGGCTCCAAAATTTGAATTCTCTTGGGTTCTCGATGCTGGCGGTGCCACCGCCTATCAGTGGCGGTTACTGACAATGTACTGGCGGTGCCACCGCTTAGTCTGGTGGTGCCACCACCTGAGCTCTCGGGTGCTGGGCGGTGCCACCGCCTGACCCTCGGGCTCTGGGCGGTGCCACCGCCCAGTCCGGCGGTTCTACCGCCCGTCCTTACGGATCTCTGGTTGGGCTTCGAATCCGACCCAAACCAGGTCACATTTGGGCCCAATTGGCCCTTAACCAGGATATAGGATTATCCCTTAATCTTAACCCTAATTACATGTAAACTACGTAGCTAAAAGCATAATCCTAAGCAAGTTTTTAATCGGGAAACGTCGAGTCTTGTTCCGGCGAGCTTTTCGGCAATCTTCCGGCGGAATTCCGATACACCCTCGGATTTGTTCCAATGGACTCCCAGTAGGCTCCCGATCTTGTGGCGAGTTCAGTGAATAGCTGAACCTTCTCGGTGATCTCCGCGAACCTCCGACGATCTCTTTGGTGGACTTCCGAAAACTCCGACAAGTCCCCGATTTCCTCTCAGTTGGTTCCGGAAGCATCTCTGACGAATCTTCGGACTCTCGAACACCCATCAAACTTGACTCTGGTAGATTTTGCTTTATGTCCTCAAGCTATCATAGATTTTGCTTTATGGATTAGATTAATTAACCCATCAATTGATTTCATCATCAAAATCCGAGATTCAACAAAAAGTACTTGCACATCTAAAAAGATATGCTAACTTGCCCATTTCAAGAAGAGATTTTGCTTTATGTCCTCAAGCTATCATAGATTTTGCTTTATGGATTAGATTAATTAACCCATCAATTGATTTCATCATCAAAATCCGAGATTCAACAAAAAGTACTTGCACATCTAAAAAGATATGCTAACTTGCCCATTTCAAGAAGCAAAAGTTGCTATATGGCACATCTCAAAAGTTGCTATTTTGCTCATCTTCACTTACTAGCTTATATGTTCTAAAGTGATATAAAACTTACGTACATGGTCTAAATATTTATTGAACGTTTCTCCTTTTTGTTGATGACAAAGGGGGAGAAATGATGAATGTTTGGTATCATGAAATGATGAATGGCATCATGCCCAAAATAATATTAATTTTGGTATTATGCATGAAGTAATAAATGGTTAAAATTTTAATGTTTTAGTATCATGTATGTTATGCCAAAATGATGTTAATTTTGGTATCATACATGAAATGATGAATGCTTTAGTATCATGTATGTTATGCCCAAAATAATGTTGATTTATTTTTGGTATCATGCATGAAGTGATGATGAATTGTAATGTTTTGAAATTGTGCATGTTACATTTTGATAATTTGAAACTATAATGATGCACAATGTATGAAATTTTGATATGATATATTGCATTTGATCACTATGATCAAAATTGTTTCACTTGAATTCAAAAGTTATGATTCCTTTTGAATACAAGTTTACCTTATCTCAATATGACATATAGATAAGGGGAGTTAAGGTTAACTCCATCATCAATTGGTTATCATTATAAAAAAGAGAGAGATTGTTGAATCTCGGATTTTGATGATAAAATTAATTGATGAATTAATGATCTAATCCATGTGTTGAGAAAAGTGATGCAGGACTAACTACAATCGTGAAAAGGCAAAACAATTAAAGAAGAATCGAATAATGGGTCGGAGTTAAAGATCGGGCATTAGGTTAGAAGGATCGGAGGATACACCGAAGGTTTGGACAATGCATCAAAAGTGTTGAATCTCGGATTTTGATGATGAAGTCAATTGTCATTTGTTTATCTAATCTATATGTTGAGATAAGTGTGCATGATTAACTACGATGGCAGTAAGACATGCGGCAAGTGTTGAACCGGAGTCAAGACCAAGATCACATTGGGGGTTCGAGAGTTCGTCAGAAGTCCGGACGGTCGTTGGAGGTTCTGCGGGAACAATCTGAGAAGTCTAGGAGCTTGCCAAAGAAGCTTATCGGAACTCGCCAAGAGGATCGTCACAAGTCCAGGAGTTTGTCGGGAGTCCATCGGAGCATCGCCGAGGGTTCGTCGGATGTTCGCCGGAAGCTCACCGGAAGAAGCGATTGACGCACCGGAACATGATTTGCAGTATTAATGTCTTTATTGTCATAGTTAGCATGAAGATTAAGTTAGGATTGGGAGGTGATCCCATTAACTTAATCTGGGGCCAATTGGGCCCTTAATAAACCCAAACTGGGCCGAATGGATCAGCCCATTCGGACCTAGAATTCCTGGCCGGCGGTGGCACCGCCTAGGAGACTCGGTCTCCTAGGAGTTCTGGGCGGTTGAACTGCTCCTGTCAGGAGGTGGTACCGTCGGCAGTTATTACTGCCAATGGTGGTACCACCCTTGCCAGGCGGTGGTACCGCCTGAGTTCGGTCTCCGAGCGAAGTCAGTGATAGTACCGCCCAGACTGAGCGGTAGTACCGCTTAGTGACAATTGACAAGCGGTAGTACCGCCCAGTTATGGCGGTGGTACTGCCAGGACCTTGGAAATCCGAGAGATGACACTTTTGAGCTCCAAATTCAAACTGATTGGGGCCTATATAAACCCCACCCTTTCCTGCATGAAAGGGTACCAATTGTAAAATGCTAGAAGTTCTTCTCCCTCTTTCTTTCTAAGTGTTGATCATTCAAGAGAGGAGTGAAAATCTATAAGGGTTGTCTCCTAAGCCCATCAAAAGGAGAAAAGCTGTAAAAGGGTGGTTGGCCTTCGCTTATTGAAGGAAGGCCTCTAGTGGACGTCGATGACCTTGTCGAAGGAGGAAGCCAAAAGTGGATGTAGGTCAAGATTGACAGAACCACTCTAAATCTCAGTTTATATTTACATTCTGCTCTTTATCTTAACGTCGATGACAATGGCTTTATCATAAGTCGAGGAGATGTAGCAGTGGAAAGAGTTCCATCCGAAGTAACATTACAGATCCACTGATAAAGCCATTGTCTCATATTATCTTTGAGCGTCACAGGGGTTTGATGGGGATCAAACACATAGGTGATTGGCTTTAGGTCAAGTAGGAGATTGCTAGTCATAGGATCATGATAATGAGATCAATTGACCTTTAAACACAGATCATAAATAATCCCAGTCATAGGTTACTCGAGAGGGACATCATGATAATCGGACAGACTGGTATGCTGTATACCTGTCCATATGATGGATGCAGCTGGTCTCATAGCTGTTCGTGTGGGGATACTAGGGATATAGTACATATGCTCATTGGAGAATGAGTTCACTAATTGATCCGCTTACGGAATGCTGGATGGTTGATGATGCCTTATTGTTAGACAGCAATTCCGTAGTCCTAGTGGTGTATCTGGTCCTTAGCCTTGAGACACCAAGGATGTCCTGTATGAGTGCTCCACTCTTTGATACCAGACTTGTAGGTTTGGTTGTCCCAGATCTAGTACAACTGGTCATTGGGAGTGGTAGTCGACCTTACGAGGGCTATTGAGTATCGATAGAGGATCATTCACTCTCGGCGTCATGAGAGGAATATCCCATGTGTTCTTGCTCAGATAAATCCCTGGCCAGGGTCATTCGGGTTGAGAGAGAAAGAGTTCTTCGGGAGAATCCGATTAGAGCGAG
>LVTN01000274.1:57352-68228 GCA_001649415.1 Musa itinerans | reverse complement strand
GCCTCTTCTATGAACGTGACCCTTATTGGCAAGGATCATGTTCAAATACTTGCTACCAACCATAAACTTTTCTAGAGTTTCTTTGAGTAGCAAATTTTCCTTCTCAAGTGCCTCTAAGTGTTCACACTTCGTGCATGGAGGCAATGAAGGATTATCATGCTTAAGTTTTTCAAATTCATTATATAAAAGGGCATGCTCCTTTTTCAAACAATTAAACTTTTTGCTCATTATTCTACATTCATTGAACAAATCATGAAAAGCACTTAAAAGCTCATTGAAAGATAAATTTGTATCTAATGAACCACTTACCTCATCTCCGATAGCCATTAGTGCGTAGTTGGCGGTTTCCTTATTGCTTTATTATTCATCTTCGGAATTGCTCGAATCATTCCACGTTACTTTGAGCGCCTTTTTCTTCTTTGGTTGTTTCTTCTTCACTTGGGGACATTCTCTTTTAAAATGTCCCGGCTTCTTGCATTCATAGCATATAACTTGTTCTTTCTTAGGTTCAATTTTATTTTTAGTGTCATTTTTAGATTTATTTCTTTTTATAAATTTTTTAAACTTTCTTGTCAAGAGTACTAAGTCATCATCATAGTCCTCATCACTTGAACTTCCTTTCAAGTGGTCATCATGAGTTCTTAGTGCCATATCCTTCCTATTCTTTGGAAGGTAATATCTCAAGCTCTTCATTAGCATTGCAAATCATTTCATAGGTCATTAATGACCCGATAAGTTTTTCGAGAGGGAAATTATTCAAATCCTTGGCCTCTTAAATGGCTGTTACTTTAGGGTCCCAACTATTTGGAAGAGATTTCAATATTTTATTAACGAGTTTAAAGTTAGAAAAACTTTTACCAAGCGCTTTTAGACCGTTGATGACATCCGTAAATCGGGTGTATATGTCTCCAATGGTCTTACTTGGTTTCATCCGAAACAATTCATAAGTATGGACTAAAAGATTTATTTTGGACTCCTTTACTCTACTAGTGCCTTCGTGAGTGATTTCGAGTGTATGCCAAATATTGAAAGCCAATTCACAAATAGATACTCGATTGAACTCATTTTTATCTAAAGCGCAAAACAAGGCATTCATAACTTTGGCATTTAAAGAGAAAGTTTTCTTCTCCAACTCATTGTAATCGTTCATTGGAAGAGAAGACTTTTGAAAGCCATTTTTCACAATGTTCTATAACTCAAAATCCATAAAAATTAGAAAAATCCTTATTTTAGTTTTCCAATAGGTGTAATCCATCCCATTGAACATGGGTATACGTGTGATTGAGTGACCCTCTTGGTTGCCAACAAATGCCATCTCTTTTGGGTTTCAAACTAAAATGAGAGTGACCTTGCTCTGATAACAATTGTTAGGATCAAGAATGACACTAAGGGGGGGTGGGGGGGGGAATTAGTGCAGCGGATAAAAACGATCAATTTAAGTGATTTCTAAACCTTCATACAATGAAAAAACCTTAGTTCGACGAGAACCATTCTGAAAAGACATTTGTCTCTAATAAGTTTATAAGTGAGTAGAGAAGAGGGGATTGGACAATTTGTAATGAAGTAAAATAGAATACAACACAAGTAAAGAAAATAAGTAGTAAGGAAAGAACACACCAGAATTTATAGTGGTTCGATCATTGTGACCTGCATCCACTTCCGATTCCTCCTCCGTTGAGGTCACCGATGTTCACTAATAGTATTCCTTCAATAGGCAAAGACCAACCACCTCTTTACAGTGCTTTCTCCTTTTTACAAGTTTAGGAGATAACTTTTACAAGCCTCACAACTCTTCTTGGATGATTACAA
The DNA here is from genome assembly GCA_001649415.1 of Musa itinerans. NCBI lineage: Eukaryota > Viridiplantae > Streptophyta > Magnoliopsida > Zingiberales > Musaceae > Musa > Musa itinerans. The sequence continues at coordinate 66,419 of LVTN01000274.1, read as the reverse complement.
AGCTAAAGAGAGGGAGCAGGAGGACTCTTTGCACTTTTACAATACTTTTACACCCTAACACTTAAAGATTTTTTCAAATTTTGATTGCACTTTGTTACCCTTTCATGCAGAAAAGGGTGGGGTATTTATAGGTCCCCAATGACTTCAAAATTAAAGCCAAAAAGTATCTCATCCCGGGTTTCCAGGGTACTAGCGGTACCATCTCCTGTGTTGGGCGGTATCACCGCTTGCAGCACTAACACTGGGCAGTACCACCACCCAATCTGGTGGTACTACCACCTAACAGAGCCTTAGAGACTAGGCTCTGGTAGTACCATAGCTTGATAGGGCGGTACCACCGCTTGGTAGCATTAACTGCCGGTGGTACCTTCGCTCAGACCACTTGGGAGGATGAGCCTTAGGCGGTTCCACCGCCCACCTTGGGCAGTGCCACTACTTGACAAGGTTCAGCCACCTATTTGGGCTTTGAATCCGCCCAAACCAGTCCAATTACGAGCCCAATTAGCCCTTAACAGGGTTAATGAGATTACCTTCCAAATCTAACTCTAATTGTGTGCTAACTTCGATTTTTAAAGTGTACACTAAACAAAACATGTCCGATAAGTCTAGGTTTCTTCTAGCGAGCTTTCGGCAATCTTTCGGTAGACTTCTGATGATCTCTTGGCAATCTCCTAACGGACTCCCAACAAGCTGTTGGACTTCACGACGATCTTCTTAGCGAGTTCCAACAAGCTTCTTCTCGGTCAATTCCGGTAGCATTTCCGACGAACCTTCAGATTCTCGACGAACTATCGAACTCCCAACGAAATCTCGATCTTGACTCTGCCACTTCATTTTGTTTTATGCCTTGATCACTATTGTAGTTAATCCTGTACACTTTTCTCAACATATAAATTTAATCAAATAATTTATCAATTAATTTCATTATCAAAATCCAAGATTCAACATGAATGACCCACTCGGCCACTTGGAGCCATGCTAGGCGGCGGCACCGCCCAGGGTGGGCAGTGCAACCGCTTGAGGCTTAGCCTCCCAGGAGGTCTGGGTGGTGGTACCGCCCAGACTGAGCGATGGTACCGCCTAGACTGAGCGGTGGTACCGCCTAGACTGAGCGGTGGTACCGCTGGCAGTTAATGCTGCCAAGTGGTGGTATCACCCTGTGAGGTAGTGGTACCACTGTAGCCCATTCTTTGTGGCTCTATCAGGCAGTACTACCACTAGATTAAGCGATGATGCCACCCAATATCAGAGTGTCAGGCGGTAGTACCGCCTAGTACTATAATATCCCTCATTTTTAAAAAATTTATAAGAGCCTATTTGTAATGTAGGGACCTAAGTGTAAATATTAAAAATATGATATGATTTGTGAAAGATTCATAGTAGGTTTTGAAAAAAGAAAAATGGTGGACATGTGTCACTAGCTAATCTAAGGTTGGTGCGACCTATGTTTGTTCTAAGGATGACACATAGGCTTCTTTCATGCATGCTTGTCACCTTGTAATCCTTATGTTAGCCAAATCTAAGTAATTGGATAAGAGATTAAAGGAAAACTTAACAAAGGAGGGATACTTGATGCAGCCAATGTAGGTTTGAGAGGAGAAGGGAAGAGGAATTAAAGTAGAAGAAGGAGAAGGAGCTTTGCTTTGCTTGAGGATTTGCATTAATTCCCCCATATTTGTGAATCAAACTTTTCTAAAACAAATATTCTAACCCCTATCTATAGTACTCTTTATATATGATTTTATCTTAATTATGAAAACTTTGGAAGATTTTGGCTTCATACTTGATATTTCTATCATTTGGGAATAAAACTGTGAATCTAGAATTTTTCGAGATTTAACATTTCTGTATTGTTCTAGCCATAACTTTCTACACAGATTCTTGATTTTGAAAAAGCTAAATTCATCCAAAACTAGACTCATAGCTCTTTCTTTTAATACTAAGATTGATAAATTTGGAGTCTATTTACCTACCAAAATTGTTATTTCAATTGATCCTATGAAATCTGTAAAATAGAGACTATCGGTTTTGACATTTTAGTACTCTCTTACTCATTACTCTCTGTTAAAAATTTTGATTTATGTGAAAATGATTTATTAGAAACTAGACTCATAAACCTTTCTATGAATATCTGATTTGAATGATTTGGAGTATAAATTCCTATTGACTTATAAATTCTGCAAAACAGAGATAATATTCTCCGACCTTTGGTTACTAAATTATTTGTAACTCCTTGTTGGAAACTCCTAATCATACCAAACATGATTTATCTAAAAATAAATTGATACATCTTTCGAATGATTCCTATTTTATATAAATTGGAGTATAATTAGTTATCCAATTCTATCAGAATCGAGCTTTTATTGATTTCGCCTATTTTTGTTTCATCTATTTGGAAATTGATTTTAGCTAAAATCCTTACTTTAGTTGAACTTTATATTATTGCTTCAAATTTCTGTATATTCTTGTCCTACAAGTATTTGCATACCTGAATTTGTTATGTAAACTTTATGTTTTGTATCGTAATGTTTCGTATAGGCACATGCATTCTGTTGTTTCGCATGTGTTTCCGATATGTGCTAACTTTATTGTTCACAATGCCCTTTTATATTATGGTATTTGTGAGATTATTTAGACCTTTGCTAGAAATAGTAAAGGGATTATATAGACCTTTGCTAGAAATAGTAAAGGGATTATATAGACCTTTGCTAGAAATAGTAAAGGGATTATATAGACCTTTGCTAGAAATAGTAAAGGGATTATATAGACCTTTGCTAGAAATAGTAAAGGGATTATATAGACCTTTGCTAGAAATAGTAAAGGGATTATATAGACCTTTGCTAGAAATAGTAAAGGGATTATATAGACCTTTGCTAGAAATAGTAAAGGGATTATTTGGACCTTTGCCAGAAATGGTAAAAGGTATATGCTTAGAGCCCACGATGCTCTACCGGCCCCTTTTGGCTTCATCCAAACGTGGATGGATGATGCTCCCATACGTGGGAGATTATATTTAGGATACCACTTCACATTCTATCTATTTGATATGATATCCAGAGCTTTGGTTATGTGCTTCTATATGTGTTTTGGATAAGAATGAAATGTATGCAAAGTCAAATGTGACATTGAGCTTTTGTTTCATATTTATTCTTTGATATGTTCTAGAATGCTATATGCTCCAAAATGTTTCATTTGTTATTTATATACTCCAAAATGCTTTATATGCCATTGATATATTCCGAAGCATTTCATTTGCCATTTATATGTTCCGAAATATTTCATCCACTATTGATATGCTCCGAAATGCTTCATATGCCACTGATATACTCTATAATATTTCATACATCATTGATATGTTCCAAAATATTTCATTTGTTATTAATATGCTTCGAAACATTTCATATGTCCTTGATATGCTCTGAAATGCTTCATATGCTATTGATATGCTCCGTAACATTTAATACGCCATTGATATACTCCAAAATGCTTCATATGCTATTGATATGTTTCAAAACATTTCATACACTATTGATATGTTCCGAAATGTTTCATCCGCCATTGATACGCTCCAAAATATTTTTTATGCCATTGATATATTCCGAAACATTTCATATGCCATTGATATGCTCCGAAATATGTTTCATAACATTTCATACATCATTGATATGTTCCCAAATATTTTATTCGTTATTGATATGCTCTGAAACATTTCATACACCATTGATATGTTCCGAAATGTTTCATCCACTATTGATATGCTCCGAAATATTTCATATGCCATTGATATATTCTGAAACATTTCATACGCCATTGATATGCTCCGAAATATTTCATCCGCCATTGATATGATCCGAAATGTTTCTTATGCCATTGATATGTTCTGAAACATTTCATATGCCATTGATATGCCCTGAAATGCTCCTTGCGTGAATGATTTGCTCCAATTAGTCTTTACTCCCTTATTATGAACAAAACATGCTTCGAATGAAATGACATTGTAATTCTGCATTTGTTGAGTGGCTATCTATGAACTCTTGTAACCCTGCCTTGTATTTGATACCTTATTTGTTTGAAAACTATCCTCTTTTGTCATGGATATGTTAGTTGCTTATTGAGCTATATATGCTCACTTCGTTGCTATATAAATTTTTCAAGATAGCTTGTCGCTCACTAGAATGTTTAAATTAGGCTAAGGCTATGGAAAGCTAGAAGACTTTGGGTAAACCTTTAGTGGATGATATGTTTTTGTTGTATAAATACACTTGGTGTCTAATGAAATATTGATGGTAAATCTAAACTTATGAGTTTTGTAAAAGTTTAAAGGACCTCTCATGTTTAAGATTTTTGAGTGTTAAGTTCAATTTGTGCAATGATATGAACATGTGGTAAATATTAGTTTTTTATGATTGTATAGAATACCACACTTATGGATTTATGAGGTGGTTATTATCTTGGTGAGTTAGCTTTATATTTTATGATTCATCGAGTGATGTGGTATATGATTTTAAATTGCACAAGTTTTATGAATTGTGAAATTATGGATATGAATGATTTGAATATTTTCTCAATATCCTCAAATGTGTGTTTGGATCCTAGGTTATTTGTTGAATTATAATATTATTGATTTTAAGTTAGGTTTATGCTTCGTAAACCTGACAATTCGGGGGGCGTGATAAGTACTAGTGGTGGTACTGCTAGTACCGCAAAGACTTAGGATGAGACTGGTTTTGGCTTCAAGTTTGAATCCATTTGGGGCTTATAAATACCCCTCTCATCCCTGCTTAGCAAACATAAGTACTGAGAATAAAAAGAAGGGAAAACTCTGTTATAATCTTGTGAGAGTTCTCCTCCTCTAGATAAGTGTTGATTTCTATTTCTAGTAAGTTGGTCCTCGCTCATTGAAAGAAGACTGTTAGTAGATGCCGATGGCCTCGACGGAAGAGGAATCGGTAGTGGATGTAGGTCACAATGATCGAACCACTATAAATTGGTGTGCTTTCTTTCTTCGCTGCCATTTACTTTGCAACTACTTTACTTCCTTATTACTTTAGTTGCACACTCTTATGAACATTTTTAAAGTTAAACACTTTTAGATACGGTTTTATCATATGAAGTTTCGAATTATCGATGTAACTTTTATGTACACACTAATTCACCCCCCTCTTTTAGTGCTAACTCGATCCTAACAGTTGGTATCAGAGTCACATTTTTCTCGATTGGATTAACACCCAAGAGAGATGACTTTTTTCGGCTTTCAAGAGGGTCTTTCTATCACTTGTCCTCCTATGTTCAATGGGACGGACTACACTTATTGAAAAACTTGGATGATAGTTTTCTTGCTTTCTTTGAACTTTGATTTATGGAATATCATTTAACTTGGTTTTTAAACCCCCTCTAAACCTATAAATGAATGGAATGACTTTGAGAAAATATCGTTTTCTTTAAATGTAAAAGCTATGAATGCTTTATTTTGCGCTTTGGATAAAAACAAGTTTAATTGTATTTCGACTTGTGAAACTGCACATGACATTTGACACACTCTTGAAGTCACACACGAAGGCACAAGTAGGGTTAAACATTCTAAAGTTAATCTTTTGATATATAATTTTGAATTGTTTCATATGAAACCAAGCAAAACCGTTGGAGATATATACACCTGTTTTACGGATGTCATCAGTGGTTTAAAAGCACTTGGTAAAAGTTTTTCGAATCTTGAACTTATGAATAAAATTTTAGGTTCTCTTACTAAAAATTAGGATTCAAAAGTAACTTCCATTCAAGAAGCAAAGGACCTAAAAATTTTTTTGCTTGAAGAACTTATTAGGTCTTTAATTTCTGTGTCGTGGGTTTTGCGCACTAATCTTTGCACAATGATGAATACCTTTCGGGAAATTTAGGAGGTTTGTTTTATGTTCTTCCACTACGTGTGTGATGTCACCCCTAGATTTTCCTACAAGATGGGCACTGGAAGAGGAATTGCAAAGAATACCTTATAGAGAGGGTGAAACAGAAGCTTGGAGAAGCTTCAGGTACATTCATGATCAGTTTCTATTTGTCAGACTCTTTTGATAATACATGGGTATTGGATACGATTAGTGCTTATTATATTTGTAATTCGTTGCAGGTTCTGGCAAGACCTAGGAGATTGGCGAGAGGTGAGATGGACCTCAAGATGGGTAATGAAAACTGACCAACTCTCATTTTAGTGGAATTGGAGAGAGAGCCACTGAGCTATTAGAACTCATACATAATGATGTATGTGGACCTATGTCAACTCATGCCATAGGTGGTTACTCCTACTTTATTACTTTTACTGATGATTTCTCAAGGTATGGACATGTGTACTTAATGAAGTATAAGTCCGAGGCCTTTAAGAAATTCAAAGAATATAAGAATAAAGTGGAGAACCAGACTAGAAAGAGTATTAAGGCTCTTCGATCAGATCGAGGAGGTGAGCACTTGAGTACATAGTTTACCTAGTTCCTCAAGGACCATAAGATTTTATCTTAATGGATACCTCCTTATACACCTCAGCTCAATGGTATATCTGAAAGGAGGAATCTTATATTGTTAGACATGGTGCGATCCATGATGAGTTTCGCTGACCTACCCATCTCATTATAGGTATATACCCTAGAGGCCACAACTTACCTTCTGAACAGAGTTTCAACTAAATCGGTAGTGTCTATACCATATGAGATTTGGAAAGGAAAGAAGCCCGATCTTAAGGTTGTTAAGATTTGGGGCTGCCTTGCCCATGTTAAAAGACACAACCCTAATAAGTTGGAATCGAGGATGGAGCGGTGCAAGTTTATAGGATACTCCAAGGAAACTTGTGAGTGTTATTTCTATCATCTCGAGGACCAAAAGGTCTTTATAGCCAAGAGAGTAGTGTTCCTTGAGAAGGAACACATTCTTGGCAGAGATAATGGGAGTATAATAGAGTTGAGCGAGATTGGAGAACCTAGCTCAAGCACCACTCAACAGCTCGAGTTTGTTCAGGTACCTAGCACACAAGTTTCAACTTTACGTAGGTCCAGTAGAGTATTCCATCCTCCTGAGAGATATGCGGTATATATTAGAGGAGAAGATGTTGAGGATATTGATCCTTAGACCTAAGAGGAGGCTATTATGAGTATAGACTTTGGGAAGTAGTAAGAAGCCATAAATTCTGAGATGGATTCCATGTACTCCAACAAGGTTTGGAACATAGTTGAGGCACCCGAGGGTATTGTACCCATCGATTGTAAGTGGATCTTCAAGAAGAAGATCAGAGTAGATGGAAAGGTAGAGACCTATAAAGCAAGGCTAGTGACTAAAGGGTATCGTCAAAGGCAATGTGTTGACTATGACAAAACCTTCTCACTCGTAGCTATGCTAAAATTTATCCAAATTCTATTGGTTATTGTAGCACACTATGATTATGAGATTTAGCAGATGGACGTGAAAATCGCATTCCTTAATGGAAACCTCGAGGAAGAGGTGTATATGATATAGCTTGAGGGATTCATATTCAAGGACTGCCCAGATAAGGTATGTCAGTTGCTTAGGTCCATTTATGGACTAAAGCAAGCTTTTCGAAGTTGGAACATAAGATTTGATGAGGCAATAAGATCTTATGACTTTATTAAAAACGAAGATGAGCCTTGTATGTATAGGAAGGTAAGTGAGAGTGTTATCACCCTCTTAGTGTTATATGTGGATGACATCCTGATCATTGGAAATAATGTAGGAATGCTATCCACAGTAAAGGCTTGGTTATCTAGACACTTCTCTATGAAGGACTTAGGGGAAGTATCCTATATCTTGGGGATTTAGATCTATAGAGATAGATCCAAGAGGATGCTTGGCTTGTCCCACTCTAGGTACATACATACCATTGTCAAAAGGTTTGGCATGAAAAATTTTAAGAGAGGTCTTATACTGATGAGACCTAGGATATCACTTTCTAGGAGTATATCCCCAAAGACTCCTGAAGAAAGGGCGAACATGGATAGGTTACCCTATGCATCAATGATAGTGTCTATCATGTATGCCATGTGTTGGGAAATCTTGGGGGCGACATTACATGTGCAGCGGAAGAATAAGAAAACAAAATCCCCAATTTCTTAAAAAGATGTTCGTCATCGTGCGAAAATTGGTGCGCAAAATCTGCGAAACAAATTATGTATAGAATAAATTATATTACCTAGGGAGATCGTATATCCCTGTTTCCTTGCAGATCTCTAGGAGAGGGTGAAGGAGGTCAAGCGTCCTCCTCTCTAGCGGTGATCCACACAGTAGGGCTGCGATAACGCTCCTCAAAACTCCAGGCCTGCTCTAAGGTGGAGAGGGGGAGGAGAATAGGAGAGGCAAGCAAAGGCTCTAGCCTATGAATTACTGAATCCCTCTTATTTATAGAGGTCCCTTGTCAAACCCTAATGGATCCTCCCCTATTGGGTATTGGATCTACATACAATTACTTATGCCTCTTAGATTAGTGAATTTTTATCCAATAATCTCTTATGGGCTCTTATTGGATCTCATCCATAGGATCCAATAATTCAGGGTCTTATTGGATATCCAATAAGACAGGGGCTCTGACGGATATCTCATATCTGAACCTCTACTCATCACAACGCCTACCATATATGTGTAACCCTCTAGGCCCAATATCGAGCTGGCCGTGAGTCATACCTGTTAGAACTCCTTCTAACTTAGTGAATTATTATCTCTGTAATAATTCACTCGACTCATCGACTACGGACGTACTAGGCCACTACGTTGTAATCCCCAGATGATATAGGGGAATCCAATCCATTGGACCTGTTTGTCCTCAGTTATCGTGTACTTATAGTCTATCATCCATCTAATATCCCAAAGACTGTATATCGGGCATGGTGTTGTCAGACCAATACGGTTTCTACTCGAGTCTTGCTATAATCGGATTCTCCTGGAGAACTCTTTCTCTCTCAATCTGAATGACCCTAGCTAGGGATTTATCTGAGCAAGAATACATGGGATATTCCTCTCATGACGCTGAGAGTGGATGATCCTCTATCGACACTCAATAGCCCTCGTAAGGTCG
>LVTN01000274.1:35300-50919 GCA_001649415.1 Musa itinerans | reverse complement strand
AAACCTTCGGACTTCCATCGAACTCTCGAACTCCCAACGAATCCTTCACGCTTGACTCTGGCACTTTGTTTCGCTTTATGTCTTCATCATTATCGTCGTTAATCCTGAACACACAAGCCAAAACTCTACTCTGATCTAGACAATTATTACAATGCGAATTGACATTTTGTTGCTTGGCACGTCATTGGTTGGCGCTTCGTCCGATTCTTCAGCGCATCGTCTTCTCTTGCGGCTTGTTGCCCAATCGGTGGTTGACCTCCGCAACCCCGATATCCTTGGCGTAATTCCGCTCTCCTTGGCCCAATGCCTGACGTCTGAAGCCTTTTACCATCCAATATCCTGATGTGATCTCCTCCAACGACAACGTCAATTCCTCCTGCGTCAATTATCTAATCATGATCGAGTACACCTGCATCACTCAAAATGCAGTTAAACGTCTAAACACAATCAATTAGTTTCATCATCAAAATATGAGATTCAACACTTAGACTTGAGATACCAAGGATGTCCTGTATGAGTTCTCCACTCTTTGATACCAGACTTATAGGTTTAGAGGTTCCAAATCTAGCATAGCTGGTCATTGGGAGTGGTAGCTAACCTTACGAAGACTATTGAGTGTTGATAGAGGATCATCCATTCTCAATGTCATAAGAGGAATATCCTATGTGTTATTGCTCAAACAAATCCGTAGCTAGGGTCTTTCGGATTGAGATAGAAAGAGTTCTCCGGGAGAATCTGATTAGAGCGAGACTTGAGCAGAAATCGTATGGGTCTGACAGCACTATGCCCGGTATACGGTCTCTAGGATATTAGATTGATGAGGGACTATAGGTATATGGTAACTGAGGACATACTGGTCCAATGGATTGGATTCCCCTATATCGTCTAGGGACTGCGACGTAGTGGCCTAGTATGTCCGTAATCGATGAGTTAAGTGAATTATTATGGAGATAATAATTCACTGAGCCAGAAGGAGTTCTATCAGGCATGACTCATGGCCAACTCAATATTGAGTCTAGAGGGTCACACACATATGGTAGGCGTTGCGATGAGTAGAGGTTTAGATATGAGATATCCGTCGGAGCCCCTATCTTATTTGATATTCAATAAGCCCCTGAATTATTGGATCCTATAGATGAGATCTAATAAGAGCTAGTGAGAGATTATTTGATAGAGATCCACTAATCTAAGAGGCTTGGGTAGTTGGATGAAGATCCAATACCCAATAGGGCAGGATCCATTAGGGTTAAGTTGATAGGGGACCTCTATAAATAGGAGGGAACAAATGATTTATAGGCTAGAGCCTCTCTGGGTTGCCATCTTATATTCTACTCCCCTTCTTGTCATCAAATAGTAGGCTTGGAGATTTAAGGAGCATCGTTGCAGCCCTGCTATATGGATCAGCGCTAGAGAGTAGGGCATTTAACTTCCTTCATCCTCTCTTACAGATCTGCAAAGATTTAGGGATATATGATCTCCCTTAGTAAAACACTATCTCCCATGTAGATTTAAGTTTCGCGGGTTTTTACACACCAATCTTCACACGATGATGAACATATCAAATCTTCGCACGATGATGAACATATCGATGAGAAATTTGAGGATTTTGTTTTTTTATGTTCTTCCGCTGCGCATGTGTTGTCGCCCCCAGATTTTCCTATAAATTCACCGCCCCCCCCCCTTTTAGTGTCGACTCGATTCTAACAGTTGGTATCAGAGCCATGTTTTTCTCGATTGGATTAACACCCAAGAGAGACGACTTTTTTCGGCTTTTAAGGGGGTCTTTCTATCACTCATCCTCCTATGTTCAATGGTAGATACTACACTTTTTGAAAAACTTGGATGAGATTTTTCTTTCTTTCTTTGAACTTTGATTTATGGAATATCGTTGATCTTGGTTTTCAAACCCCCTCTAAACCTATGAATGAATGGAATGACATTGAGAAAAGATCGTTTTCTTTAAATGCTAAAGCTATGAATGCTTTATTTTGCGCTTTGGACAAAAACAAGTTTAATTGTATATCAACTTGTGAAACTACACATGATATTTGGCATACTTTTGAAGTCACACACGAAGACACAAGTAGGGTTAAAGATTCCAAGGTTAATCTTTTGATGTATGATTTTGAATTGTTTTGTATGAAACCAAGCGAAACCATTGGAGACATGTACACCTATTTTACGGATGTCATCAATGGTTTAAAAGCACTTGGTAAAATGTTTTTGAATCTTGAACTTGTGAATATAATTTTACGTTCTCTTCCTAAAAACTAGGATTCAAAAGCAATTGCTATTTAAGAAGCAAAGGACCTAAAAAAATTTCCGCTTGAAGAACTTATCGGATCTTTCATGACCTATGAAATGAGTTGCATGGCACAAGACAAACATGAGAACAACATTTGACACTTAGAACAAAAGAAGATTAATTGAGCAAAAGCTTAAGTGATAATGACATAGAACTTTTGACAAGAAATTTAAAAGGTTCATAAAAAAATAATAAAAAAATAAAAATAAACTAAAAAAGGATACAACCAATTGCTATGAACACAAGAAGTTGGGTACTCCAAAGATAAGGGTATAAAATTGAAAAAGTTGCTAAAGAAGAAGAAGACACTCAAGGTGACTTGGGACGAATCAAGTACATCCGAAGACGAGGGGCAAACCAATAAAGACAAAGTGGCGAACTACGCCTTGGTGGCTCTCAACAACGAGGTAAGTGACTCAACCAAAATTCCTTTACCTTACTATGAAATTACTTGATGCATTTCGTGAGTTCTTTTTAAATTAGTTAGTAAGAAAGAAAAAAAACAAAAAAAATATTCTCTTTCTAGTGAGTTTAAAAAATTAAAAATGAGTATGACAATTGCATGTTAACTCCTTACACTAAATGCAATGAGTTAGATTCACTAAAGAAGGAAAATGTATTACTACAACAAACAATAATAAAAGAAAGATCATTGGAATTAAATGATTATTAACAAATCGAATATTTTTGAAGATGCTTTGTTAGTTGACATAACTCATTAAGTATTTATGTAATAAGTGATATAAATTGGAATCTAATGCTTGCATACCAAATAAGAATAATACTATGAATACTTAAATGTTTATCTTGATGATTTTCATGATAAAACTTGTTTTTCGATTTTAAAACATTGATGCATGTTTTTATTTGGCATAAAAGATAAATGCATGCTTGTATGAAATAAACCACATAAATTAAAATACATAAAAAGGAGAATGTATCTCTTTTGAAAATGTTTTTATTTCTAAAGCTTATCAAAATTTTCAATCCATGTATAATTTTTTTTTGAATCTCTTGAACTATAAAAGTGATTTTGATGATATAAATTTGAATGATTTATTATCCACATCTTGATCTTGATATCTTGATAATGATAACATGAGATTTTTATATAAATCAAGATCGTTCACCATAATTCTTTCATTTTATTAAAGAGAATTATCCAAATGAATCATAATTTCTCTCCTGATTTCTCAGAATTATAACTTAAATTTTTTTATGATTCATAATGAATTGAGATATATTATACATGAATTGAGATCCTTTATGTGTTCTCCCATGACTCTTTTTGCTATAGGAAAGTCTTTATCTATATCATGATCTTGAATTCTCGATATTTAATACTTGAGATTTTTTTTATAAATCAAGATCTAAGATCTCCTAAGGTTTCTGTTTGTTATTTACTAAAAGGGAGATCTGTTAAAATAAATAATGTCTTTTGGTATTCATGACTTAATCCTTCATGATCTTTGATATTATATCTTTCATGAGATGATTCCTTTGTAGTTATGGCTAGTATGCCTCATGTAATGATTGAAATATTTTGCACTATTATATCATTCCCTTCCTTTTGACAATAACTAAGGGGGAGAGAAAATTGCTATCTTGCATATCTCAAGAAAAGCAAATTGCTAGCTTGCAAAGAAAGACAAAACTTGCAAGCTTGCACATCTCAGGGGAGAAAGTCTAGCTAGCTTGTGCATCACAAAAATTAGCAAAAAGGTGCTAGCTTGCACATTGTAAAGAGAAGCAAAAAGTTGCTATCTCAAGAGAAGCAAAAACTTTGCTAAACTTTACATTATCAAAAATTGCTAGCTTGAACATTGCAAAGGAAACAAAAATTGCTAGCTTGCACTTCTCAAAAGAGAAGAAAGAACTTACTAGTTTGCATATTCTAAAGTGATGAAAAATTTGCTAAATCACTAAGCTTGCATATCTCTAAATTTTGAAAGTTGCACTTCTCCTTTTTGTTGATGACAAAGGAGAAGAAGATATGATGATGATGATGATGTTTTGAAATTATGATTTGAAATTTTGAATGATATATGCATTGATGAATGTAATGACTTGATGCACATGATTTTAATATACATGCAATGATGTGATTAATTGGTTCTTTCAATATTCATGATGCATGCAATAATGAAATAGTCATAATTTTTTGAATTCAAAGTTTCTATTAATATGACATATTGATAGGCGGAGTTTAGTTTAAACTCCGTTATCAATTGATTATCATCATAAAAAAGGGGGAGATTGTTAAATCTCGGATTTTGATGATGAAATCAATTGATGGGTTTATGATCTAATCTGTGTTTTGAGTAATGTAATAATAGCTTCGATCATGAAGAGATAATTAAAGCAGGAAGAATTAATGTTGGGCTAGAGTGGAACATGTCAGAAGATTAGACGTCGAGCCGTAGGATCGGTCGACGTATAGGCAGAAGGCTTTGTGCCATGAGTTTGGGCATCGGGCCTAGAAGAGCGGACATTACGCCAAGGAGATTGGAGTTGTGGTGGTCAACATGTCGATTGGGCAAAAGGCCGCAAAAGAGGACGATGCACCAAAAGAATGGACGAAGCGTCGATGAACCAATGACATACCGAACAACATGTGATTAATGCTTTGTAATAATTATCTAAATCAAAGTAGTTTTAAGTTCTAATTGGGTTGGAATTAGGCCAACTAAATTAGGAGTCCATTAGGCCTAAGTTAGGGTTGAGTTGGACCAAATGAATGGCCCACTAGGCCACTTAGAGCCATGCTAGGCGGTGGGCCCACCTAGGGTAGGTGGTGGAACTGCTTGAGGCTAGGAGGTTTGGGCGGTGGTACCGATGACAATTAATGCCGCCAGGTGGTGGTATCACCAGAACCTAGTCTCCGAGGCTCTGTCAGGTGGTAGTACCGCTAGACTGAGCTATTGTACCACCCAATATCAAAGTGTTAGGCAGTAGGTAGCCCAGTACTGGCGGTGGTCCCGCCAGTACCCGAAGACCCAGGATAAGACTAGTTTTAGCTCTAAGTTTGAATCTATTTGAGGTCTATAAATACCCTTCTCATCCCTACTTAGTAAACACAAGAATTGAGAACAAAAATAAGGGAAAACTCTATTGTAATCTTGTGAGAGTTCTCCTCCTCTAGTCTAAGTATTGATTTCTGTTTAAGAGAGGAGTGAGTGAGGGTGTAAAGGTTCTTTCCTGAGCTTGTTAAAAGGAGAATAGAGTTATAAGGGTAGTTGGTCCTTGCCCATTGAAGGAAGACCGTTAGTGGATGCCGATGGCCTTGACTGAAGAGGAATCGGTAGTAGATATAGGTCACGACGATCGAACCACTATAAATTAGTGTACTTTCTTTCTTTGCTGCCATTTACTTACTTTGTAGCTGCTTTACTTCCTCATTACTTTAGTTGTACACTCTTACAAACATTTTTAATGTTAAACACTTTTTGATATGTTTTTATCGTATGAAGTTTCAAATTATTGATGTAACTTTTACATACACACTAATTCACCTCCCATTTTTGTGCCGACTAGATCCTAACAGTTGGAATCAGAGCCACGTTTTTCTCGATTGGATTAGCACCTAAGAGAGATGACTCTTTTTAGCTTTCAAGAGGGTCTTTCTATCATTCGACCTCCTATGTTTAATGGGATGGACTACACTTATTTGAAAATTCGGATGAGAGTTTTCTTGCTTTCTTTGAACTTTGATTTATGGAATATCATTGAACTTGGTTTTTAAACCCCCTCTAAACCTATGAGTGAATGGAATGACTTTGAGAAAGATCATTTTCTTTAAATGCAAAAATTATGAATGCTTCATTTTGTGCTTTCGATAAAAATGAGTTTAATTATATTTCGACTTGTGAAATTGCACATGACATTTAGCATAATATTGAAGTCACACACGAAGGCACAAGAAGGGCTAAAGATTCTAAAGTTAATCTTTTGATACATGATTTTTAATTATTTTATATGAAACCAAGCGAAACCATTGGAGATATGTACACCCATTTTACGAATGTTGTCAATGGTTTAAAAGCACTTGGTAAAAGTTTTTCGAATCTTGAACTTGTGAATAAAATTTTATGTTCTCTTGCTAAAAACTAGGATTCAAAAGTAACTGTCATTCAAGAAGCAAAGGATCTAAAAAAATTTTCACTTAAAGAACTTATCGGGTCTTTAATGACCTATAAAATGAGTTGTATGACACAAGACGAACATGAGAAAAACCTTTTAAAAAATAAGAAGGATTTGACACTTAAAAAAAAGAAGACCATTTGGGCGAAAGCTTAAGTGATGATGACATAGAACTTTTGACAAGAAAATTTAAAAAGTTTATAAAACAAGAATAAAAAAATAAAAAAGAACTAAAAAAGGATATAACCACTTGCTATGATGCAAGAAACCGAGGCACTCCAAAGATAAGGGTACAAAATTGAAGAAAAAGTTGCCAAAGAAGAAGAAGATACTTAAGGTGACTTGGGATGAATCGAGTACATCCGAAGATGAGGAGGAAATCAATAAAGACAAAGTGACGAACTACGCCTTAGTGGCTGTTGACAACGAGATAAGTGACTCAACCAAAATTCCTTTATCTTACTATGAAATTACTTGATGCATTTTATGAGTTATTTTTAAATTAGATAGTAAGAAAAAAAAATAAAAAAAATCATGCTTCACTTTCTAGTGATTTTGAAAAATTAAAAATGAGCATGAAAATTGCATGTTAACTCTTTACAATAAATGCAATGAGTTAGATTCACTAATGAAGGAAAATATATTACTACAACAAATAATAATAAAATAAAGATCATTGGAATTAAAATGATTATTAACAAATCGAATCTTTTTGAAGATACTTTGTTAGTTGACATAACTCATTAAGTATTTATGTAATAAGTGATATAAATTTGAATCTAATGCTTGCATACCAAATAAGAATAATTCTATAAATACTTAAATGTCTATCTTGATGATTTTTATTATAAAGCTTGTTTTTCAGCTTTTAAACGTTGATGCATGTTTTTATTTGGCATAAAAGACAAAGGCATGCTTGTATGAAATAAATCACATACATTGAAAAACATAAAAAGGAGAATGCATCTCTTTTGAAAATGTCTTTATTTCTAAAACTTATTAAGTTTTTCAATCCATGTATAATTTTTTTTTGAATCTTTGGAACTATGAAAGTGATTTTGATGATATAAATTTGAATGAGTTATTATCCAAATCATGAACTTGATATCTTGATAATTATAACTTGAGATTTTTATATAAATCAAGATCATTTACCATGATTCTTTTATTTTATTAAAGAGAATTATCTAAATAAATCATGATTTCTCTCTTGATTTCTCGAAATTATAACTTAATTTTTTTGTGATTCATAATGAATTGAGATATATTATACTTGAATTGAGATCTTTTATGTGTTCAACCATGACTCTTTTTGCTATAGGAAAGTCTTTATCTATATCATGATCTTGAATTCTTGATATTTAATACTTCAGATTTTTTTTATAAATCAAGATCTCTGATCTCCTAAGGTTTCTGTTTGTTATTTACTAAAAGGGAGATCTGTCAAAATAAATCATGTCTTTTGGTATTCATGACCTAATCCTTCATGATCTTTGATATTATATCTTTCATAATATGATTTCTTTGTAGTTATGGCTTGTATGCCTCATGTAATGATTGAAATATTTTGCACTATTGTATCCTTCCCTTCCTTTTGACAATAACTAAGGGGGAGAGAAAATTGTTATCTTTCACACCTCAATAAAATCAAATTGCTAGCTTAGAAAGAAAGACAAAACTTACAAGCTTGCACATCTCAAGAGAGAAAGTCTTGTTAGCTAGCACATCATAAAAATTAGCAAAAAGGTGCTAGCTTGCACATTGTAAAGAGAAGCAAAAAGTTGCTATCTCAAGAAAAGCAAAAACTTTACTAAACTTTACATTATAAAAAATTGCTAGCTTGAACATTGCAAAGGAAGCAAAAATTGCTAGCTTGCACTTCTCAAAAGAGAAGAAAGAACTCACTAGCTTGCATATTGATGAAAAATTTGCTAAATAACTAAGCTTGCATATCTCTAAATCTTGAAAGTTGTACTTCTCCTTTTTGTTGATGACAAGGAGGAGAAGATATGATGATGATGATATTTTGAAATTATGATTTGAAATTTTGAATGATGTTTGCAATGATAAATGTAATGACTTGCTGCACATGATTTTAAGATACATGTAATGATGTGATTAGTTGGTTCTTTCAATATTCATGATTGATACAATGATGAAATAGTCATAATTTTCTGAATTCAAAGTTTTTATTAATATGAAATATTGATAGGGGGAGTTTAGTTTAAACTCCATCATCAATTGATCGTCATCATAAAAAAGGGGGAGATTATTGAATCTCGAATTTTGATGATGAAATTAATTGACGAGTTTATGATCTAATCTGCATTTTAAGTAATGCTGGACTAGCTTCGATCATGAAGAGATAATTAAAGTATGAAGAATTAATGTTGGGCTGGAGTGGAACATGTAAGAAGATTGGACATTGAGCCGGAGTATCTGTCAACGTGTCAGCAGAAGGCATTGGGCCTAGAAGAGCGGACTTTGCACTAAGGAGATCGTAGTTGCAGCGGTCAACATGCCAATTGGGCAAAAAGCTACAAAAGAGGACGATAAGCCAAAGGATTTGATGAAGCACTAATGAACCAATGACATGCCGGACAATATGTGATTAATGCTTTGTAATAATTGTCTAGATCAAAGTAGTTTTAAGATGTAATTGGGTTGAAATTAGGCCAACTCAATTAGGGGCCCATTGGGCCTAAGTTAGGGTTGAGTTGGGCCAAATGAATGGCCCACTCAGCCACGTGGAGCCATGCTCGACGGTGGCATTGCCTAGGGTGGGCAGTGGAACCGCTTGAGGCTCAACCTCCCAAGAGGTTTGGGCGGTGGTACCACCGACAGTTAATGCTGCCCGGTGGTGTTACCACCCTATCAAGCGATGGTGCTGTCATAGCTTAGTCTTCGAGGCTCTATTAGGTGGTAGTACCGCCAGACTGAGCAGTGGTATCGCTTAGTATCAGAGTGTTAGGTGGTAGTACTGTCTAGTACTGGTGGTGGTACCACCAATACCCTGAAGACCCGGGATGAGACTGGTTTTGGCTCTAAGTTTGAATCTATTTAGGGTCTATAAACACCCCTCTCATCCTGCTTAGTAAACACAAGAATTGAGAACAAAAAAAAGGGAAAACTCTATTGTATTCTTGTGAGAGTTCTCCTCCTCTAGTCTAAGTGTTGATTTTTGTTTATGAGAGTGAGTAGGGGTGTAAAGGTTCTTTCCTGAGCCTGTTAAAAGGAGAATAGAGTTGTAAGGGTAGTTGGTCCTTGCCCATTGAAGGAAGACCATTAGTGGATGCCGGTGGCCTCGACGAAAGAGGAATTGGTAGTGGATGTAGGTCACAACAACCAAACCACTATAAATTTGTGTGCTTTCTTTCTTTGTTGTCATTTACTTACTTTGCAATTACTTTACTTCCTTATTACTTTAGCCGCACACTCTTATGAATGTTTTTAAAGTTAAATACTTTTTGATACGGTTTTATCATACAAAGTTTTGAATTATCGACGTAACTTTTATGTATACACAAATTCACACCCCCCCCCTTTTAGTGCTGACTCAATCCTAACATCGATTGCTTGGGTAGGAAAGTGAGTCTGTCGTGGCAACTTCTGATGTAGTGGGTCTTAGCTCAATCGCTTGGGCAAGAGTATGAGTTCGTCATGGTGGCTTTCGCCGTAGTGAGTCTTGGCTCGACCACTTGGGCAGGAGAGTGATTCTGCCATGGCAACTTCCGCCATAGCAAGTCTTGGCTCGACCGCTTGGGTAGGAGTATCAGTCCGATATGGCGGCTTCCATCATAGCGGGCCTTGGCTCGACCGCTTGGGCGAGATAGCGAGTCTACCATAGTGGCTTCCACCATAGCAGGTATTGGCTTGACCACTTGGGTGGCAGTATGAGTCCGTTGTGGTGGCTTCCTTTATAGTGGGTCTTAGCTCGATTGCTTGGGCGAGAGAGTGGCTATAGGCGACAATGCTATGATAGATCATGTTATTCTTAACGTGGCACTTTACCAATGGCCGATGCTGAGGCGTGTTGCATCATCCTCGCCACGACGCTCCTAGCATCAGTTGTTTTTAATCATAATGAGGATCTCCCTTTGCCCTAAAGCTTGATTCGCTTGGGGTCTTGTGCTGGCTTTTAGGGTTCTAGAGATCCTACTATTGCATTGAGGGTGGGGGTGCAATTTTCGCAGTGGATGTCTTTGGACGACGATGCAGGATCTCGCATCATCCCAAGGTAGATACATGCAGGTGTTATTTTTGGAAGGCAAGCCATCTTCGGTGCCCGTTGGGATGCTTGAGGGTCTTTATATAGCATTACAGACCTCGTTTTTAGTGCTACTTACTTTTAGTTTTGGCCTCTTGTCATACCTATTTTGGTGTCGGGTTGCTTCGGGCTTTCCCTGCTTATTGATATGGATCCTCACAACTTGAGGTAGGCTATTCCTCCTATCTTGGAGGTGTCAAGTTCCTAGGAGGCGGGGTGATAGGCCCCTGTGAGGACCAACCCAAAGCCATTTACGGAATCTTTTATCGGCTCGGTCCTACCATGGGGACCGATATTTCATGGAGGTGGCGACACCTCCTTTTTCAAGGTTCTATCGTGGGCTCGATGGAGGCCTAAATTGTGAGTCATAGGTGCCCTATAAGCCACTCACATGAGTGATGATATGTGTGACATAACACACATTCTTTTTCCTTATCATTTATTTGATATTTTTCTCACTTTATATTGCCTATTGCATGTATTGTGATGTCCATTGATCTATATAATGAGAATCAGATCACGTTGATATCATGATAATGAGACCGATTCACCTTTAAACATAAACCCTAAATAATCCCGATTATAGGTCACTCGTGAGAGACATAGAGATGACTGGATAGACTGGTGTGCTGTATACCCGTCTATATGATAGAGACAACTGGTCTTATAGTTACTCATGTGGGGACCGTGTAGGTATTCATTGGAGAATGAGTTAACTGATTGATTCGATCACGGAATGCTGGATGGTTGATGATACCTCATTGTCAAACAGTGATTCCGTCATCTCAATGGTGTATCTAGTCCTTAGACTTGATATACCAAGGATATCTTGTATGAGTACTCTACTCTTTGGTACAAGACTTATAGACCTGAAAGTTCTAAATCTAGCACAACCGGTCATCGGGAGTGGTAGCCAATCTTACGAGGGCTATTGAGTGTCGATAGAGGATCATTCACTCTTAGTGTTATGAGAAGAATATCTCATGTGTTCTTGCTTAAGCAAATCGCTAGCCATGGTCATTCAGATTGAGAGAGAAAGAGTTTTTCGGGAGAATCCGATTATAGCGAGACTCGAGTAGAAACTGTATGGGCCTGACAGCACCATGCTCAGTATACGATTTTTGGGATATTAGATGGATGAGGGACTATAGATACACAGTAACTAAGGATAGACAAGTCCAATGAATTGGATTCCCTTGTATCATCTAGGGACTATGGTGTAATGACTTAGTATATTCGTAGTTGATGAGTTGAGTGAATTATTATGGAGATAATAATTTACAGATTCTTAAGGAGTTCTGATATGTATGACTCATGGTCAACTCGATATTGGGCCTAGAGAGTCACACATATGGTAGTGTTAGGACTCTAGCTAGGAGAGTCCTAATTGAGTTTCATTGACAAGAGCATTGATGTAAAACCTACCTAGACGACCTCTATTAAAGAGATGAAGAGACCGACTAAGGATAGGATTAGTTTGGAGGTTTCTTCTTAGAGAAGCATTAGGAGTTGGTTAAAAGTAAGAGTCTTGAGTAGGAGTCCTATTAGGAGTCTTGAGTAGGAGTCCTAATTGAGTAGGAGTCCTATTAGGTGTTCGAGTTTAGAAGCCCTATAAATAATCATATATTCATCCTATTTTAATAAGCAATAGATAAATCTTTCTTAGCAGCCTTGCGCAGCAACTTGGAGGAAGGAACCCCTATAGAGTTCCAAGGAGGTCGATCCCCTAAAGAGATCAACCACAAGCTTAGAATCTACAATGGTTCTAACACTTGGTATCAGAGCAGCATTCTTGGGATCTTGCTGCCCTTCCACAGTCATCCATCAGCCCCCCACAGTTACCCAAAGCAATTCCCACAATTAAAAGATCGTCGTCGAATTCCGCCATCATCTCCACCATCGCGGATCATCCTTTGATCTCCCCGTGAATTATAATAGGTTCCGGTTTCCTACCTTACTGCTGCTACAATTTAGTTATCCTTATTCAAAAATCTTGCCATACATCAGCCCTCCACAGCCATCCAAAGCAATTCCCACAATTGCTTAAAAGATCATCGCTGAATTCTGCCGTCATCTCCACCACCACGAATCATCCTTTGATCTCCCCGTAAATTACAACAGATTCTGATTTCCTACCTTACTGCTACTGCAATTTAGTTATCCTTATTCGAAAATCCAAAAAACAATTATTCCTATATTGCTGCATAAACTTTTCGTCACAAAGTTTTCATCTCTACGACGAAAGATGTACTGCAGAATTCCAACCGCATAGCATAGCCTGTTTGATCTTGTTACCATGTTTTTTCTGTCCAAATCTCTACGAAATTTTTACAACAGCTTTAACACTTCCTAATAGCAGATTTTTCTTTAGTTTTGTCAAAAAATTCTTAATATAAACCACTGATCTTTTATGTCTAATCTGCTATACTTGAAAATCTGCACTGCAGAATTCCAACCGCATAGCACAGATTTTTTGATCTTGCTACTGTGTTTTTTCTATCCAAATCTCTATGAAATTTTTACAACAGCCTCAATAGTTCCTAATAGCAGATTTCCCTTTAGTTTCGTCAAAAAATTCTTAATATAAACCACTGATCTTTTATGTCTAATCTGCTATACTTGAAAATCTGCACTGCAGAATTCCAACCGCATAGCACAGATTTTTTGATCTTGCTACTGTGTTTTTTCTATCCAAATCTCTATGAAATTTTTACAACAGCCTCAATAGTTCCTAATAGCAGATTTCCCTTTAGTTTCGTCAAAAAATTCTTAATATAAACCATTGATCTTTTACGTCCAAACTGCTATACTTTAGATGTAAAAATCTGCTGTAGTACCTTTCTGTGATCCTCAATTCTTCCGAACCTTCCACCACCCATGCCATTATCCCATCAATAGAAAAAATATAAGAACATATCTGATCTATAGGTATATGCTATGGCTTCTCAAGATCCAATTGATGCCAAATTTGAAGCATTGGATTCTCATATTGAATCGCGGCTTGAATTGCGCTTGGAGGACAAATTGCGCGCTTTGTTTATAGAATTCAGAACTGGACAACCGTCAAGTCCAACCAAATTTTAGCAAGGAGAGAGTTCAGAGAGGCCTCCAAAGAAGGAGGGACAACCCTCAGACATGCTGCAGCCATGCATGAGGGTGGACTTCCCACGATAGGAAGGAGACCCGGCGCGGTGGATTTCGTGCGCCGAACGTTACTTTCGCTACTACCGAACGTTGATTGATGGTATGGTGGAAATTGCTGTCATCTACCTCAAAGGAGATGCTATTCAATAGTACAATTGGCTGGAATACAATCATGGGGCTCCGACGTGGAATCAATTTAAAAACACACTATTGAATCATTTCAGACCTACGGAGTATGAAAATATCGATGGCCAACTCGCAAAGATTCGACAAACCTCTACGATTCAAGAGTATCAAACTAGGTTTGAGAAGCTATCCTACATTGCTTATGATTGGACTGACCAACAATTATTAGGAACATTCATCGAACGACTCAAGCCAGAGATAAAAGGGGAGGTTAAGGTGCGACAGCCTCGTACCGTGATAACTATGATTTCTTTCGCCCGAATACAAGAAGAATGGCTCAACCAAGATGCTTGGAGGATAAGAACCTCTCCTAGGCCTATGGAATATAAACCTCCTTCTACTCCCAGCTGTCTTTCGCTATCAAAAAATTTGATAAGAAAAGAACTACGTGACCGATCAGCAAAGGGTCTTTGTTGGCATTACGATGAGCCGTGAAACCATGATCATCACTGCAAAAGGGGCCACTTCCTACTGATTGAACCTCTTGAAGACATGGAAGAGGAGATCTAAGAGCATGAGGAAGAGGTCGCAGATGAAGAACAATAGCCGATTGATATTACAATGTATGCCCTTGCCGATTACGCGAACTCGCAAACGATGAAAGTGGGAGGACTTCTGAAGCAACAACCTATCACCATTCTTATTGACACTGGGAGTACTAATAATTTTATGAACAGTAAGGTTTCTATCAAAATAGCCTTACCTATCAAGAATTGCAACAGGTTTGATGTTAAGGTCACCGACGGACGAATTTTGAAGTGTGATCATAGGTGCCTGCGGGTGAAACTATTGCTGCAAGACCAAGAGATAATTAAAGATTTCTTCCTCCTCCCTCTTGATGACTATGAGGCCATACTTGGTATCAAATGGCTAATGATATTAGGTGATGTTTTCTGAAATTTTATGAAACTAATTATGAAATTTTATAGTAAGGGGAAACAAGTGATATTGCATAGGAAACATGGGGGTGACGTAACGACAATCCTGCACACAATGAATGGAGAAGGTTTTGCACAAAGTATGTAGCAACTTTTTGGTACAACTTGAGTAGAAAACTAAGGGAGAGCCAACAGAATTTGAAGATCCAAACCTACTTCCTTTGCTTGCTGAATTTTTAGATATATTTGACAAACTGCGCAACCTACCTCCTACCCATCGGCATGATCATTATATATCGATTCTTCCCGGCAAATCTCCAACAAATACTCAGTCATATCAGTATCCACATCTCCAAAAGGATAAAATAGAAAGGATTATAAAAGAGATGCTCGAAACAAGAGTTATTCAGCCAAGTTGCAACCCCTACTTTTCATCGGTACTCCTTGTACGAAAGAAGGACGGAACATGGCGAATGTGCGTTGATTACCGAGATCTCAACGGCATAACTGTCAATGATAAATACCCTATTTCAGTAGTAGATGAATTGATTGATGAATTAAAGAGAGCGTGAGTTTTCACTGTTGAATCTCGGATTTTGATGATGAAGTCAATTGTCATTTGTTATCTAATCCATATGTTGAGATAAGTGTGCAGGATTAACTACGATGAAAGTAAGACATGCAGCAGGAGTTACACCG
>LVTN01000274.1:2229-13817 GCA_001649415.1 Musa itinerans | reverse complement strand
GATCCATTAGGGTTTGACAGGGGACCTCTATAAATAGGAGGGATTCAGAGCCTCATAGGCTAGAGCCTTTGCTTGCCTCTCCTATTCTCCTCCCCCTCTCCACCTCATAGCAGGCCTGGAGTTTTGAGGAGCGTCGTCGCAGCTTTGCTATATGGATTACCACTAGAGAGGAGGACGCTTGACCTCCTTCACCCTCTCCTAAAGATCTGCAAGGAAACAGGGATATATGATCTTCCTAGGTAACACAATCTACTCTATACGCAGTTTTAAGTTTTGTAGATTTTGCGCACCAATCTTTGCACGACGACGAACATCTCTTTAGGAATAGGGGATTTTGTTTTCTTGTTCTTCCGCTGTGCATGCAATGTCACCCCCAAGATTTTCCAACACATAATTGGGACAACTCAATTACGGGCCAATTGGGCCTAAATTAGAGTGATTTGGGCTTATTGAGAGGCCCATTCAATAACCCAAATGTTAGGTCAAACAGCGGCACCGCTAGAATAGGTAGTAGAACCACCTATGAGTTGGAAAACTTAAAAAACTCGGTCTCCATAGCTGTTAGGTGGTGTTACCACCAGACTAGGCAGTGGTACCGCCTAGTGATAGTGTGTCAGGCGATGGTACTGTTAGACTGAGCGGTGGTACCGCCCAGTGTTAGGCTATAGGCGGTGGTAACGCCTATACTTAGAAGACCCGAAAGTTTAAATTTTTGGCTCTATTTTTGAAATCATTTGGGGCATATAAATACCCCACTTGGGCAGCAAGAAAGTGACAATAATTCTAGAGGAAAAAATTGAGTAAACTCTGTCAAAACTTTGAGTTCCCTCCTCCTAGTGCTTAGAGTTAGTCCTAAGGGAGGTGTGTGAGGGAATACTTGTAAAAGAGTGACTTGTAAAGGTTATCTCCTAAACCTGTGAAAAGTAAAAAGTAAGAGGATAGTCGGTCTTCACCCATTGAAGGAAGACCGATAGTGGATGCCGGTGGCCTCAATGGTGGAGGAATCGAGAGTGGATGTAGGTCACGACGACTGAACCACCATAAAACTCGGTTTGTATTTACTTCTTGCAACTTACCTTTACTGCAAACTGCCTTATGTGCTTTACTTTAGCATTACACTCTTTTGTACGTTTTCAAATTAATATCTTTCCGAAATGGGTTTAACCAAAATAAAAGTTTTTTAAATCGATGTTTATATCCGCTGCACTAATTCACCCCCCCCCTCTCTTAGTTCCGACTCGTTCGTAACAGTTGGTATCAGAGCCACGTTATTTCTTATTTGGTTTAACACTTAAGAGAAATGGATCTTTTCAGCTTTCAAAAGGGCTTTTATATCGTTTATCCTCCCATGTTCAATGGGACGGACTACACTTATTGGAAAACTCAAATGAGAGTTTTCTCGTTTTCAACTAATTTAGATTTATGGAATATTATTGAAAATGGTTTTCAAAAGTCTTCTACTCCAATGAACAAATGGAATAATTTAGAGAAGAAAACTTTTTCTTTGAATGCTAGAGCTATGAATGCTATATTTTGTGCTTTGAGCAAAAATAAGTTTAATCGTGTTTCTATTTGTGAAATGATTTTTGATATTTGACATACACTTGAAATCACGCATGAAGGAACTAGTAGAGTAAATGATTAAGATAAATCTTTTGATGCATGATTTAGAGTTGTTTCGAATGAAGCCGAGCGAAACTATTATTGACATGTACACTCGCTTTACGAATGTCATCAATAGTTTAAAAGCTCTTGGCAAATGTTTTTCAAATTTTGAACTTGTTAACAAGATATTAAGATCCCTTTCAAAGAATTGGGATCCGAAAGTAACCACAAAACAAGAGGTAAAAGATCGCAATAATTTTCCACTTGAAGTACTTTTTGGTTCATCGATGACATATGAAATGTTTCATAATGCACATGATGAATATGATGAACAAAACGAACATGAGAACAACCTTCCAAAGAACAGGAAGGATTTGGCACTTCGAATAATAGAAGACCATTCGAGCGAAAGCTCAAGTGATAATGACCTTGAACTCCTCAATTAAAACTTAAAAAATTCTTAAAACAAGAATCTAAGAATAAAAATGAACTTAAAAAGAAGTTGTCAAAGAGGAAGAAGGCAACTTGGGACAAATCGAGCACATCCGAAGACGAAGAGCAAACCGATGAAGACGAAGTAGCGAACTTCGCTTTGGTGACTCTTGATAATGAGGTAAACAACTCAAACAAAACTCTACTTTATTTTGACATTGCCTAATACTTTTTCATGAGTTGTTTTTAAAAAAATAAAAAATAAAAATGGCAAAAAAATATTATATCATGCTTCTTTTTATTTTGAAAAATGATCATGAAAATTACATGTTTTATGATAAAGGAATAAAATGTTAGATTTAAATCTAATGATTAATCCTATGTATGTTTTTAAGAAGAAATAATATGTATCTTGATGATTTCCAATTTTGATTGAAAATGCTTTACATCCAATGAAACCATGCTTGATGTCTTAATGAAAATGTTAAAAGGTTTAATAATCATGCTTAATAAGTTTATATTTTGAAATTATACATGATGATTCTTGTAATTTATGGCTTATTGATCTTTGCTGTAATGAAAGTTGCCTTTCGGTTTTAAACATGATGGATGATTTTCATATAAAAAACTTGAGCATAGCTATATAAAATCAATCACATAAAATGAAATTCACTTAAAAAGAAAAATGCATTACTACAACAAACAAAATGTTTTTGATTAAAAATGTCTTATGTTCAATGAAATCATGCTTGATGTTTTAATGACAAAATGATGTATGACATAATGAAAATGTTAAAAGATTTTGTATCATTCTTGATGATTTTTATATTATACATGAGCATTTGAAGTAATGATTTGAAATCATACATTTTGGAATTATGTGGTACACTTTTTGATCTTGATGATTTTTGTGATTTATGGTTTATTGATCTTTATGATTTCTATGATTAAATTTGCTCTTTTGGTTTTAAACGATGATGTATGATATATAAAACTAAGGCATGCTTGTATGAAATCAATCACATAAATTAAAACAACCAAAAAAGGGAATGCATTTTGAAATTTTTTCTATCCCTATCTTATCGATTTTTTAAAAAATTGATAAATCTATTTATGTCATTTTGAATCTCTTGAAAGTAATTTTGATGATTTTGATTTTGAATGAGTTTTTGCTTATATCATGATTCCTCAGTATTATAACTTGAAATATTTTGTGAATCAAGATATTCTATTATGTGTTCTCATATTATTTAAGAGGATTTCTTTTATGAATCTTTTTTTTGTGAATTCTAAGAATTATAACTTGTGATATTTTTTTTATGAATCATGATCTTGACAACTTGAGATCTTTGATACATGAACAAGATCTTTTATTCTCCTATGTTCCTTTTTGCAAAAGAAGAGATTCATCAAAATGAATCTTGATTCTTTCACTTGATACTTATGAATTGAAATTTATGATATATGAATCAAGATTTTTTATTAATTGTTCTCCCATGACTCTATTTGCTATAGGAAAATCTTTGTCTATATCATCGATCTTGAATTCTCATAATTAAAACTTGATAATTTCTTTATATGAATCATGATTAAAATTGCTTTGACTTGAATTCAATTTGAATTCAAGGTTTATCTCAATTATGACATATTACAATAAGAATGACACTTTATCTTTGTCATAATTTATAAATTGATATAAAGGAAAATGAATTGCACCATTGTATTGTTATTCTCCTCTTTTTGCCAATGACAAAGGGGGAGAAAGATTTGCAAGCTTGCGCAATTTAGGAAGATGCAAAAACATGCTAGAGAAGCAAAGATTGCTAACTTGCATACTTCAAGAAGCAAAAGTTGCTTTCTTGAACATCTCAAATATTACTAGCTTACATTCTAAATTGATGCATTGTTATCTTGCTAGCTTGCTATCTTACATTCTTTTTCAAAGACTTGCTAGCCTTCATACTTCAAAGGGAAGTAACACTTGTCAAATTGCTAGCTTGCATGTCATAAAATGATATAAAATTTTGCTAGCTTGCACTTTGCAAAGGAAGCAAAAATCGCAAAAGTGCTAGCTTGCCTATCTTAAGAAGCAAAAGTGCAAACTTACAAAATTTACAATCTTGTACATCTTTAAAAATAATGATGATTTGGTGATTACGCGTGTTGTAAAGTGATAAAAATCTTTGCTAGCTTGTATGTTACAAAACTTGTATATCTAAAACTTAATAGTTATACTTCTCCTTTTTGTTGATGACAAAGGGGGAGAAGTATAATAATGTGTTGCAAATATTCATGATGAAATATTGCTTGAATTCAGTTTGAATTCAAGGTTCTATCAATATGGCATATTGATAGGGGGAGTTTGTTTAAACTTTGTCATTAATTGGTTGTCATCATCAAAAAGGGGGAGATTGTTGAATCTTGGATTTTGATGATGAAACCAATTGATAGTGTTTATGTTTTAATTTACATTTTGAGTGATGCAGAAAGCTTCGATCAAGGAGAGATAATTAAAGCAGGAAGAATCATGTTGGGCCGGAGATAAACTTGTCAGAAGATTGGACGTCGAGCCGAAGGATCGGTCGACATATCAGCAGAAGGCTGCAGGCCATGGGTTCGGGCATCAAGTCAAGAAGAGCGGAAATTGTGCTAAGGAAATCAGAGTTGTGGAGGTCAACTGACCAATTGGGCAATAGGCCGGAAGAGAGGATGATGCGTCGAAGAATCAAACGAACTATCGATAAACCAATGACGTGCTGGACAACACTTGATTCAAGCTTTATAGTAATTATCTAGATCAAAGTAGGTTTTAATTGTGCAGGATTAACTATGATAGCAAGGCATAAAGCAAAATGAAGTTCTGGAGTCAAGAACGAAATTTCGTTGGGAGTTTGAGAGTTCATCGGAAGTCCGGACGTTCGTTAGAAGTTCTGCTAGAATTAACCGAGAAGTCCAAGATCTTACCAAAGAAGCTCATCGGAACTCACTAAGAAGATTGTCATGAAGTCCAAGAGCTTGCCATGAGTCTGTTAGAACATTGCCAAGAGATCGTCGGAAGTTCGCCAGAAGATCGTCGGAAGCTCGCTGGAAGAAACCTAGACTTACGGAGTTATTTAGCTTAGTGAATGTTTTAAAATTTGTAATTAGCATATAATTGGGTTGGAATTGGGTCAACTCAATTATGGGCCAATTGGGCCTAAATTGTGATTTGGGCTCATTGGGAGGCCCATTCAATAACCCAAATGTTGGGACAAGCGATGGCACCTCCAGAATAGGCGATAGAACCGCTTGTCAGTTGGAAAACTTGAAAAACTCGGTCTCCAAGGCTATCAAGCGGTGTTACCACTAGACTGGGTGGTGGTACCACCCAGTGACAGTGTGTCAGGTGATGGTACTGCCAGATTGAGCGGCGGTACTATCCATTGTCAGGTTATAAGCGGTGGTACCACCCAATGTAGGCGGTGGTACCGCCCGTACCTGGAAGTTTAAATTGTTGGCTCCATTTTTAAAACTATTTGGGGAATATAAATACCCCACTTGGGCCGCAAGAAAGTAGCAATAATTCTAGAGGAAAAAACTGAGTAAACTTTGCCAAAACTTTGAGTTCCCTCCTCCTAGTGCTTAGAGTTAGTCCTAAGGGAGGTGTGTGAGGGAATACTTATAAAAGAGTGACTTGTAAAGCTTATCTCCTAAACCTATGAAAAGGATAAAGTGTTATAAGAGGATAGTTGGTCTTCACCCATTGAAGGAAGACCAATAGTGGATGCCGGTGGCTTCAACGGAGGAGGAATCGGGAGTGGATGTAGGTCACGACGACTGAACCTCCATAAACTTGGTTTGCATTTAATTCTTGCAACTTACCTTTACTACAAACTACCTTATGTGCTTTACTTTATCATTACACTCTTTTGTACATTTTTAAATTAATATCTTTCCGAAACAGGTTTAATCAAAATGAAAGTTTTTCAAACTGACGTTTATATCCGGTTGCACTAATTCACCCCCCCCCTCTTAGTGCCGACTCGTTCCTAACAAGAATTTAGGATGGAGTGGTGCAAGTTCGTGGGATACCCGAAGGAAACTTGTGAGTATTATTTATATAACCCTAAGGACCAAAAGGTATTTGTAGCCAAGAGGGCAGTGTTCCTTGAGAAGGAACACATTCTTAGTGGAGATAGTGGGAGCATGAAAGAGTTGAGCGAAGTTAGAGAACCTAGCTCAAGCATCATTCCATAACCCGAATCTGTTCAGGTACCTAGCACACAAGTTCTGACTTTACGTAGGTCCGGTAGAGTATCCCATCATCCTGAGAGATATGTGGGACATATCAGAGGAGTGGATATTGAGGATATTGATCCTTATACCTACAAGGAGGCTATTACGAGTATAGACTCCAGGAAGTGACAAGAAGATATGAATTTTGAGATGGATTCCATATATTCCAATAAGGTTTGAAACCTAGTTGATACACTTGAGGGTATCATACCTATTAGTTGTAAGTAGATCTTTAAGAAGAAGATCGAAGTAAATGGAAAGATATAGACCTATAAAGTGAGGTTAGTGGCTAAGGGGTATTGTCAAAGGCAAGGTGTTAACTATAACGAAACCTTCTCACCCATAACCATATTAAAATCCATCTGAATTTTATTGGCTATTGTAATACACTATGATTATGAGGTCTAGCATATGGATATGAAAATTGCATTCCTCAATGATAACCTCAAGGAGGAGGTGTATATAATATAGCCTGAGAGATTCATGTCTAAAGAAAGTCCAAATAAGGTGTGAAGATTGCTTAGGTCCATCTATGGACCAAAGTAAGCTTTCTAAAGTTGGAACATAAGATTTGATGATGTGATCAGATCTTATGACTTCGTTAAGAACAAAGATGAGCCTTATGTGTACAAGAAGGTAAGTGGAAGTGCTATCACCTTTTTGGTGCTGTTTGTGGATGACATCATAATTATTATGAATAATGTAGGAATGCTCTCCATAGTAAAGGCTTGACTATCTAGACATTTCTCCATGAAGGACTTAGAGGAAGCATCATATATCTTATGGATTCGAATATATAGAGATAGATACAAGAGGATATTTAGCTTGTCCAAGTCCAGGTACATAGACACAATTATCAAAAGTGTTGAATCTTGGATTTTGATGATAAAATCAATTGGTGAATTAATAATATAGTCTATATATTGAGATAAGTGATGTAGGACTAATTCAAAAAGATAAAATAATTAAAGAAGAATCGAATATTGGGCCAAAGTCAATGATCGGGCATCGGGTCGAATAAATCGAGGGATACACTGAAGGATCAGATGTAGTGAATGCTCATCGGGAGTTCATCGAAAGCTCACCGGAAGTTCGTTGGGAGTTCGCCGGAAGTTCACCGAGAGTTCGGTTGAATAATTGACGTGTTGGACAACTTAGATTGCTTGTATCATAATTGTTTTAGCCTTAACTATCATAATTATGACTTTAATTTGAGTTAGTTTTGGGAGAAATCTTACTAACTCAATTAGGAGCCAACTAGGCTTAAAACAAGGCTGAATTGGGCCGGTTGAATGGGACATTCAGCCACTTGGAGCCATATCAGGCGGTGGAACCGCTTGAGGCTCAGCCTCCCAAGTTGGTTTGGGCGGTGGTACTATTCGCAGTTAATGCTGCCAAGTAGTGGTACTGCCCTGACAAGCGGTTGTACTGCCCTGACTGGGCGGTGGTATCGCCTAGTGTTAGTCTATAGGCGATGGTACCGCCCAGGTGTTGGTACTTCTAATACCACGGAAACCCAAGATGAAATACTTTTTTGCTCTATTTTTGAAGTCAAGAAAAATACCTTCATCGGATTTTGCAACAAATTTTCCTAATGCATCTTTTTCGTTTAAAATAAAATATTTACAACCAAAAACTTTAAAATATAAAACATTAGGTTTTTTGTTATTCCATAACTCATAAGGA
Organism: Musa itinerans; assembly: GCA_001649415.1. Lineage (NCBI taxonomy): Eukaryota > Viridiplantae > Streptophyta > Magnoliopsida > Zingiberales > Musaceae > Musa > Musa itinerans. The sequence goes on along the minus strand of LVTN01000274.1, from coordinate 5,819 downwards.
GTTTTTCAAAGTAATGGTCTTACTAGAACCTTATTCATGACATAGCATGCCGTGTTAACGGCTTCGACCCAAAAATATTTGGATAGGCTATGTTCGTTTAACATGGTTCTTGCCATTTCTTGTAAACTCATATTTTTCTTTCAACTACTCCATTTTATTGTGGATTTCTTGGAGTAGAGAAATTATGGTTATACCTATTTGATTCACAAAAGTTTTGGAAATCACGGTTTTCAAACTCACCATTGTGATCACTACATATAGATGAAATCATAAATCCTTCTTCATTTTGAACAAGTTTATAAAACTTTAAAAAATACTTAAAATAATCACTTTTATGTGCCAAGAAATATGTCCATGTGTATCTACTATAATCATCAACAATTACAAAGGTGTATTTACTACCTCCTAAGCTTGTTGTATCAATTGGTCCAAATAATTCTATATGGATCAATTGCAATAGTCTAGAGGTGCTTATTTGATTCTTTGACTTGAAACTACCTTTTATTTGCTTTCCTACTTAACATGCATCGTATACTTTGTCTTTGATAAACTTGATGCTAGGGATTCCTCTTACAAGTTTTCTAGATGAAATTTGGAAGATTAGTTTCATGCTAGTATGACTTAACCTCCTATGCCAAAGCCAAGCATCATTGTTTAAAACTGAAAAGTAAGTTTCATTGCAAAACTCATCAAGATCAATAGTATAGACATTGTTGGTCCTTAAGGCAATCAAAGATATATTCATATGTAGTATTTCTATAATGCAAGCATTAGATTCAAACTTGATGTTGTAACCTTTATCACATAATTGGCTAATACTTAGCAAATTATTCTTTAGACCATCTACTAGTAGAACATTTTCAATCAAAATATTTGATTTGTTACCTATATTTCCTTTTCCAATAATTTTTCCTTTGTTATTTTCTCTAAAGGTGACAAATCCTTCGTCTTGGCTAGTGAACTTAGAGAAGTGTGTTGGATCTCCGGTCATATGCCTTGATCATCCACTATTAAGGTACCATCTCTTGCTCCTAACTTATGATTGTAGACATATATACAAGAAATGATGTTTTCTTTTAGATATCCATTTTACCTTGGGTTCCTCATAAATAGATCTACCTAATTTTTTATTTTGCATTGAATCATTTAAGGCTCCTTTAGGGACCCAAATTAACTTATGTGGACTATACCTCTTAAATTGACATTTATGAGCATAATGTTCATATTTGCAACAAAATGTGCATTTGTTTCGGGGCAAAGCATGCAAAGTTGGGCCTTTAACAAAGATGGTTGACTTTTGGTGAGTGTTACTTATAAAGCCAATTCTTTCCTTTCTATGAACATGACCCTTATTAGCAAGGATTATATTTAAAGATTTATTACCTATCTTAAATTTTTCTAATGTTTCTTGTAGTAACAAATTTTCCTTTTTAAAAGACTCTAATTCTACACATTGAGTACAAGGAGTTAACATACACTTATCATGCTCACTTTTTAATTATTCAAGTTCACTAGAAAGAGAAGCATAATCCTTTTTTAATAACTTATTTTTTTTGCTAACTAATTTAAAATCTTCAAACAAATCATTAAAAGCATTGCAAGCTAGCAATTTGCTTTTCTTGATATGTGTAAGATAGCAATTTTCTCTCCCTTTTGTCTTTGTATGAAAGAAGAAGAGGGGAATAATGGTGCAAATTTTTCTTCCTACATCAATGTTCTAAGCATCACATAATATATACAACTATAAATATAAGGGAATTGTACATAATGAAAAACATGTCAAGAAGGATATAATATCAAGGATCATGTGAATACAAAAAGACTTGATTCATTTGGATCTCCTTTTTTTAAAAAATTAAAATGAAATCTTAGGAAATCGAATAGTGAGGAAAATATTAAGTTATGAATTCCGAAAAAGATATTCTCTTTAGTAAATCACAAAAAGGAGAATAAAAGATCTTGATTCATAAAAGATTTCAAGTTATAATTCTGAGGAATCAAAAGAAAAATCATGATTTATTTAGATAAATCAAATAGCGAAAAGAAGAATAATAGTAAACGGTCTTGATTCATAAAAATCTCAAGTTATAATTATCAAGGAATCAAGATCACGATTTAGATAAAAATTTATTTAAATTTAAATCATCAAAATCACTTTCATAGTTCAAGAGATTTATAAAAAATAACATAGATCGACTCATTAATCTCTTTTTGAAAAATTGATAAGATAGAGAAATTGTCAAAAAAAAATGTATTCCCTTTTTATTTCATACAAGCATGCCTTTATATTTTATGCCAAATAAAAATATGCATCATCGTTTAAGAACCGAAAAACAAGCTTTATCATTGAAATCATCAAGATAGACATTTAAGCATTCATAGAATTATTCTTATTAGGTATGCAAGCATTAGATTCAAATTTACATCACTTCTTACACAAATATTTAATTAGTTATGTCAACAAACAAAGCATCTTCAAAAAGATTCGATTTGTTAATAATCATTTTAATTTCATTGATCTTTCTTTTATTTTTGTTTGTTATAGGAATAAATTTTCCTTCTTTAGTGAATCTAACTCATTGCATTTAGTGTAAGGAGTTAACATGCAATTGTCATACTCAGTTTTAAAAATTTTAAAATCACTAGAAAGAGAAGCATGAATTTTTTTATATATTTTTTTATTTCTTACTAACTAATTTAAAATCATCAAACAACTCAAGTAATTTCATTGTAAGGTAAAGAGGTTTTGGGTGAGTCATTTACCTTATCGTCAAGGGCCACCAAGACATAGTTCACCACTTTGTCTTTGTTGGTTTGCTCCTCGTCTTCAGAGGTACTCAATTTGTCCCAAGTTGCCTTGAGTGCCTTCTTCTTCTTTAGCAACCTCTTCTTTTTAAGTTCATTTTTATTTTTTGATTCTTATTTTATAAATTTTTTAAACTTTGTTGTAAGGAGATCAAGTTCATCATCACTTGAGCTTTCGCTCGAGTGGTATTCTTTTGTTTTAAGTGTAAAATCCTTCATGTTCTTTGGAAGGTTATTGTTAGAACCCCAGCAGATGCTAAACTTGGGGTTGATCTCTTTAGGGGATCGGCCTCCTTGGAACTCTATAGGGGTTCCTCCCTCCAAGTTACTACTCAAAGGCTGTAGAAAAGATTCATCTATTGCTTGCCAAAAGAGAAGGAATACATGGCTATTTATAGGGCTTCTAAGCCCTAACTTCTAATAGGACTCCTACTCAAGACTCTTACTTCTAACCAACTCCTAATAGGACTCCTACTCAAGACTCCTATTCCTTTACAACTCCTAATTCTTCTCTTTAATAGGGATCGACTTAGGTAGGTTTTATATGAATGCCCCTCTCAATTAGGACTCTCCTAGCTAGAGTCCTAACAGACCCGCCCTCTTCAAATCAGCCTTGTCCTCGAGGCTGACGATTTGGGAATTTAATCTTCAAGTCATTATAGTTCGCCCAAGTGGCATCTTCTGTTAGTAGGTTCACCCACTGTATTAGCATTTTAGTAGAGGGTCGTCGTCGTTAAGTCATGATCCGTCGATTAATAATGGCACTTGGCTGGGTCTGGAGTTCT
>LVTN01000273.1:272751-324643 GCA_001649415.1 Musa itinerans | reverse complement strand
GTGTCTTTCAGGGGCCCAATTGCCCCAAGATTAAGTTAATGGGATCACCTCCCATATCTAACTTAATCAACGTGCTAACTACGATATTTCTTAGGACATTTACTGCAACTTGCTCCGGTGCGTCAATCGCTTCTTCCGGCGAGTTTCCGGTAATCTTCAAGCGAACATCCGACGAACCTTCGGCGATGCTCCTACGGACTTCCGGCAAACTCATGGACTTGCGACGATCCACTTGGCGAGTTCCGACGAGCTTCTTTGGCAAGCTCCAGGACTTCTCGGATTTGTTCCCGCAGAACCTCCGACGACCGTCTGGACTTCCGTCGAACTCTCGAACTCCCAACGTGATCATAGTCTTGACTCTGGTGCAACTCCTGCTAAATGTCTTACTTTCATCGTAGTTAATCCTACACACTTATCTCAACATATGGATTAGATAACAAATGACAATTGACTTCATTATCAAAATCCGAGATTCGACAACTCGGCCCACATGTTCAGCTCCTGCCCGGGTCGCTCCAGATCAGCTCCCGACTTGCAACCCGTCGGCACAAAAACCTGAGCCCGAGCTTAGTCGATCGGCCCACGGGTTCAGCTCCTGCCCGGGTCGCTTCGGATCAGTTCCCAACTTATGACCCGTCGACACACAAGCCTGAGCTTGAGCTTAGTCACTCGACCCACAGGCTTAGCTCCTGCCTGGGTCAATTCGGATCAGCTCCCGACTTACGACCCGTCGGCACAAAAACCTGAGCCCGAGCTTAGTCGCTCGGCGCACAGGTTCGGCTCCTGCCCGGGTCGCTCCATATCAGCTCCCGACTTGCGACCCGTCGGCACAAAAACCCGAGCCCGAGCTTAGTCGCTCGGCGCACAGGTTCGGCTCCTGCCCGGGTCGCTCCATATCAGCTCCCGACTTGCGACCCGTCGGCACAAAAACCCGAGCCCGAGCTTAGTCGCTCGGCGCACAGGTTCGGCTCCTGCCCGGGTCGCTCCGGATCGGTTCCCGACTTGCGACCCGCCGACACCAGAAATCGAGCCCAAGCTCAGACACTCGACCCACAGGCCCGATCTTCTACTAAGTCGCACCATCACGTTCCATGACTTGCGACTCGCCGGCCCCGACTCCGAGCCGCACCGAACCGGTTACCCGACTTACGTCACGTCGGTCTCGCCTCATCTGGCCCTGACTGCCCGACCAGCAAAGTCAACCCTCATTTGGTCCTGACCCCTCTGAACCGCCCCCTGACGAGTCGATCCAGCTTCCGCTCGCAAGCAATCAACGCAATCGTAGCATTCCGACCCAAGCATACCTCTCGGCCCTTTAGGGACCCCACGGCACACCTTGACAGGGGGGGAAGAAGTGATATGGCATATTTTAGACCCAAGACACGTTACAGCCGACTCCACACGCTAGGTCAGAATCCATACCAAGGCGCTGCTCGACCTGCGTACCACCACGCCAGCCCGAGAGTCTGTCAGGAAACACTCCATACACCAAGTCAAAATCCGTACCAAGATGCTGTTCAACATGTCCCGTCCCGAGAGCTCGGGGCGGTAACGTCTGACGTCGCTCCACACATCCCGAGACAACGGTCGATCAGAAGCGTCATCCCTCGAGGATCAGTGTGCAACTGACCCTCATACAATGGTATAAAAGCCCCTGGCCGACATCCGGCCATGGGAGGGAGGAGGCAAAAAACAATTGAACATCTCCCCCACTGACTTGCTCATCGGAGGGGCCAAAGTCGGGAATCACCCGACGAAGGCTATTTTTACAAGGCAACGGCCACCCATGACCTGTGAGCATCCCAACCTCGGAAGTCGTCGACCGACGTCTCCACGGTGAGCCATCAACCAGCACCCGGACCGAGGAACGATGATCAACACCCGATCGCAAGGGCCCGATCGATCTCGACATCCAACTCAATCGACAGGAGACTCTCGACATCGATCAGTGGACTGAGCCGTGATGATTCACCAGCCACAGCACCAACAGGTAGGAAGGGGAAGCGGGCGTGATGCGAGTTCGGGCGAAAGCCACGAAGCGAAGAGAGGATCGCAGGCGGGACGCTTCCCGAGACCCATAAGTTCGGTCTTTACCTCACTTGCTTCATGATTCGTGCCACTGGTACGCCTTCGAAAACTGGGCCCGCAACGTGGACGGTCGAGATGTGAGAATTGACGTTGCTGGGTGGTCAGTATTGGTTAGAACCGTGCTTCATGGTGCTTTCCAAATGTTCGCAAATGATGTTTTGCCTGTGCACACTCGGATTGCAACAGTACCACCGTACGTGAAGATTTACGCACCATTGTCGTTGCGTAACGCATTTGATGAAATATGTGTTCAGGGGAAATATGTCTGCTCGATGTAACGGGCCACGCCCAGTCCGTTAACATCGCAGCATCACTGCCTATTCGGAAGGCAGTGTTACGGTATCTCGTTATAATTGTTTTGAAGCCTTCCTCAGTTTCGAATGCGAAGGAAACGGGTTTGGGACTCAAAGGACGTACAAGAGAGACCAAAAAGTATATTTATACGCCATAGGGTAGAGATTACGTACGCAGTTACCTTCAACGTCAAGTGGGAGGAGGCAGGCCGGAGAGATCCCGTCCTCCGCCGCCGATCAACACCGTCGAGATAGCCAAGAGGTTCATCAGCGCCGCCAGCAGAATTAGGAAACAGACTATTCCGATCCGTACCTTCGCGCAGACTGCCGAATCCCTCTGTCCATTCTCCTGACGCGGATCATCGTCCACATCTGTTATGGCCATCTCCACCAGACTGCCCAGAAGCCTCTTCGATCCGCCGCTCACGTCCGCCGATTTCCTCACCTCCAGTAGAGCCCCTCGGAGCCGATCCACCATCTCCTCCTGCTCCTCCGCTGCCTTATTCACGGCAATCCCGACGGATTCTTGTGATCCGTGCTCCTCTGGTTTAGGTGATGAAAGCAGAAGAGGAAGCGAGATCGGACTCCTCTGCGTAGAGGAAGCAGAAAAACCAGGGGGTATGAGATGTTCGAACAAAACTTAGGGTTCCAGTCTCACCTCCGGTGGATCTACGACGGTGATACTCTCCTCCGGCGAGGACTCGAGCAGATCGTGGAATTCGGTGAGGATATCCTCCGGAACCGCGGAGAAATCGCAGCTCAAGCGCTTCGGGACGATCTACGGAGAGAGGGTCAAGAAACGCGATGAGATGGGATCGGATGGAGCAAAGGGAAGGATCGGGATTTTACGGGAGAACCTTAGGGCGGTGCTTCGAAGGAGGAGGGGTTTCCTTGGGTCGCCCCCCATGACTCGCCGGGCTCGGAGCACGTCTCGGGGTTTGTAGCACGGAGTGCTTCATTGCTGCCGTCGGCGGGCGCGAAATATGACTTGGGGGAGCGCTATTTATAGCCCCTTACTACAAGGCTTCAGTAGCGTGCGTTGTACTACGTCGGCCCAACTCAAGCCCACTTCACCCAACCCCACTGGTAGGTACTGTGTGTTTAAGCAAAATATTCCTCATGACTCAGAGAGCTCATTCTAATAATAAATTAACTTTATCATTAATATATTATCAAAATTTTATGATTTATATAATAAAATAATAGTAATAGCTTAGATTACAAATATTTATGTTGAGATATCCGAATTGGTCATTGTATTATCACATAAGTAATATATTTCAAGTTGGAATTTGCGGTATGTAAATATTTTCAGCTGGAAAGCTTCTTAGTGGCAAAGTCCATTTGATCATAGTTCACATCAGGGAATACAACATCCAAGAATCCAATCCATGTACTGGAATCTGCCCCATAGCTTCAGGCTGTTCTTCGGTCTTCCCATGCATGCTCCACTATACACATTGATGTTGCCATCATTGGCCCGTTCAACTTGTTCGAATCCTTGCCCACGGACGTCTTCATCTACATCGGTGTTTATCATTGCTTCGTCCAAGTGAAACAAGCTGTCACCATTGGCATGGTCCAAAGAGAGCCGGTGATCGCCCCCCCCTCAGGGAAGCCAGTTAACTTGGGGGAGACATCTCCAGTATAACATGCATTGGACTTGCCGAACTCCACATGCTCTGTGGTTGAAGCGACCTGCTCATTTGGTTCTTCATATTTGACTACGTGCGGTCAGCAGATGAAGTTGCAACTTTCTTCTTGAGACATGAATTCCAGTAGTTCTTTTCTTCGTTGTCAGTTCTTCCAGGGATATGCATTGCTATTTGTGACCACCTGAGAGATCAAAGTAGCAGGAAGCACTTCATTTTGTTGCCCTGAAAACTACACCAAATGATCCATCATAACTAAAGAATGATGAACACAAGAAGATGAAGAAGTTTGATCTGAGGAATTCCTTAAAACTGGATCACAAATGCATCAAATGCTTACTTGTTCCCTGGCTTGGCCTGAAGCTACATGACTGGAGAACAATTCCCACGCTTCAAGCCTGGCCTCAGGTAAATGATCCACCTCAGTCTGCTGCCTTTCCCATTTCGTGGCAGACTTATCAAATCCAAGCGATGATCGCAGAGGAGTAAGCAAGCAAAAGGAAAGCAACTAAATCTCCAACTTCACATGATAAATGAGTTTACCAGCTTTGGCAGGAACTGCACTCCAGCAGCTGAGCCCATGCTTGAGCACGTAGTCTCAGAGCCTTCGGTCCTCATCAGGCGACGACAGCCCTTCCTTACAGTTCATCCTTGCCTTGAATGGGCTGCGAGCACACCATTGATTTGTTTATGGTCTGTAACCACATGCATGCAGCGAAACAAATTTGGGGAAGATACACAATCATTTGCACCCTTCATGTCAATGATATCACCATTTAAATCCTAGTTACACAATTATTATATACCAAAGAGTATATTTTGAGAAGCTTGATTATACTTGCTGTCACCAGATACATAAAGATTTTGAATGGGAATGTGTGTTCCAATCAATGACTGCCTGTTTTTTTAACCAACACAGCTAACAATTGTCTTCTCAGTCTTGCTGAAAGAGTGACGGAAGAATGCATGTAGGAAGAAGCTCGGGTGTGCTCATCCACACAAGGCACAAAAGAGGACCAACATTAGCGATGTCAACATCATACCTTCATTCAATGATCGCTCGTACTGACACTCCTAATAGCGTTCATGGAGCGTCTCACAGATTCCTGAATACGGTACATGATGTATGAAGAATCTTGTTCGTACCATACATTAGCTTAGTCGAAAGGTTATAAATTATCAAGTAAAGTAGTCCATGAGATCGCTAAAAAGACATTTCTCGTTCCTATTAAGAAGATGGGAATGATTTGAAGATTGAAGCCAATGTGTAATTTAGAAAGGAAATGGCTTCAGAATGTTCCACCCACTCCATGCTATAGGACAAGTCAATGCCTCTCAGAACAAGACATGCTATTTTGAATCTAATACGAGCCATCATCCATCACTAGCTTATGTTGTCATTTTTTCTCTCTTTCTGACACGAATCTAAACCACTCTGTAATTACCTGCAAAGACACCACGAGATAAGGAAATTTCATGTTAAACACCAGAAATCACAAGAATATTAGAGCAAACATTCAAGCAATTAAGTTGGACATGGAGAAGATTTAGAAACACCAACACATGAGTTGTTAAAAAAGCATGGACCACTGTGAGATTAGTAAGTGAGGAAAGGACAAGAAAAGATACCCAACACAGTTAGCAAGTCGGATCAGCATTGACACTAAGGATTTGCAGTATGGAAATGGATCAGAACAATTGTTGGATTTACTTCTGAACTCGAATGCCAGGAATGCCCTTCAGTCCCATCTTCAAAGCTGTTCTCCTGAAGAGTGCTGGAGGCTTCTCTAAACCAATGGAATGACAAAACTGGTTTGCCAGGTCAGCCAGCGTGGTTTTATCTCTTCCTACTTCCCTAATAGAGTTATAATATCCAAGCCAGGCATGATATGCTGCTTCCTTAATGCTTGGGTCAACTCTTCCAATGGAATCCTCAACCTGTATATACAAATAATGATGTGTTAGGTCACCTAATCACAGAAAAATGGAAAGCCAATCTTCTATACCTCCAGCAAGAAGTAGGAGGTTGTGCGTGGCCAGATCGTTGACATGTTATGAGAAACAAGAACTGGATGAACCAAAGATATTGTACGCTGAAGGAACTTGGATGCTATATCATATCTTATATATGAAACCTTAAAACAATTGCCCAAAACCCAAAACTTAAAACAGGGTACTTATCCTCCAACAGTAAATCTCTTTTCACTCAGAATATTGCAGTTCAGGTGGACCGACGTAATCCAAAACTTCTTTTAGGGTGACGTGGCCTCTCACATATCTGATGTGGTGCTAATAAGGTATGCGTGTGGTTCCCACACATCACACCTGTGTGAGACCAAACTGGCCCTGGAGTGATGAGTTCCACCTAATAGCCATTTACTTTCACCAACACCCACCTGTATTGGATATCAACTCAAACATAAATTAGGTCACCATGCAATGACATCAGCACTAAATGGATCATCACTGAGATATAGCAGATTGTGAGTATCAATACATCGACACTAAGCCAAGGAAAACAAAATACTAGGAACTGTCATCAGGATTATTTTAGTTAACCATGAAAGGCCTTACGACTTGATAGGTACCTTCTGTTTTGTGTCTGAATCAAGATCCAGAAGTTGATACTTCTTGATGGGAAGATCTTTTATCTGATCCATGAAATATTCTTCCCATGGTGCAAGCAATAGAATGCCCTTTCCATCTTTGCCTTGACGTCCTGTCCTTCCAAGTCGATGTATGTATTGTTCACGATCAGGAGGAATGCCAACCTAAACATCATTGCTGATGTATTATCTTTCTTAAATGCATACACATATTATTATGAAGTGCAAAATTGCAACATGAATCCAGAAGTCTTCATCTATTAAAGCTCATTTTAAGTAGATAAATTTCTGCATTTCTGCAAATCTTTTCTCTAAACTTCACCATGGAAGGATTGCAGTTCTTCTCATACAAAATATCACTTAGTTATTCATGAAAAACTGCATAGAAGTAACAAGAAAACATAAAATCACATAAGAACACATAAAAACATGGCAGATAGGCATACCTACTGGTATTTATGAAACATATAAACCTCAGGATTCTGAATGAACAAATTTACTCCAGAGGCAGTTCATGTAACATAATAACAGATAAAGATGAAATCTAGCAACCTTTGCTGCATCAGATGAATAACAACAGCAATAACCAGTGTTTTGAAAAAAAAAAAAGACTATTTCCAGCAGTTCAAGCAGACACTGAAGGCAGTATTACCTGAATGACTAGAGTGACATCAGGATAATTCATCCCACGAGCAGAAACATCAGAGGTTACAAGAATTATGCACTTTGATTCACGGAACTCATCAGATATACGAGTTCGATAAAGTTGTGGCTTCCTAGAATGCATTTCCCTGACATTCATTTTCAAGTCTCGGAGAAGCACGTACATAAAAGCCGCTCCCATAGCAGTTGTACAAAATACAATTACCTGATGCAAGAAAAGACATTAGATACTATAATTTATGAGATGCTTGAGTGTGAAATAGAAATGACCTTATAGTCTAACTCTTGTTGCATGTGTTCCTTCAGAAGATTATACACCAAATGAAAATGCAGTTGATGAGGTGCAATAAGATATGCCTGCAGAACCTGCATTTAAAAATTATCAGCATGGGAAAGATGATATTTATTGCTGGGTCAACAATGACATATACAAAACATACCCACTCTTCGACAATTACAATATCCAAGCCACTTGTGAAAGAGTTTAACATATAATATACAACCACTTTGTCAAATTGAGACTCCACAGCCAAAAAAACCAAAACATAAAACTAAACTATGCCCCCCAAATCCAACCGTATCAACAAAGGCATGGTGCCTTTTATATAGTTGCTAATGATGTACAGGTCATTGCATTATACCTTTGCATGAGTTTCCACGCATCCCAAGCCAACTGTATCGACAAAGACATGATCTCGTTTCAAGACAAGCTGTGATATTCGGCATACCTATTACATAATGATCCTTACGTCAGAAAAATAGATGTTGCAGAAGTAAATGAGAACCAAGATATTTGAGATTGGTAGCAAAATAATATAGTAGTACCTCTCTAGGAAATGTAGCAGAAAACAATAAGGACTGCCTCTGGCGTGGCACAGAATCAACAATCTTCTCTATGTCCTTTCTATATCCTAAGTCTAACAAGTGGTCCGCTTCATCAAGTATAAGCATCTTCAAACCCATCAAACGTACAGAAAACCCAGACTTGTTTTCTATGTGATCCAATAATCTGCCAGGTGTTGCCACTATAATCTGTAAACAGCTGTGAACTCTAAGACTGGAATTTTAAAACCCAAAGACATTACCATGGCCAGCAGGATTATTAACAAAAAAAGAAAAAACACTCTCAAGTGCCTGCTTTGAAGTTTTCAAGAGAAAATTTAGTTCATCAAAGTAAACAGATGCAAGAAAGGATTAAGATAAAACCTGGCAAGGATTTGATTCGAGACGTTTCTGATCCATCTTGAATCTTGTCCCTCCAGTAAGTGTTTGAACACCAATTCCAACATGGTGTTTTAACAGAACATTTGCCTCAGCTGCAACTTGAATGGCAAGCTCCCTTGTGGGACAAATAATAAGAACATGAATTTGAGGTAGCCGCTGGTTTATGCCACTTTGTGTTGCCTTGATGACTGTTTCAATTGCAGGAAGCTGTTTGCCTTTAATAAAATATTCAAGGAGTGAAAATAATAATTTAAAATTGGTAATAACTACCACATAATAGAGATGGAATACCAGAAAAGCAGCACTTTTGCCTGTGCCTGTTTTTGCTTTCACTAGAGCATCCTTACCTGTTTAAATCACCAATGTACAAGCAAAGTATAATTGGCATATTTTTATCATGGAACAGAAAGAAACAAACAAAAAACTAAAAGGCCATGCCAAAACCAATGCTATTGAAATCTTATCATATCATGAAGTACATGGTTACTCAGATTTCCTGATTCATTAATGACAGAATTGCATGCATTGTAGTAGACTAAATTCAATTTCTATACACTGCAGTATATCACATATTCACTGAGCTTTTTGCATTGCAGCATCATGAACTATATTTATGTTCTTCAGAAGAACAGGAACTAGATCCAAAAGCTGAATTCATGTGGTTACTTATGACCACAAAGCTAGGCCTAAAAAAATATTATGCTAATTTCATCATCTAAAAGAGCTAAGGACAGCAGCACATAATGAATTGTGAAAGCCTAGTAACTCAACTTATATTCAGGATGATCTGCAACAGTTTGCAGCTTTATGTAGCATGCAATGAAAAATAAGGGAAAAAAATGAGATTAAAAAAAGGGAACCAGCAAGTTCATTGGGATTGGAGAAAGATATATTTGATAAACATTTATGAAGCATACTATCAAGACAGACAATAAAACTGATAACATTTATACAGCATACCATCAAGACAGACAGGAAGTGTCGCCTCTTGCACAACGGTCATTTGTATGTATCCAGCATCAGTGAGTGCCTTAATTGTCAGAGGAGAGACACCACACTCATCAAATCTAAGAGCATAGACACATTAGCAGCAATAAATCATCTGTTTGAGACAGAAAATAAAGACTGGATGAATGAACAATCTTTCTCTAACATGTATTAACCTCTCTCTACAACACAAGGACAAGGCCTGGTTCTTCTGGTCATCTAGAAATTCAATAATTGTTGTGACAAGTCCCATGCCAATGTTACCAAGCTGCATACTTTTGATTCTTTAACTTTTACAATACAATCTTACATTCCAGAATTTAACACAACAATTTTTCATGTTGATAGAAAGATAACCAAACCCAAAAGGGTTAGGTAAAAGTTAAGCATTTGTAACCAAATAATGATTGATTTATGTGTAGGATGAGCAAATTTCTGCCAATCCACAACCATCCAACTTGAACCCCACCAAACCTGCCACAACTGCCACCAATAATAATTGCCTAAGATTTCCGAATCAACAACTTAACATGCATTATGTTGAAATATACATGATATCAAAGGAATTAATTCATTCATGTCCAGATAATATAATATTTCATGATTAATACTTAACAATTCATAGATAATAATTTTTTTTGACATAAATCATTTGATTCAAGAGATACCGCTTTTTCGTCAGAAGTGATTCTTCCTCTGCATCACATCGTGTTGTATCATATGCATAAGCCTGCTTCTTCCACAACTCATCACGAATTTCCTGCATCTCATTAGAGAGATCACTACATTCCTCAATGCTCCTAGGCACCCTCCTCTGGTTTTTCATATCATAGTCCCTCAGAGCAGCTTTGCTAAATATCTTCTTTCCTGCACTCGCCCTGCTCATCAAACCTGAGTCTTCCTCTGACTCCCCGTCACTTTTGATGCTAAACTTAGGAAACAGTCGTGAATTCTTTGGAGTACCCCTGTCTGCATCGCGAAGCTCCTTCATCGAATTTCCATTTGAAACAACCCTTGCATCTGACTCGGACTCTTCATCGCTCGATGAATTCCTCCACCTCATCTTCGACCTCATCCCATTTCGTCTCCCTGGCATCGTCGAGTACTCCCTCTTACTAAAAGAACCCACGCTCGAACTTGTCCGGCCGGCCCTACTTTCAACCACGTTCCGTCGCTCCGCCACAAGCTTCCTCAAATCAAGCGTCGGCACGGAGCCCGAAGCATGGGACCGACGAGGTGCAGAGAGGATGGGGCCGTCATCCTCGTTCCAGAGGTCCACTGCCCCGGCCTTCATAAACCGATCAGCAAGGGCCTTGATGTGCTCTTTGGAGGTCATGGCGCCACCGGAATTGGAGGCGGGATCGGCGGAGTCGCCGGAGGATCTCCCAGCGCTCTTGGCGCGGATCTCGGTTCGGAGGCGAGCATGGTAGAGCTGCTTCTCCTGCTGGAGGAGGCGGCGCTCCTTCTCCCTCGCCATCTTCTCGTGCATCCGCTTGTACTGCCACTTATTGAGGCCGCCGGGAAACGTCCGCGGGCCGCCTCCCATGAATCGGAGGAGGGCGAGGTGGGAGAGGAGCTTCGGGAGTGTTCTTGAACGTTCTCGAAGGACGGCAGGGGACGCCATGGCCGTGGGGCTGCAGTGGAGGGGGTGGGGTAAGTGGGATTTGGGTTTAGGGTTTTAGGAGGAAGAGAGTGAGGGTGGAGCCGAAGCGAAACGAAACAAAACGGGTACCAGCAACGGACCAAAAGGTCTTTTTCTTCTTTTTCTTTTTTTTTTGTCTCGGAAACGAGTGAGCTGAAAGGACAGAAAAGTAATTTGGTCTTCTAATGGCTCGAGTCGTGATCGAGTCCAAACCTAAAGATCCAATAACCGATTCGTGGACACCACATGCAAATTGACTCGATTATAAAGGGTAATTTAGTAATTATGGATGCCGACAGAATGATGGTGGATCGGTCTGACTGAGTTCGAGCCCCGCATGCATAATAAGTTCTCTAAAGGACGGCTCGAATACTTACTCGATGGTCGATCTGCATAAAGATTAATGTCTCAAATACTTGATCGAACATCGACTTAGATGCTCGGTATAATACCATCAACACTTTAATTAATCATCAAATATTATAAAAAATTTAATAAACAATCACTTGACCTCGATTATTATAGTCTAATGGAGATTATATTGAAGGAAATAGTTTGGGGTGTAAACAAAATATTCTCTTAACATTTGTCTCTTGTCTTTCTTAAGTTGATTGGGTTATTAAAAGCTCAAAAAGTGTAGTCATATGACACATTGGCCAACCTTACATTTGATATATTTCGATGCTTAATTGGAAAAGGATGTATTAACCAATCTTCACTATTTAACTCGGGATGAGCGCATCGGGCAATAGATGATATAATATTGATTGAAACTGCTATAGTTTTGTTGAAAAACTTACGTTGAGAGATGGAGTATCTATAACTAATTGATCGATTCATCTGCTTCCGACAACAAATAAGGGTGAACATGACAAACTCATTAAAGTGGCATGGAGGCACCCACATCGAGTGATAGAGGAAACAATAATCAATTTACAATAAAGCCATCCACAAAAGGTACATTTCAAGAGCATCTACACTTGCCGTTATTCTAGTGGCAAAATAATGTGAATAGAGATTATAATAATGAATCAATCCGACGTGATTCGAGCCCACATGTGTAAGAAATCTTTATGTAGTCGAAGGAGGTTCAAATACTCACATGGTGGTTAAAAAGGGATCGAACGCTTGTTGGATGATCAATTTACACGAAGATTAAGGTTTCTAACACTTAGGATATAAATCACATAAAAGATTGATCGGATGAGATTTTCGACGTGATCACTTTAATACTCCAATCTAAGCAATCATGAGACAAACTAAAAATTAATATTCAAAACTTTATTTATTATTTTTTAATATAATCCTCTTCGACATTTTATATACACTTTATTGAATTTCGAATTACTCAAAATTAGTAGGAGATTCATCAAACCTTTATACAATATCATCTTACTTTCAATCTGTGACTAAATTAAAGGTCTTCTTTTTTTTTCTTCGACAACATCGACCGAAGAATTCCTTATCGTTCTCGTCCATATCCAATGCCAATTCAATTAAAACAAAAACTGCACGACGGATAAGAAGATGAACATTGTTGTCATCTGTTCCAGTTCAGATAATGCATGAATAAAACAACTGCAACTGTAACATGTAGCAGACTTGACATGGCTTTATTTAGGGTGGCATAAGCAACCCCAAGTCCACCGAAGAACACAGTGCTCCTCGTCCCCATCACATGTTTGGTCTCATGTTGAGGTGATTCGCCACCCTCTGTCCCAGCGTTGCGTCGCACTGCAACCATTCACCGCAGAGACAATGGTGTTCTTACTCTCTGCTCCAAAGGGAAAAGCTACCTATCTACGTTGAAGAAAAGAAGAGCTTTACCTGTGACAGGTACGATATCCAGATGCTGCGGAGCTCATAGCTGACCTTCGGGTGGCCTAATGCCTCAGCCCAACGGCGGATGAACCGCTCTTGCCTGAGATAAACAGATGAACGAAAAAGGTAAACGACATGTAAAGATCGAAGGGAGAATAACAATTGCAGTACCTGTCGGATTCCCAGGAACGGTAACGCTCTCCAGGTTGCTTGAAATCATTTTGCTTAGCAATCACAGTCTGCATCGGTGTCTCGAAGAAGGAGCTCATCAGCAATCGTATGCGTCGTGCATGAACAACAGAGGATTTCACTCTCGCACAGTTTTGAGACAGAGTACTACAAGAGAAGATACAAGGATTTCCACAAGAACCTCACCTTCTCACGCCTGCCAGTAACGACGCGATTTGGAATAGGAAATTTCTCTGCATGACGAAGAGTAGAATGTCTTGAAGGGAAGTAATCGACCTTCAGAACAGATCAAATCAGCTTTTTAGTAGCAGATCAGAGCAGGATTCAGAAAAAGGAGTCATGGCAGAGAATACATACTTCTTCGTCCCTTTGCATGAAGTTCATCGGTCCGTCGTAGTGGTTGTTGTGGAGAGCGCACTTGGGGGCGTTCACCGGCAGCATCAGGTAGTTGGGGCCGAGGCGGTACCGCTGCGTGTCGGCGTAGGCGAAGACCCTGCACTGAAGCATTTTGTCGTCTGAGTAATAGATGCCGGGCACGACCAGGCCCGGGCCGAACGCCAGCTGCTCGTTCTCCGCGAAGAAGTTGTCGATGTTCCGGTTCAAGACCAGCCTTCCGACCGGCTGCAGCGGCAAGAGGTCCTCCGGCCACGTCTTGGTGTCGTCGAGCGGGTCGAAGTCGTACCGGTCCTCCTGATCCGGATCCATGACTTGGACGAAGAGCTTCCACTCCGGGTAGTTTCCGGCGGCGATGGAATCGTAGAGATCCTGGGTGGCATGGCTGTGGTTCTTGCCCCCGACGACGATCGCCTCGTCCTCCAGCAGGCACTTGACGCCGCATGTGGGCTTCCAGTGGAACTTCACGTAGTTCACCTTCCCTTCCTTGTTGATGAAGGTGTAGGTGTTGACGCCGAAGCCCTCCATATGGCGGTAGTCGGACGGAACGCCGACATCGTCGAACAGGAAGAAGAAGGTGTGCAGGCTCTCGGGGTGGTGCGACAGGAAGTCGAACACCCTCCAGTACTCTTGGATGTGGGATTTGGGGTTGGGCTTGAAGGCGTGGATCACGTCCGGGAACTTGATGCCGTCGCGAATGAAGAAGACGGGGAAGTTGTTCCCCAGGAGATCCCAGTTGCCCTGAGGTAATTAGAGCAGCGATGAGGACGAAGAGTCAGAAGACGAGCGTACAGAGGAGCCGGACGGTACCTCTCTGGTGTAGAACTTGACGGCGAAGCCTCGGGGGTCTCTGATGGTTTCGGGGCTACCGCGCTCGTGGATGACGGTGGAGAAGCGGACGATAACGGGAGTCTGGACGCCGGGGGCCCGGAGGAAGTCGGCGCAGCTGAGGTGAGTGACGTCGTGAGTGCACTCGAAGAAGCCCTTTGCACTGGCGCCGCGTGCATGGACGACGCGCTCCGGAATTCGCTCCCGAGCGAAGTGCGCTACCTTCTCGATCAAATGGTAGTCCTCCAGCAGGATTGGCCCTGCCAAATTCCAAGCGAACAAGTAGGGTTACAGCATACAGAGGCTATCTATCATCTTCTTCTTCCCAACAGAACAATATTTTCCATTACAAGAAAAGAGAAGAAATAACAATGTTTTATTGGGAATTATAATGACTAAAATTCACTTCAAAAAGGGAAAAAAAAAAAGAATTGGGGAATGCACCTCTGGATCCCACGGTGAGAGCTTGGTCATCATTCCATACAGCTGCACCGGCATTGGTAGTGGTAAAGTTGGCGTCGAAAGAGCTCGAAGGCCGAAACTATACAAACAATAAAAAGAAATATATATATATTATTTTTAAAAAAAATATTAAAAAAAGAATTATATTTTAGACATCTGGATTTTCTTTTTCCGTTCGAAAAATCCAAATACTTGATATTACCATTTTTTTTCCTCTAAAATTACTACGTATGTAATTATTACTGTACAAGATTGACATATCAACAAACACATCCCGTGCAAGGCGCGTCTCCACCGGTCACAGTAAAATTGCAGCCATTGGGCCAAACAAGAGGGACCCACAATCGGCGTCGGCAAAAGTCTTCCATCTGATTGGGGGGCCCCTGTTTGGACCAATGAGCTAAGATATCCAACCGACATCCTGTAATTCCAGCGAACACATCCGAGCTTAGGTACCGTAAATTCACACGTTCCAAATCTCCATTTCTGCTGCTTAGATACCAAGTCATGTTTCCCATGCAGGAGCAGAAGAAAGAAGGGCTTCTACAAGCCTTCAGATTGCCTCACGAGCGAAGAAATAAACAGCGGGAAGAAGAACTGCATACCTTGTAAGGATCCATGGGGGGTTTTAAGGAAAGGGAAGGGAAGGGAAGGGGAAGAGAAGCGGGGGGGCTTGTCGCTGCCCTCTGCCTCTCCGACGCCTTAAATAATGGAAGAGTTGTTTCCCCTCACCGCCCGGTCAGACCAATGCTGGCTGAAGAAGGGTACAGGAAAGTAGGTCAGAGGTGCTGTGGAACCAAACCTTCTTGTGAGATGTGTTGAGGACCATCATCTCTGTGGATAACATAAAGAAGAAGGTAGATCTCATGGTGACATTTTACCGTATGAAATCAATAGTGACAACCAAAATTACTGAGCAAAAGGACGCTTTGGGAGTTGGTATCACGTCGTTGTCTCCAGCACATGCATTGAGGTCGAAGAATCCAACGCACTTTTGGGACGAAGCGAGGTGAAATTCCAACTATGTAGGATTGAGATTGATCTGCTCTTTAACAGTGACAAAAGATAGGGTTGCTCGCTACTGCATTCGTTCTACATCATCTTCTTCTTTGTGTCATGTTTCCTGTATCTTTTGTGCTCATGCGAGGCTGCTTCTTATCTTCCACTTGTGAGCACAAAAATGGGTGGGAGATAATATCCGAACTCGATTATTGTTCTGCAGCAGTGCTGTACTGCACAACAATTCAATTATTGGGGCCTTCATTCTATTACCCTCTTTATGGAGAGTGGTGGCATTAGGTTGAGAATAAATATCATGAGTGTGTATAAGAGCATCACAGTATGCATGACTCAGATTTCAAAGAATTTGATGAATACGAAAGAAGGGAATTTATTGAATGGCAGGATGAACGCAGACATAACAAAATCTGACCATCGCTCTGATTCCTTTCGGCGGTGTCGACAAGGATATGATGCAACACTCGTCATATGTCTACACTCAAATACTTGGGTGCTTTCACATCGGCACTATATCAGAATGATCACTCAGAGATGAACGTGACAGAGCATCTCGATACGGCATGCTTCACAACCCATGTGGTCTCATCCGCACGATAGATAGGCAATGCTTCCGACCACTAACGTCAGAAGAGATTAATTGTTTCGTTAATGCTGACATGTTTTCTGTACCACTACTTTGCTATCAGCACAGCACAAGATACAAAGGAGAGATAAGATAAGAGGCAAAGGATCTCCGAGAGATTTGATATTCTAAGAATTATATAAGTTACAATGATGAAATCTCTCTATACCATCTCTTGTCTTTTTCACTCCATCATTCCATGCCCTTCTTTTGCCTCGATATTTTCTCTTGCGTTATAAGCTCTTCCGATCAATCCCCGACACCTTTCTTTTCTGAGAAGAACGCTTGGCCGAATTCGATTGATGAAATAGGGTCGATGAGTTCCACCGACGCCTTTCTTTTCTGAGAAGAACGCTTGGCCGAATTCGATTGATCAAATAGGGTCGATGAGTTCCACCGACGCCTTTCTTTTCTGAGAAGAACGCTTGGCCGAATTCGATTGATGAAATAGGGTCGATGAGTTCCACCGACGCTGACCACAACCATCGCCGTTCATCACTACGTGCTACCGGGAAGGAAACAACCACGGCCACGGGAGAGAGAGAGAGAGCGAGCCACAACCATCGCCACCCGACGTATCTATCCCTTGTGGAATCGATCGCTTTCTTTGCTTGAAGCCACCTGTGGTGACGTGTTTCTGATGCGATGTGAAGCGAGTCTGTATCAAAGCAGTGTCCGCCTGTTTATCGAGAGAATCAATGCAGTTTGATTAGAGATGTTTACTTTAAGAAGAAGAAGAGCTGAAGACAAATGCATCAACTGTACATCCCTTCAGCAATTATGTATAAGTCTCATGCCAACACTATATTGAGAACATATCATAATGATATATGTATATCGTTTGTAGGTATGTAGTGGGCTTCCGAATAGGTGGTACGGTGGAAAATAATTTTGACCTAATTTAATAAAAAATATATATAATAATAATAATAATATTATTATTCTATTTTTTATATGTTCTGATTCTTAAACAATTTATGATTTAAGAAATATAAAATTACATTAATATATTATATAAACAAACATATCAAGCAACAAGACAACGTTTAGCTTTATGGATTTTAGGCTGATCAGAGCGACTTTGCATCACATGTTACGATCAGTCGTCAGCAGCCTTCTCAGCACGACCAGCACGTGCACCACTATGCCGCACACGAACCCGAGAGCGGCGCTGGAGCCAACCAGCGACACCGCGGCGCAGATGAGCATCACGAACGACTCCGCCTTGCTCGACATGTCCCTCGCCGCCATGGCCAATTCCACCCCGGCGAACAGCAGCAGTACGCCCAGCAGCCCCACCGGGAACTCCACCAGCAGCCTCAGCACTCGTCGGCAACGAGGTGATCTCCACGGCCAACAGGTCACTGGTCTCCAGCCTCGTGCCGGCCATGCAGAACCTGCACACCGTCCTCACCAGCTTGTCGCTGCAGCACCGCATCAAGGTCGGTTCCCCGCAGTCCCTCGGCGTCCTCTCCACCTCCAACCCCCCGTCCACCGGAAAGTTCAGGGAAGGGCGTGTCGCCGAGGTGATGAGGCCGTTGCTGAGCTTCTTGAGAGCCACCGGCTCCCCTTTCATGGTGAACGCGTACCCGTTCTTCGGATTCGCCGTCGACACGCTCGACTACGCCCTGTTCCGGCCGAACCCCGGCGTGGAGGACCAGCACACGGGGCTGGTCTACTCCAACATGTTGGACGGGCAACTGGACGCCGTCTTCTCCGCCATGAAGCGCTTGGGCTTCGACGACGTCGACATCGTGATATCCGAGACGGGGTGGCCGTCGATCGGCGACCCACGGGAGCTCGGCGTCAACGTCGATAACGCCCGGGACTACAACAAGAACCTGGTGCAGCACGTCTCTTCCGGCACCGGCACGCCGCTCATGCCCAACCGCACCTTCGAGGCGTACATCTTCTCGCTCTTCGACGAGAACCTGAAGCCCGGGCCTCTCTCCCAGCGGAACTTCGGCCTGTTTCATCCTGATCTGCTGCCCGTCTACGATATCGGAGTCCTAACGACAGAGGTAGAGAGCCTCGTTCCCAATAACTTGAGACCACCGCAGGTGGATCTTCATCTCTTGTCTTCTTCTTGCAGGTGGGAGGTCAGGCCACTGCTCCAGTGCAAACACTGAACCCAACAACCTCCGATTCAAAGCGATGGTGCATTCCGAAGCCGAACACCGACGTCCTGTTGTTGCAGCAGAACGTCGAGCATGTCTGTGGGCAAGGCATCGAAGGGTGGTGCCGAGGTCGAGGTCCTTGGCGAGCGCCAGGGCCATGATGATGGGGATGTAGGTGCCCAGGTCACCCAAGGCGCCGTTGACCTCCGCCCACCTCGACCGGAAGAGAAGGTTGGCGCGGGCCGCAGCGACGATCGTCGCGGGGATACCGCGGTCCGGCTTGTCCTCGACGGTATCGCCATCGCAGGGGTTGACCGCGTTGGTGGCCATGGTGCTTGTGTTCGTTCGACCTTGGTTTCGGCGTCGACCGCTATATATATAGAAGCGAAAGCGCCTTGGTTTGGTGCTTTCGGCCGAGTAACGATGGTGGTGGTCCTTCGGAATCATGAAGGGCCAACTACGAGAGGAGCCTAAGAGAGAAGTCGGCGTCAACTGTGGCACATTTTGGGTATGATGGATGATCACGTTGGGAGATGGAGGATTGATGACAGCAAGCGAAGGCAGCAGTGCTTGCCATCTCTTTATGTTGACATCCACAAAAGAATGCTTCTTTCTCTTATCCGGTCACCACTCTGTTCATTGTATATTAAATATTGCATATTAATTGTGTATAACTGCAAAATTGAATGTTCTTAACTGCGGAAGGCTCGAAGTGAGTGCCAAGCAATGAATTTTCTATCTTCGAGTGAGATCATTATTATATACCATTGTTGTGGGAAGATACATATATATATATATATATATGCTTATGAGAAGAGAAAGACTCCACTAGAAAAGAACTGCTTGCTAAAACCATTTCTTTGCAGATTGGTCGTAATTAGATGACGATTATATTTATCAAGATAACATTGCATTTATTTGATATCATTAAATACTTACTAACCATTTGATGAAGCCAGAATTAATTATTTCATAGTTATTTTTGCCTTATTCTAAGCAATGTTTGGTGAAGTTAGTACCTGATTGGTAATATGCTTTAGATGTCACCAGCTTCTCTCTGACAGAAATGAAAGGCTAAAGCAAAGCGAAAGCAAAAGCTAAAAGCTCCAAAGTTGGGACCTCGATGCACAAGATTTGATCGTCAAGAATCCACCTTGGCCAAAGCAAAGAATCCAGCGGCAATGTCTTCAGCTGCTTGCCCCCTTCACAGCTATCTCCTTGTCTGTTCTTGTCTTTCGTGCAGCTGGTTGCGGAAGAAACCATGGCTGCAGCCATTTCCACTCTCTCCATCCTCCTCATGGTTTGGACGATCAAAGGTACCTCACCATCCTTTTGTATCTGTCGGTGATATGTGTCGGTTCCTTTGTGATCTCTGCTCTGTTCGTTGATTCAGCTGTTGATGGAGCCGGCATTGGCATCAGCTACGGCAGAGCCGCAAGCAATCTCCCCCCACCCGTCCAAGTCGCGCAGTTCCTCGCCCACAGCACCACCTTCGACTGCGTCAAACTCTTCGACGCCGACCCCGCCACTGTGCAGGCCTTCGCCAACACCGACCTCGCCGTCGACGTCACCGTGCCGAACGACCTCGTCGCCAACCTCACCGACCTCAGATTCGCCCACAAATGGGTGCGAACCAACGTCGTCCCTCGTGTCGACGACACCAACAACGCCCGCATACTCGTCGGCAACGAGGTGATCTCCACGGCCAACAGGTCACTGGTCTCCAGCCTCGTGCCGGCCATGCAGAACCTGCACACCGTCCTCACCAGCTTGTCGCCGCAGCACCGCATCAAGGTCGCTTCCCCGCAGTCCCTCGGCGTCCTCTCCACCTCCAACCCCCCGTCCACCGGAAAGTTCAGGGAAGGGCGTGTCGCCGAGGTGATGAGGCCGTTGCTGAGCTTCTTGAGAGCCACCGGCTCCCCTTTCACGGTGAACGCGCACCCGTTCTTCGGATTCGCCGTCGACACGCTCGACTACGCCCTGTTCCGGCCGAACCCCGGCGTGGAGGACCAGCACACGGGGCTGGTCTACTCCAACATGTTGGACGGGCAACTGGACGCCGTCTTCTCCGCCATGAAGCGCTTGGGCTTCGACGACGTCGACATCGTGATATCTGAGACGGGGTGGCCGTCGGTCGGCGACCCACGGGAGCTCGGCGTCAACGTCGATAACGCCCGGGACTACAACAAGAACCTGGTGCAGCACGTCTCTTCCGGCACCGGCACGCCGCTCATGCCCAACCGCACCTTCGAGGCGTACATCTTCTCGCTCTTCGACGAGAACCTGAAGCCCGGGCCTCTCTCCCAGCGGAACTTCGGCCTGTTTCATCCTGATCTGCTGCCCGTCTACGATATCGGAGTCCTAACGACAGAGGTAGAGAGCCTCGTTCCCAATAACTTGAGACCACCGCAGGTGGATCTTCATCTCTTGTCTTCTTCTTGCAGGTGGGAGGTCAGGCCACTGCTCCAGTGCAAACACTGAACCCAACAACCTCCGATTCAAAGCGATGGTGCATTCCGAAGCCGAACACCGACGTCCTGTTGTTGCAGCAGAACGTCGAGTATGTCTGTGGGCAAGGCATCGACTGCACTCCGATTCAATCAGGTGGTGTCTGCTACTTTCCGGACACGGTGCCAGCCCACGCTGCTTTCCTCATGAACGAGTACTACCAAACCTTCGGAAGAAACGCATTCGACTGCGACTTCGGACGGACCGGCATGATCACCGCCATCGATCCAAGTATGCATCCAACGCTCGATTCCGGTTTCCTTCCATTGCGAACGTGAACTTATATCCGCTGATGTTCCTGTGCAGGCTACGGGAGCTGCGTGTATAGCTCATGAACTGGAGACGGTGCGCTCCACTCATTACGTCATAGATTTCTTTCTACATATGTGATGCTTTTAGAGTTCTCCGGTGTGCTTCCCTCTTCTTCCTTAATCGTTCCTCTTCTACTAATCTAATTCTTTACTCAGGAATTTAAAATGATACCAAAAATATAAATTGAGATCATATTTTATTTGCTGGTTTAAGCTTTAAATACAATGTGGCCGATCAGAGGTATTGGAAAAAAAAGTAACACCATAAAAGATGTGCCAATAATATGTCATTGCAATAAAAGATGCATCAGAGAGCATTTTAATTAGATGGCGAAGCCAATCATATTTTTGTGGCATGCCAAATCAGGGTGACGTGTCCGACCTGTATCATTCTAAACATAAGAAAACTACGTACGATTTTGACCGCTCGGTATGTAGCATCCGCACATCAATCACCGAACCCGCTGCGAGGAGACCCGCCGTCTATTGTGGGACCAAAATCTTAAGCCAATTGGAGATTTCTATTTCTTAGGCCCTGCCCGGATCAAGACAGGAGAAATCGATCCTAGAGGATGTGATGCCCTGTCTGGGTCCGAACCCGATATGTGGCTGCACCTCGAATATCTCATATCTGTCGGCTGCGTGGCCCACATGCCTTGACCAATTGGGGGTTCTTCTTTCTTAAACCCTGAATGGAGAGATACAGGGGAACCGCACGACTAGGAGGGGACGGGATATCTGGGATCCGTACCCGATAAAAGGCTGCCCTTCCTCCTCTCCGAGATTATTTCTGGTTCGCTCTTCTATTGGACAGGCGGAGAGAAGAGGCTACGGTTTGAGGCCCGGCCATCGGCGGCGACATGTTCCCCAAAGAATGGGCTCCGCCCTGCGGCAGCTGCTGCACCAAGAAGTACGCCTATCTCGTCCAGATCCCATGTTCGTATCCCCCGCTCTTCTATTCAGTTTTCCTTCTCTGCTTGGATGATTTTCCGGTACGATGCGCCAAGAAAGGCTTGATATCCGTATAAATTTATCATATTTCGAGGAGGATAAGTGTTCTTGCATTCTAATTCGTCGTTTTGATGAAAAGAGACACGATCTTGGCGTCGATGTCTTGTCTTTTTGATTTGGGAGAACGCGGTGGACATCTGAAGTATTATGACTCAATGCAGGGAGAATCTTCTGCAAGAAGGGATGCGATGCCGATGGGGAAACCTGGGAAGAATGTAAGCACGCCCATGTCCTCAGTCCTTGTTCTTAAACGTCTCGATTTTATTAATGGAATTTAGTTCCGTGTGAAATGATTTCGATCTAATTTTTCGTTCATAGGCATTCACAATATGGTCGAAGTTGAATTCCATTAAATTCATGGGACATAATCTTTTATGGAATGAGAATTCTTTTTTTTTAGACAATAACCAGCTGAATCACCTGATAGGAAGGATGTTTAGTGAGCAAGGCTGTTAATTAGAGTTGTAGTTCATGAAATGTTAGCTAAACGAATAGCTTCTACTTTTCTTTATCTAGTTTTCTTATGCTTTTTCTTCGAGCATAAAGTGTAGCATCGAATTTACTGTAGATTTTAATTTCTTAGCAATTTCAGACAATGATCATATTCGTAGACGATGGGATTTACAGAAAACCCTTGTGAAAAGTCACAGGTACAAGGAAATATAAGTTTTGATCTCAATAGGAATCGGGCCTTTCTGTAAGTGTTGCTGGGCCAATGAGTCTTTTGGTCATGAACTTTTGCCAGAGAAGTGGGCAGGTTTGTTTAGTTTTATCATGATTGATTCACTC
This sequence comes from Musa itinerans, assembly GCA_001649415.1. NCBI lineage: Eukaryota > Viridiplantae > Streptophyta > Magnoliopsida > Zingiberales > Musaceae > Musa > Musa itinerans. The sequence continues at coordinate 301,417 of LVTN01000273.1, read as the reverse complement.
CAACTAAGTTTAGATGCAATACCAGGATATGAACCCTTGTCTCACCTGTCATCACAAAGCGTTTTTTTCGTCATCCTAATTTGAACTGATTTCAGTCATCCATCATGACGTTCCTAGTTAGAGATCTTTGCTGTTCGACATATGGCTGTTTTTTTTCTTAAATAATGAACACCACAGAAGCTCAAGTAAACCAGCTTAGAACAAATTTTGGGGCATGTTGTCCTCACAAGATTTGATGTGAAAGTTTGGTTTAAAGTTGGAACTTTGATAACTAATAACATCTGCTTCCTTAAACTGTTTCTATAGCTCTTCTATATTGATGTGTTATAAATTGCCATTTCTTGCTTGAAATTAATGTCTAAACAACAAGGTTTGTGCAAGCACGTATACTGCTAATTTTGGCCATGTTAAGAAAAATGAAACTGCTGTACTGTGATTTGAGTTTTTTTAGATATTCAATTTCAATAGATAAGTCACATTTATTAACTTAATGTTTGGAACTGATAATTCATTTTTATATCCAAGAGGTATTCATTCCATTTCTCTTGGCTCGTGATTAAGGCGGTTGTCTTTGGATCTTCAGGTCAGGAAGAGTGCAATGAGATATGTTTTAAGGACCCAGTTTTGAAGGATCATGAGTGGAGTTATTACATTGACAGATCTCCGGGACATGACAATTACTCTTTGGTGTGTCTTCAATCTCCAACTTCTGCAGATACGGTTGTAGTTAATTCATGATGAAACTCTCATTGTGATCATATGATTGGCTGAAAATTTTGGTAAAAACAATTTCTTTATATGCTTAATATGACCATTGCATTTGCATAATTTATCTAATTAAATATTTGACTCTTCTTCTATAGTTTGATACATGGAGAAACTTTACTTCTTGTTGGACTAATCACAATTTGGCCTACATTTTGAATCATAGCAAACTGGCTAACTAATTCACATAGAAAACTACATGACAGTTCTAAAGCTTTCTGCTACAAGCATGCTATTAATGAAGAGTTCAGTTTTATCTTCATCTTTTAGCAAAAGCTCACATACCTTGCATGCTACATGGACTAATAGAACTTGCTGACATGAAGGGATAATTGTATGGTGAGTGTAGACAAGATAATATTGTATTTTGCTGCTGGTTTGTCTCTCAGAGAGGATAAACATCAGTAGGAAAGAAAAACATCAAGGTTATAAAACTGGAGGGATGTTACACATTCTTCTGCTAGCTTGTTTCTTATTCTATGAAAGCTTATTAGAAAAACAGTGAAAGAAGAGGAGTGCAAAGGACTTTGGTGATCAAGGAACTATCAATTCATGATCCAATTTTCATACAGATTCTCCTGTGACTTGTGCTCTGTTTAAGAGTTACAATAAGACCTACCGATGACCCATTTGCCAATGTAGACTGTCTTTGTCTTCTTTAGAAAATGTTTGAAATAATTCTTGAACAGAAACAATATTAGTTGATTTTAAATAATTTAGAACGTTGTACTCATATTCGTTATTCTTTGCCTTTATGACATTGATTTGAGCTCTTGTAAAAAGAATATCCAATCTCCAATTATTGATGTGATGTGAGAATTTAGCAAAATTCAAGCTATGGAATTAATAGTTCCCTTTTTGTCTCTATGTTTCATATTTGCTTTCCCTTTCTTGAAGATGAGTGTCTATAGGAGATTGTTTATGCTTTTCAAGGAGCAACATCCTGTAGCACAAATTCTTCCATATCTTATTTTGATCAAGTTCTTATAGGTTTTAAAATTGATGCAGGAATGCTTCCGTGCCTGTATTTCTGGCTGTGGTTTCAGAGTAAGAACCTGAAGAACTTATATACTCTTAAGAATTTTCTGGAAAAAAATTCCTTATAATTGTCAAATGAGTTATCTCAACTAAAATAACCTATGCTTTAAGGAACAACTGAAATTGAAAATCATAGTCTGTATCCAAATAAATAATTGAAAAGGTCAAAGAAGTTTTTTCTCTGAGGTAAGGGCAAAATGATGTAAAGAACTTAAACTGAATTGATGGCCAAAATATGTCTCCTTTCTTGTTGATAACAAACAATTACAAGTATGTTTAGATATTCACAGGAGATTATTACACTATAAACTATTCTGTGAGGGTTAAAAGACCAAATATAGAAGCATGACACATGATATGTTTTCATGGTACAATGTGATCGAATGAGAGATAAATGTTTCATCAACTAAACCCCATTTCCTTTCAATTAAATAAAGGAAAATGGGATTTCAGGAGCTCACCCCCCAGTGTGCCTCTATGCTCTGACATTGTGGCAGGGAAGTGCATTAGTTGTTTTCAGGTAAGTTCAGTTGGATGTAGGTGGATTAGCCACTTATTAGCTTCCAATCTAGACAACTATTTTCATCCAAATCCTGCTTTAGCAGGAACCTCATGCATTGGACCCATCTGTTTCTTATTAGCCATCTCTTACGACTATCCTATGATTTCTTTTTAGCCTAATGAATTCATGGAGTAATGAAATCATCTTCTGACCATAAAAAAACGGAAAGATATTGTCATACTACAAGAAATGATTTTTGGACTATTACGATATCAATGATTTTCTTCTTTATATCTTTGATGTTCTTATTGAGACAATTGGATTCTTAAGATCTTAGCAGGTACCATTTCTTTTAATTTTTGATATGTTTATCAAGTCATATTGGCCCGTTGGACACCCATGAGCTAGACTCGGCAATAGAATGATTTGAGTGAGATCAGGTTCAGGCTATGGCAAGCTTATATGAGTGACATGGACTCAACCTGACTTATAAGTAGGTCAAGAGTTCTTGACTTCGAGTTGGCACATCTAACTAATGTGTTGGATTGGAGGGTTTAGAAAACTCGTACCTTTTTTAGGAATAACATCCAGTTTAAAGTGACCAAACTTTACCACCAGAAAAAGTAGAAGCTTGAACCGGACCTGACTTGACCGACCAAGGGATTATGAACTTAACACAAACCTTCCATTAACCCAAGGGGTGATTTTATTTGGTCTGATTTGAGTTCAGACAAGAGTTGATGGCTACTGGTTTGGATTTCTTTCATTACTAGAAATCTAGAGATGATGATTGATGACCACTTCTTGGGTATTACAACACAACTACTCCACCATATTCTTTCCATACCTTGTGTTGATTCTCTCACTCTATAATCATAATCTCCAACAGAATAATCACTGACTGCCCTGGTGCCAGTGGTAGTTTGTACCAGAGCTACGTGAATAATAATGAACCACAACTATAAGACATTGGAGCACAACAATGAAGGATATATATATATATATATATATATATATATATATAATACACTCAAACACAACGATGCTTTTCTTTAGAAAAACGCTGACCAATTCAAAGACACTGATCTCAAAAATGATTTGCTGTATCATGCTCCTTACAATCATCAGGATATGACTGATAAATAGCTTTCTTGGAAAACATTTACGTGCTTGTACTGTGTGTTCTTAAAAAAAATTCATATATTTGAGGCTATTTTGAGATTGACCTAAAAAAACCATCTTAAAGAGAGAATATTGCTTTGAGTAACTTGTAAAACAATTTTCAACTACTCTTTACATGTGGCATCAAGGATGGGCAGGTTGGGCCTTTACGGTTCTTTTCCATCACCAAGTTTTTCCAAAACTAGCAAGCACGGTGTGAGGTCAGCTAATTAACTATATGATATATCTGTAGCTTCATACATGCAGTGCTCTTGAAAACCAGTGTTTTAACAAATTTATCCTGATGGCATGTGGAGAACTTTCAAGTTTAATTTTGGCTTAGCTCATAGTACTTGAAAGTGTTGTCTTTTACTTGTTAAAGGATCATGTGTTTGTCTCAAATATATGTTACAGCTGTTGAGGTGCTAGATCTGATAAGTTCATTGGAGTAATAGGGGATGATGGACATTGATTTGCTAACTTGGTCTCGCTTTGTTTTTCTTGCTTAAACTATAGCTGACTTTGTAATTGTTTGACACAGTTTGATATTCCGAAAGAGAGAGTAGAAGAAGTTCGACCGAAGAGGCCACCTAAGCCAACTGCGGTCGAACCTAAACCTGTGTTACCACATGTCGAGCCTAATGCAGCTCCTGACGATTTACCTTCCACATCAGCATAAAATTCACAGTAGACAAATATCATACAACAACCAATGGAGGCTTCAAATATCGGTGCAATACAGTGTGTGACCAATTTCTATCTTACATCCTCATAATGGATTTTTTTTTTTATTTGTCACTTTCCCGCTAATCAGAGCTCCTACAACATGAAACCAAGATTAAAAGATGGATGATGGGATTCTAGACATCAGCTGACAAGGGTTGAGCTTTGTGAACTTAATATTATTGAGGGCATACTGGGGGGCAATTTGTTTTCTTGATTGCCTTTCAGTCTACTTGTATCATGGAGTTAAAAAGGTGGACTTGTACGAGCTAGTTGCTAACCGAACCTGTGCATCTCTCTCTGGTTGTTCTCACCCATCATTTTGGTGTGTGGATGTTCTTAATCTTTGATACCACCGTGGGTATCTGAATAGATACAAACTGTATCACAAACGGTCGGTTTATCATTTTACGATATATCATTCGTTCAACACTTTTTTTGTCTTGACCATTAGTGTATTGCAGATCATAGATTTGATAGTTGTATCACCTTTCTCTTTTCCATGGTGATATAATTTTTTGCAGGTTTCATCCGAACGCAGGCCGAAAGTGCGCCGAATGAGTCCAAAGTTCCGGCAAAGGAACAGAAAAAGATGATGGGAGAGGATAGAGTTTTACTATCTTCTTCTTTTGCTGTTATCTGCCGAGTAAAACGCCTTCAGCAGAAAGAAAGAAAGGCCACTATTCGACGGCGCCAAATCCATACATATCCTTCGTGTTGATCCTATCACCTCACGTCTCCCCCCGCCCAGTTTTAGGATTAAGATGGATCCTTTTTAAACCACACCTCAATACCATTGGCGCTTCTTCGCGTCCAAGACACAGAATTCTACAAAGAGTCCACGCATCCTCCCAAGATCTCTTTCTTCCCACGTGTGAAAGACGCACGCACGCACGCACGCACGGTGAGGAAGCCTTGGGACGCAAACGTTATCCGTTCCAGAAGGAGAGGGTCGCTCCCGTCACGTGCGTCCACACGCTGAACCCCCCCACCTTCTCATCCATCGACTCTTCGGCGCAAAACAGCGGGCTGACTCTTCTCATTGCCATGTAAATGAAACTTGTGTGCTTACCCTCCTCTCGGTTTATTCTGCCCTTCTTTTTATTATGTTTGTTGTATTCTCATCGCATGTGCGTGTTTCTACGTGAAGCCTAAACGTAGTAGAGAAATGAGAAATAAAAAACATCACAAATGTTTTGCACCCATGTCATGCATCATTTCATACCATATGCATCATTTCACGACGATGGTCATCTCCACACCTCCTCCTCCAGGCTACTCCCGGTCGCCCCGTCTATAAAATGTGCCCGACGCCGCCCGTTTCGAACACCCGTGACTCGTCACTCTTTTCGCTTCCTTCTTGACGACCGCTTGTTCCTGCCACCGTTGCATGACACTGAACTCCCTGCAGGCCCGCGAGGTGTCGGACCTCTGCATCGGTAAGCCGGCGGCCAGGCCGCTCTCGCTCTCCGCCACCGTAGGCGACGCCCTCCTCGCCCTCAGGAGCGGCGGCTGCGACGACCGCCTCGTTATCTGGACCGCCGACGGTCCCGCTCCCGAGAGGAAGGCCTGCGCCGGGAACGTGTGCATGGTCGACGTCCTCTGCTACCTGTGCGCCGAGCAGAACCTCGACGCTCCCATGGCCGCCTTCGGCGCGCCCGCCTCCGCCCTCCTTCCTCCATTGGCCGCCGCCTCCCTCGTCCGCCGCGTCGAGCCCAGCTCCAGGTACGCTTCGACCTTAATTACACCATCTCGATCAATGTGTCGTAGAGATTTCTCAGATTTGGTTGCTTCTTTCGGCGACCCGCAGCATTTTGGAAGCACTCGACGCGATTCTTGACGGGGCGCAGAGCCTGGTGGTGCCCATCCGCGCCACCGCATCACCGAGGAAGTTCACCTCCGCCTCCGCCTCCGCCGCCGCCTCCGCCGCCGAATTATGCTGGCTGACGCAGGAGGATTTCGTCCGTTTCTTCCTCAACTCCATCGCTCTCTTCTCGCCGGTCCCCGCCCTCTCCGTCACCGACCTCGGCCTCGTCCGCCCCGCTGCCCTGGCCGTCCGGCCCCAGGACCCTGCACTCTCCGCCCTCCCCCTCATCCGCGCCGCCCTCGCAGAGCAGACATCCGTCGCCGTCGTCTCCGACGACGGCCGCCTCATCGGCGAAATCTCCCCCTTTACCCTGGCCCACTGCGACGAGCGCGTCGCCCCCGCCCTCGCTGCGCTCTCCGCCGGCGACCTGATGACCTTTGTAGATTGCGTCGGCGCCCCGCGGAAGTCCGCCATGAGGTCCATCAGGGCCCAACTAAGGGCGAAGGGGCTGCTGGGCATGCTCGAGCTCCTCGACGCCGACGTATCCCCGCCATTCTCGCCGTCGACGTCCTCGTCCGACGATGAATCCTCTCCATCCTCCCCGCCCTTGTCGAACCGGAGGGGAAGGCCGAGGGTGATGAGGTCGGCGTGGAGGTCGGGGAGCTACTCAGCGAGGATGGGGAGGCGGTCGGAGGAGGCGATCGTGTGCCACCCTTGGAGCTCGCTGGTGGCCGTGATGATACAGGCATTGGCGCATCGAGTAAGCTACGTGTGGGTGGTCGATGACGACGACTACTTTCTCGACGGGATCGTCACGTTCTCCGACATTCTTGAGGTCTTCCGGGAACAGCTAGAGCAGTAGCAGTGGCAGGCAGGGACTTGCATTTGATGGCCAGAGAGTAATGCATCTCTTGTGGAATTAACGTATGTGAAAAAGGCTGTCCTTACCCTTTTGATCTCATCTAATGCCGCTGGGCTGTGTACTAATTAATCTTCGCTCACCAACGTCGTCCCCAATCTCCGTTCGGGACTAGTTACATGTTATCCCAAGATGCATTGGCGCCGCACTGTTCTGTCTCCTTTTTTTCTTTTTCGATGCTGCTTGTGTCTATGTCGGAGGAGGAAAAGGCGACAAGTGAGGCAGTGAGATGCGACATCGGAGGAGGAAGAGGAGAAAGGTGAGCTATCTGTTTATTTGCATCAGCATAACTCTATCTCCTCTTTCTCTCCGGTGAGAAAGCATGTGAGGCAACAACGTCATCAACGAGGGAGAAGGAAGAAGAGACAGTTGAAGCGTCTACGTCGGCCTCGCATTATTCTTCCTCTCCTCTTTCTCTTCGCTCGTTGTCATCGATGAAGCAAGTGTCTCACGTGTCTCTTCCTTCTTCTTCTTCTTCTTCGACTGACGTAGATATTTCATCGCTATCTCCTCTTTCTCCTTTTCGTCCTCTTTTTTTTTTTTTTTTAAAATCTTTTCGTCCATATTCAAATTGACGTCGGTTAAATAGACTATTATCACAACGATCATCCACAGTATCAATATTCGTCATCAAATTATATTTTTATCAATCATTTTCATACCATTCATACATATTATATCATTATCATGTATTATATCTTTCCTCAATAAAATCGATTAAGTTAAATATTTTATTTTTATAATTATAAAAAAATTTAATATATTTTTTAATTTTAAAAATCAAAATTATAAAGATGTCTAACTAGTCTCTCCGTTTATGAAGCTCTAACATGTTCCCCGTAGGACCCTCTACCCTATCCTAATTCCGTTGCTCTCATGACATAACAATAAGAAGATCAAATTAAGTCGATATTATATTATTAAGATATTATAAAGATGTCTAATTTATTTATATTTTGTGATCTAATATTTGATAAATACTTGTGATCATCACCGCTGATTGTGATGTTTGAAACACTCATGGATATTTCGATCGAATCGCGTTTCTCAATAATGGCAAGTTGAATCAACTTATAAACTTAATCCAAATGATCAAATAGATGAATTCATCGTACAGTTCTATTTTATTCCTTGAGGTCGGTAGTCAAATAAAAAATATATCATAATATCTCGACTCAACTCTGATGACACTGTGAAGACTATTGAAATTACTGTGTGATTAACATCTCATTATCATTATAATTGACACTTTACCATTCATCGTATAATCAACGTCTCTTTCGTCGCATGGGTAAGGAAGGCATCATCACCCTTAAAATAACATGGTGAATGATTCAGTCCTATAGAAATCATGATCGAAATTCTTCGTACATTTGCTCTGGCAAAAAAATTGAACGTCAAATCGAATCGTTTGAACCTAAATTCATTCAAATATAAAAAAAAATTGCCGAATATATGTCTGGATGTGATCTTACATGTTCATCGTGGAGATCTCCACATCTCTTCTCAGGGTACGACTTCGATTCACTGCGAAAATAACCTAGATCTGAACCGATACGTTGGTGTCATCATCGTCCCGCTCACGATTCCAACCCCTCCCTCGTCCTTGCACTCGAAACCGGGGTCCATCGTTTCATTTTGGCGACAGGTGGGTTAGATCCGCTGGGAGCGGGGACGTTTGGTGGGGCGTGGGCCAAACCAGCGGAACTGCACCGGCTGGCAACGCGGACGCCCGACGGCGGGCGCGCTCCAGCCGTCCGAGACCACGCGAAAATACTACGTCGGCAGCGGACGGGTAACCCCTCTGGGTCGGGGCAGGCGTTCGTCACCCGTGACGTGACGCCCGCTTCGTCCCGTCCCCGGATTCTGCCAACCACACGCAGGATTCGTACACAGGTTCCTCGGATTCCCTGTGGGCGGTGACGTGGATTTCCCTCCCCGGATAAGGTCCGGTGTGGAGTTCCTCGCCAGACGCGATCGCCTCCGCCGCCGGTGCCGTCACCACCTCCCTCCTCTTCCCATCTAGGCCCTACTTTTCGAGCTAAAACTCTCAACTCACCGGAAGGTAATTTCACCGTACAGTTGCTCGGATCGCATCGCCTTTATCGATACCGACAAAGAAAACCTTATCCGACTGACTTGACACGTGGCAATCAAAGAAAATACACTCTCTCGTTCCCTCGTATAAATAACACATCGCCCCTCCCTTTCACACTTCATTCCGACCCGTTCCCCTTCGTTCACTGTAGCAGAAGAGCTCTTCCTCGTCCGAACCAGAAAGAGTAACAGCGCAAAGATGTTGGGGATATTCCACAAAGCCGTGGCCCAGGCGCCGCAGGAGCTCCACAGCCCGGAGTCCGCCGCCGGCATCCCGCCCAAGTCCGGCTCTGTTCGCCGCCAGCCCAAGAACCCGGACGAGATCCTCAGGGACTTCCACGCTGCTTATTCCGGCCAGTCCTTCTCCGCCTCCTTCAGCGGCGGCGCCGCCCTCGCCTGCGTCGGCCCCGCCCTCGCCTGCGTCGGCCCCCGCGCTCCCCGTCCCTCCTTCCACCAGAGGTACGGCGTCGTAGTGCTCTTGTACCACGCAAACGTTTAAATCATGATCAAAGATCATTGTCTTTTGGCTACGGAAGTTTCACGGATCCTATTATTAATCATGCTACATATCTAATTAGCGTATCGTCCATGCGTGGTTGATCAGCCCTTCTTCCTTCAATCGAAGAGATGAAGCAGAGTCTGAGATCTTTTCCCTTTTTCTTTTGCGTGGTGTATCGTATGCATGTATTTTCAGGTTGTTCTGTAGCTATGATGAGGTTTACTGCATGTTCGTGGGGAGTCTCGGCAACCTGAGCGCCCTCATCAGGCAGTACGGCCTCTGCAGCAAGTCCACCAACGAGGCGCTGCTGGTGATCGAGGCGTATCGGACGCTCCGCGACCGCGGTCCGTACCCGGCCGACCAGGTCGTGAAGGACTTCAGCGGCTCCTTCGCCTTCGTCGTCTACGACAACAAAACTAGCACCGTCTTCGCTGCCCTGGTAACATCATACACACACATACAGAACTTGCTGTGTTCATCCAATCATTTACCTCGAGGAACGCTGTGGATCTGATATGGTGTTCGCTTTGAAACAGAGCTCCGATGGAGGAATACCTCTGTACTGGGGCGTTGCAGCGGATAGCTCGATCGTAATTTGCGATGACAGGGAAATCACAAAGGAGAGCTGCGGCAAATCCTACGCTCCGTTCCCTACTGGTAAACAGACAAATTCTACATGCACTTCTCCATGATCGACTTGTAAAGAGGCTTAAAAGATGCTTGTGGTGTTGCGTTCAGGATGCATGTTTCACAGCGACGGAGGGTTGAGGAGCTTCGAGCACCCGTTGAACAGACTGAAGGCGATGCCGAGGGTAGACAGCGAGGGGGTGATGTGCGGCGCCAGCTTCAAGGTGGACACCTTCGCCAAGATCAACTCCATGCCCAGAGTCGGGAGTGCCGCCGACTGGACTTCATGGGATAACTCACACTGAACACCATCGTTGCTGATCTCTCTGTAACAGGGGAAGGAAAGAGTGGCTATACGTTCCATGTTTCTCCGAGTGCCTCTTCCTTGTGTACTTTTGTGACTGGAGGCGTCTTCCGGTTCTGCATCAATATAGGTGTAATAGTTGTCTATGGCAAGAAATAAAGCTGGTAGCTCAACGCCTTCGGTGATGTAGTCATGCTTAAATCCAAACTCGTACGAGCAGTGAAGAAGCAAGTAAAAGAATCGACCGCGGGAGCTAAGACCAGAGGAGGAAGACGACAAGGGGGTTGACCGATTCAGAAGACTTGACCAAGTCTTTTGATTACTCGACTCATCACCAGAAAACACACCCGAAGGGTGTAGAAACAATAAAGGCATCAGTATATTTGTACATGAGCACATACGGCATTATATATATTACTAACATTGCCGGCCTACACTTGCGAATGTCAAGTATCAGCACGCCTGAGAGGACCGGACTTTGATGGCAAATACGTATCAAAATACTCTTTATTTGAAAACATAAAAGTCTACAAACTCATCCCATCGACCGTTTTGTCTTTTATTCTTTAGCCAACAAATTAGCCAATGTAAGAAAACCTCAAATAAATAAAAATAAAGAAATTTGACGAAGTCCACATAAATAAATTGCTATTGCCATTATTTGAACCGGAAAGGGGGATCTCCGCGATCATGCCACCGCAACGTAACGGACGGTGATCTGGTCGCGGACCCCACAATCGGACGGCTACTGACTCCCCCAGTTGGCACCCTTTTCTGTTCCTTTGACCTCGTCGATTGACCCCGCTCTCGTCTCTCGCAGGTCCTGCGATCGGATGATATAGATGGGTTTCCATCGCACCGTTGGATCCCCAATTCATGATAGATGCGACCGGATTTGCCTGCGACATGGATCAAGAGTCTGGTGGCGTTGGACTTGGTAGAAAATGACCACGCGACGGCGGAATGGCTACCGTGCGAACGCCGCTCGGCTTTCTTTAAATCCGAACCAACCAGCAACAATGGAGTCGAACAGATTAGAGAGAGAGGTCTTGGGCTCCGGAAGAATCCAGATTTTACTTTGAATCTTTCCTCTTTGACGGCTTCAGTGCGTTAGGGTTGGAAGAATTGGTGGCGCGGTAGTTTAAAGCAATCGTCGGTTGCCTGATCCTTTCTGTCATCGCAAAAGATTCGGTCTGAGCTCTGTAAGTACTCTATTTCTTGCTTGCTTTCTCTGATTTCTGTTCTGTAAGTAGAGATTAATCATGTTGTTTTGAGTGATCTTCCAAGTTAACCCTTCGGTGGTTAGTGGTCTCATCGAAAACTTCTTTTGAGTAGCTTAGATGATCTCGATCTGTGTCCAAGTGTTCTGGTTTTCACTTAGATCGAACAAGTGTAGATGATTCTTCGATGATGTATACGTGTCTGAGTTGTTGTAAGGGAAGCTATTTGATAGGCACGCCAGCATGTTGTATAATCCGGATCAATAATCTTTCTTTGATGCAGCCAAGTTGTTGCTTTTAATCTGATTGGTTTAAGCATGGGGAAGTGCAATTGTGGAACCCATCTGCTATGCCTGTATCGGTCTCTTCCAGAATGTAGGCAGAGTAGTCCAACTGACATGATATATCAACAGTAAAAACAACAAAAAAAGCCATAAAGTCCCGCCAAATGACTCTATAAATTACTGGATATGCTTTGATCACTGTGGAGAAAGCTATGTTCTTTATTGGAATGTACTGGTTGCTTTTTATCCTTGTACAGATTGTTCTATTGTGTTGTTCATCCATCTTAACCGACTAGAATATATTCATTTCTTTAATGACCAGAACATTTTTTATCCTTGTCAAAAGAGAAGAATTTAAGTTTACTTATGTTCGCAAGAATTAAATGAACCATTCTGGTACAGTTTACAGAAATTCTATCCAGTCTTAGCCTTATGTACATGGTAGCAGCAAATGTTACTTGGCCTCATGCAATATGATTGTCCTTGACATCATTACTGAGTATTATGTACTTAATTCATGAGAGATTATATGACTTTAGGCTTGTGCAAAAACAAGGGACATCACCTATTACCATGGTAACTTGAAGTAATGCTTATATATATATATATATATATATATATATAGAGAGAGAGAGAGAGAGAGAGAGAGAGAGAGAGAGAGAGAGAGAGAGATTATATTGATATATACACTAGGGCTTTTAAAGTTGTTTAATATTGATAGTATGTATCTATATTTTCTTGTAAATTACTAAGGATGTGAATGATCTCCTTGAAGTTGTTTTGAAATGCCTGAAGCATTTGTATGAATATTGTCTTGCTCTTCTTTTCTAAGATTTATTATGTCACCATCTATATTATATGTTTTCTATCTGTGAATCCTAAGCCCAATTTATGTATATTCATAATTTGGAAAATAAAGTATTTTTGCGGTTACAATCTTGATCATTCAATATAACTCTCAGATGACTGGTCCGATTCGCCAAGAAATTGAGGCTCAACAATCACCATACTGTTGCTGATTGAAAAAAGAAATCATATCCTATATTTCGTGCAGAAGGATTTATAGAGGATTAAGTGGGTCCCTCGGGCTGAAGCCAAGGTATTTCACGTGCTCTTAGGCTACACACCTTACTAACCTGTTATATTTTGCTGTGGAGTTTGCCTTTTGCATGAGTTTACATCATTATATAAACCTATAACAATTCTGGGAAGGTTAATCTTCTCCAGAGTCACTGAAAGGCATTATTAAATTTTGTCTATCACTCAATCTAACCCAATTCATACTCTGAATTTCATGTGATTTATTAAGCTGAAAATAGTTTTCAAAGTGATTTTTAGGTGTAACCTTGCTAATTAAATGCCTGTATTTTGCTTCTTTGATAAATTCAAATTTTCTTCCAACTTTTGCTTCATGCAATTTCACATGAATTTAGAGCTTCTAATGGTTTGAGTGTGCCTTGTGTATTGCTTGTTTGAGTATTATTTGTTTTTACAATTCTAGCATATAAAGTATTTGTTGCCATGTTCTTAATTCAGATTTAAGGATTTCATGGGAGTCATGCTAGAGAATTATATGTTTTCACGTTGTCAATAGTGACCATTGGTTGTGTAAATATGTACTGTTTGGTTCAGAGCAAGTGTGCTCATGTCCTTTGGATGGGTCAATTATTACATGTCAAACAACCTCCCTGCATGACAGGTAGAATAAAGTCATCTCTACATCTCATGGATGTCATACCTCTCTTTTCAAATGGTGTTTGTTACTGTTGTGTTTTTTTCAAACCTTGTATAAGCTTTCCCGAGACTAAAAGTTTCATTATTCTGCTTTCCCTTTGTGTTGAGGACATTTTGACATAGTACGGAGTCCTTAGCTCTAGAAGGCTCATGATGTAGATTACATTACCTACTAATAGAAACATATATATGGTGTTAGAAATAATGCCTTCTTTTTCTAACTAATGGTATCTGTTTGAGTTTAATTTCAATTAATTTGACATGTATGTTTTAGGTAGTATAGCTTCTGATTTGCAGGATAAAGTTCTATTCAGTATGTCACTTTACATATTCTTTTCTTATTGTAGACAGTATAAATAATTTTTTTGTTTTGGAGCCTACAAATTTTCTTGATGCATAATATCCTCATGACCTTTTCCCTGAAAGTTTAATGCCACTTAAAGAGCCACAACATTTACTGGAGAAATGGGTGTTTACATGTAGGCTTGAGTTAATATGTGGAACAATTGATCAGACATTTCCAAGCCACCAGACTGTGGGTTCAATTTATGCACATGAGCCATGCATGCTGCATTTTGCATCTTATATGACAAATTTGTCAAGATTGTTATAGCCTCCTGAGCCAACTCTTTGCCTATTTTCATGTCTTCAATTCCGAAAATACCCATCTTAAACTAAATTCAGTGGAGAATCTTTACAATTTTAAATTATTAATTGAAGCTGACTGATGTTACTGCAATTTGCAAAAGAGATCCACTGACTCCCAAACATTATTTGATTCTACATAAAAATCTGGCTTTATGTCTTTGTTCTTTTTGTCTATCCTTGACTTGATTATTTAGATTTGAAAAAGGAGGACATTTTGAATAGCTTTCTAAATGAGTTTGCTGAAGACCAGATGCGAGTATTTCCATTTCTTGATACCTTATGAACGGCTCTATATCTCGAGGGTCACCTGGTTTTAACAAGGATGGCTGTGAATATGCACTAAATTTTGACAGCACTTGTTGGAATATGCTTGACTCTTTCTCTTTCTAAAGTTGATGATTTTCTTTATGCATAACTTGTCTTCAACCAAAAGTTTTAATATGATTTGATGAAAAAGAAATTAATAATCTGTATTTTTCACTGATTGCTCATTTTTTATTTCAGGTTAGGCAGCATATGCAGTTTTTCTGACAGTTGTGGTTCATAAAATAGGTGAAAATGAACTGCTCCTGTTTTGGTGCTATATTCTCTTGGAAAAAACAACTTACCTATTCTGAACAGAATCTAGAGGGTAAGAAATTTTGACAAGCACAAAATACTAGCTTTTTAGAAGGCTCATAATGTAGATTACATTACCTACTAATAAAAGCATATGCTGTCAGAAAGAATGTCTTTTTTTTAAATAATGGTATCTGTTTGACTTTAATTTCAATTAATTAGACGTGATGTTTTTGGTAGTGTAGATTCTGATTTGCAAGATAAAGTTCTATTCAGGATATCACTTCACATATTCTTTTCTTATCATAGACAGTATAAATATATTTTTTGTTTCGAAGCCTACATATTTTCTTGATGCATAATTTCCTCATGACCATTTCCCGGAAAATAGTGTTATTTGAAGAGCCAGGACATTTACTGGAGAAATGGGTGCTTAAATGTAGTAGGTTTGAGTTAATATGTGGAACGATTGATCAGATAATTCGAAGCCACCAAACTGTGGTTCAATTTATGCACATGAGCCACACACTGCATTTTGCATCTTCTATGACAAATTTGTCAAGATTAGCCTCCCGAGAAAACTCTTTGCCTATTTTCATGTCTTTGATTCTGAAAATACCCACCTTAAACTAAATTCAGTGGAGAATCTTTACAATTCTAAATTATTAATTGAAGCTGACTGATATTACTGCAATTTGCAAAAGGGAACCACTGGCTTCCAAACATCATATGATTCTACATAAAAATCTGACTTCTATGTCTTTATTCTTTTTGTCTATCCTTATCTTTATTATTTGGATTTGAAAAAGGAGTACATTTTGAATATCCTTCTAAATGAGTTTGCCTGAAGACCAGATGTGAGTATTTCCATTTCTTGATACCTTATCAACAGTATGGAACATGGTCCCAACTATGACTGCATATTGGGGATCCTTGGCTACTTTTATGACAATTGCAGCAGAAAAATCACCTTCACACAATAAAAATGAAAGCATTGACATTGGGCAAAATATCAAGGGATATCTTAAGGTCCCTCTTGGTTCAGAGACAATGAAATTTCTACACAAGTTTCAATTGAGGTTCCAAGTTCCAATGAGCACTTTCTCTAAATTCCAACAATATCTGATCAAGGGATTTTATGAATGGGATATATGTGAGCATTTTGATGTTTGAAGGCTGTAAATCTTGGAATTTAATTTTCATAGGTGTCCTTGGAACTGAAGTTCTGGGATTTTGACATGGGATTTAGATGGTGGGGCTTTGAGGATGTTTGCTAAAATCACCATTGAATAGCAGTAGTATCAAAGAGGGCTTTGGGACTTGAATCCTGAGATTTTGAGGGTGGAGATTCTTGGATGTGATTTGGGATGTTTGGCTAAAATCCTAGGATTTCATGGGAAATCCCTAATAATCTAGTATCAAACAAAGCCTCATAGTGGAGCAAAATAAATCAATTAAGCTACCACTATTATTAGATAATTATGCAGGCATATTGTGATGTGAAAAAGCAAACCACAGTTGTATTATCATGTACTTGGTACTGCTTAGTTGTTTTGTTTCTGTAATTTGCAGGTATTGTTTTACTGCATGTTTTACCAGTAGGATCATTTTTGTTGCAGGTCAGGATAGATAATGTGTATTGACAGTCTTACATTGCATCCCTTTTCTCTGTCCAGGGTTTTCATCGGAAAAGAACATAAAGCTCTTTTCTTACATCGAGCTTAAGTCAGCAACAGGCAACTTTCATCCAAGCAACAAGATAGGTCGGGGTGGTTTTGGAACAGTATACAAGGTAGGCACAAGAATTTTGTTGATCTAGCTTATGATATATGTTACTAAAGAAATCTGCGGTTGCTACTCCAGAAATTTGCATTTATGGTTTTATATGATAAATTGGTTGTCCCTAAGTTGTTGACAGCACCCTCCCCCTTGATTGTTGATAGCTCTCAATGGGGGGACTGTTCGCTTGTATTCACAGTATGAGTTTGTTTATGGCACTGAAGTTTGTAGTTTGTGCAAATGTATTTTGTTGTAAATGCAAAATTTATGTAGCTCTATGAGGTCATAAACATGATTGCTACTGATAAAAATATTTTAAGTAGACTCAAACAAGAATTCTAACTGTACGTCAACTCCTTTGATACAGTAAAAGCAGGTAATTTTCAGCAAGTTATATAAGGTTCCTTCATGAACTATCTATTATGAAAGCTTATGGACTTCATGAATAGAAAATTTCTTACCTTGATGAACGTTTAGAATTTATGTTCAAGAATTAAAACATTTCTCATATTTGCAAAACTTATTGTTTCTTGAATCCTGATGGTTGTCATGTGTATCAGGGAACTCTTAGGAATGGAGCACTTGTTGCAATAAAGGTACTTTCTGCAGAATCACGACAAGGAATTAAGGAATTTTTGACTGAGATTGATGTCATAACAAATGTTAAGCATCCCAACCTTGTTGAGCTAATTGGTAGCTGTGTTGAAGGCGGCAATCGCATTTTGGTTTATGAATACTTGGAAAACAGTAGTATCGATCGTGCATTACTAGGTAACTATCATATCTTTGCAAGATTGATGATAAAATCTGTGTAACTACTATTGATAATTTCTTTCACCTTCTAGGTAGGAACAGCGATGCAACTAAGCTAAATTGGTGCATCAGATCTTCAATTTGCCTGGGCATCGCCAGGGGTCTCAAATATCTACATGAGGAGCTTGAACCACCAATTGTACACAGAGACATCAAAACTAGCAATATTCTCCTTGACAGGAATTTTGTCCCTAAAATTGGAGATTTTGGTGTGGCAAAGCTTTTTCCCGACAACATTACTCATATCAGCACACGCGTAGCCGGAACAACGTATGATGTTGGTCATCTTGTTTAACTTACCTAGAATATTACGTATTTGAGTACATATGGACACACAAATTCCTTTGCAAGAAAAGGACATACAATTTGCTTACTTGTTTAGTAAGGTAGGCTGATCAAATATGAAGACAGAATTAAAGTGAAAAAGAATTAACAGCAAACTTTTTTAGTCTTCTGACAGTGGCAGGATATTACCAAGGTAATGTTTGGGAACATTATCCTATAACGGATTAGATGAGCAGGGATAAAAAGTTGGAATAAACTAGCATCAGATGTGTGCAACTGCATGGTATATAGATTGGCACAGACCAACTAAATTATTTTGTTCTTGGTAGAGTTTACAGGGAAAAATTGTAAGGTGTGAATATTATTAGGAGAGTATCTTGTAAGTAGAAATTTGCCATAGAATGTTCTGTGCATCCACAAACAGCTAAGTCCAAAACACACGAGAAAGAAAATATAGTTGTTTAAGTCTTGTTCTCAAACTAGGAATCTGTTTCTCATTTGTTTTTCATTAATAAATTACGGATTATGGAAGGAATTCTAAAGTTAAAACCAAAGTAGGAAAGTATAAGCATGTGAGACAAACAATTATCTTATTGCAGCACATTGTAGCAGATTGAATTAGTAAACATCAGGCAAGAAATGAATGTGAGCCTGAACTTGAAATAACTTTGCTTATTGAAACGCCACTTGTGAACATATAAACTAATCAGCCTTGTTATTTTCTTGACATGTGGAAGTCGGTATGTGCATATGTAAATTCTGTATACATGCTTTTCAGAAGGAACTTGAAACTCTCTTCTGGTACTTACCGATGGCAATATTTGATGCAGTGGTTATTTGGCTCCTGAGTATGCTATGAAAGGCAAGTTAACTAAGAAGGCTGACATATATAGCTTTGGGATCCTCGTACTTGAAATAATTAGTGGCAGAAGTAATTCGAAGTCATGGTCAGAAATCGGAAAACCTCTCTTGGAATGGGTAAGGATTCGTTTCTACTTGCTACATATCTCATTATGATTATATTGTTAATTGACATTTCCAACTCTTGCACTGCACAATCTAATCTATGTAGTATAGTTATGTCTTTTTTTTTTTTTGCAAGAAAAATAACTATTAAGTATGGTTATGTCACCTTTGCTGCAAGAAAATATTTTCATTTTCAATACAATTTTCCAGCTCCATGGTGATGTGAGTACACAGATTGAATTGCCACATCATTGTTAGTACCTATGTAAATAGACAGTAACTTCATGCATTCGGCAGTTGTTTTGCATGTTTATTCTTAACAACTATGATGATTTTAGATCAAAAAATACATATGGACATGCAGATATGGAACCTTTTCGAGGAAGGGAGACTCGCAGAGGTTGTAGATCCAGCTCTGAAGGAGTATCCACAAGATCAGGTGATACGGTACATCAAAGTAGCCCTCTTCTGCACACAAGCTGTGGCTGGACGGAGGCCGTCCATGCTCCAAGTTGTAGACATGTTATCGAAGCCTGTACAACTCAACGATGAGGAAATTAGTTCGCCCGGTTACATGGAAGACCGTGGGAAAATTAGCAGGGGTCTAAGAGTAACAAACACCACGTACCCTCGGTCCAAGGATTCAACAAGCAGTGATACGACCACCCCATTCACCTCCGGCCATGTCACATTCACCGAAATGTCCCCAAGGTGAAGGTGAGCTTTGCTGAAGCAAAGAGTGAGCCACATTCTTTTTGCACATACCAATAGGTTTATAGAGTCCCTGAATGTGATTCTTCTAATGGACTTTGCACGCGCCCCCTTATATTTACATGCATATACATACGTTGCGTTTCAAATTGTTGAGTTTGCATGGGATGGGTGTGAGATGTGTTCGTAAAATCTTTAATGTATTATTCACACAGCAAAGCCCACCGTCCCTTCAGAAGGCATTTCTGCAGAGCGCCATAGTGAAACATATCTGTTGTCACAACTTTTGCAGCTAGAAACAGTTTCTCGGCACATGCATGCAAGTGCTTGAACCTGCCAAGTTAAAATAGATCGCATGTCAACACTGAATCCCTCCCACTCCAAAAGGGTGTGTAAATGGCAACACAAACAGACCACCGTCGCTGCATGGAAATAAAAACTGAGATGGGCTTTGTCATGGCTGTGATAGTATTGTGGATGACTTCCCCACATGGTTTATTCAGAATAAGTCAATTGTCTATCTACCAACCTACTAACACACATCACATCACGCATTCATATTCCCTAATTCCCTCTTTGCCTGCCTGGCCATTTGTTTAGAGGCATTACGTCTCTGTTTCTTAAGTTGAAGAGGTGCTGTTAGCGCTGGTTTCCTGTTTGGCTCCAGCAGCAGCAGCTCCATCCTTAGCTGGGGCATAAGTTGAAGAGGTGCTGTTAGCGCTGGTTTCCTGTTTGGCTCCAGCAGCAGCAGCAGCTCCATCCTTAGCTGGGGCAGTAGAAGAGGTGGTGTTAGCACTGGGTGCCGGGTTATGCTCAAGCTTAGCAGCAGCTCCATCCTTAGCTGGGGCATAAGTTGAAGAGGTGCTGTTAGCGCTGGTTTCCTGTTTGGCTCCAGCAGCAGCAGCTCCATCCTTAGCTGGGGCATAAGTTGAAGAGGTGCTGTTAGCGCTGGTTTCCTGTTTGGCTCCAGCAGCAGCAGCAGCTCCATCCTTAGCTGGGGCAGGAGGAGGGAGGGGTTTCAGATGCGGTGGCGTGTTATGCTTAAGCTTTACCAATATCTGCCGCATTCTTGAAAGGTCGGTGGGTTTGCCGGGCTTTGGTCCCTGAATGACCACAATCGATGGCTTCCTCTCCTGTTCTTTCTTTCCCCTCCTCTTCTCAATGCTTGGTATCTCACGAGGTATCAGCTCCGCGATTGCTTTCCAATAGTCCTCGTATGCATTGGCATGGAAATTCTCCTGGTTGGCCAGGAATAGCTGGGTGACAAACAAGAAACAAGTTGTTGGTCCCCGTAGAACTATTTGGTGTTACTAACAAAATTACATACTGAAACAACAGTCAACATTACCTTCTCCCTTTCTCTAATTTGGATCTTGTTCATCTCACAATTCAATTTCCTTTTCTCATAGAAGGCTATCTTGTATTCCTCGGCTTCAGTGAGGATTTGGTTCCGCACCTCCTTCTCCTTCCTTTCTTTCTCCTCAAGAAGAATGGCATTTTGGCTACATTCATTGTTATGTCAAAACCAGTAAATTTCTTCTAACAAACCACAAAAGATTACAGAATTATAGAGATCCCAAATTCACACCACTGACTTGTTCATATATTTGCTCCAACATAAAATTACACAGGTCATACTTCAAACCTAGACCAAATCACAGATGCAGCATACATATTGGATGCAATCTCTTCTGACCCTTTTTAGCTGTGGTCTAAAAGGCACAGAACCAAGCTAGCTCAAGTTTCTGTGATGAAATAGAGCATCCACCTACGGTAGGCAGCGGAGTTGCAATAAAAGGCTGGAAGAAGAGGTAGCTAGGTTTGCGTGACAAATAGGATATATAACAACGCTTAAATTAAAGATCAGCAAGGTTGTGACAGGGAGAAGCGAAAAATTGTCTTCTTCGCTCCTTTGTGTTAGTTACTTCTACTCGTTAAGTTGAAATAGGGAATCAAAGAAGAGATACTACATACAGTAAAACATGTGCCAATAGTCCAATTATGTAGGGGGGACTACTGCAACGAATTTGCTACAATTTTCTTATGCCAAATCCTACACCATGCTATGGCACGATGGTGTGAAATTGACCATCCTAATGGGACAAGAAACAATTGTATTACTGTATCCAGATATGAACACTAGGATCCTCTACTCATCAAATTTTCGACAATACAGAGGCTGCAAAATTTGGGGTCCAGTTAGTTATTCATTAAAAAAAAGAAGAGAAAATTTTGGCAAACAAAACTTGGATACATCTTCAAAAGTAAAGCCAGCAACTGAAATAGATAGATACTCACTGGGCTTTCCTTTAATACTTCCTTCTACTTAGAACAATTAAACCTTAGCCAGGAGAGTTAGAATAGGAAAATAACTTTTTTGGAACTGTTGGACTGTCACTGTAGATGAATAGGTTCACAAAACAGCATCATCCTAAAGCTTAACAGACACTAAAGCAACAATAAATTCCAACCAATTGACTCTTCAAATGGATTCAAAGCATCACAATTAAAGGCTCACGAAAGTTGAAACTAGACCTAACTTTGGACTCCACTGAAGGACGGTCAATCCTGCTATAGTTCATGTCTTACCACTGATCCGATGGTTCCTTAGGTTTGATCTATGCGATCTAGAAGTTCGATCTTACTTATCTTCAGCATCCTTGGATCACCGCATCAAACCCATAAGCCCAAGTCACCATGACATCCACAATCGCAACCACCTTGATTTCTTTTTTTATATAAAGGTCAAAAACCAAATGACTGCGTCAATAAAGAATTATATGCCTCGATTGAGATTAAAAAAAACCAGGGTTATGTGGGGTTCCGATGTAAATTAGACCTCCCTATCACGGTTCAAGCTGGTTTTGAATCAGATTACAGTTGCAGCACTATTGACACTGCGAGCTCGAAGAACCTGAACCTGTTTCAGTAAACACTATACAATCCACACGGCGGCGCAAACAGATCCATGTAAACCTCTACAATCTATTTGAGTATTGCTAATTTCAACTTGCACAAGTTACCACCTTGCAACACTGCACGAGTACCGAGGTGATCAACCTTCGATTCAGTCCAAACCCTAATCTGTGACATGCAAAAAAAATAGAAGCAAAATAGACATTAAATAAAAAGGTCCGAGTTCCCTGAACAGACCGATCAGAAACATCAGGGTGATGAACATCTAGATGCTAACTAACCTAAGGCCAGCTTACCGAGATCATCAAGATAAGCATCACGAAAGGCACGAGCTTTATAATACGAGAAACAAACCAATAAAAGATGCACAAGAAATAAAAGCATCGAGCAAGAAGATCAAGCGAAGGAGAACTCACCGGCGCCACTCCCGCAGGACAAACCCTTCCTCCGGCTGCATCTCGCCCGGCGGCTGTAGGATCAGCCCATCCGAACCGAAAATCCCCTCATCACCCGACTCTCCGTAGGTCTTCCCGTTGGATTCCGGCACGGAGAACGGGGACGGTGCCGACGAGAAGCCGGAAGGGTGCGGGCCCGCTCTGAACCCGTAGCCCTCGGGCGACGGAGGGAAGCTGCCGTCATCGTCGGAGACGTGGCGGACGGGCACGTGGTGGAATCCTCCAACGCCACCGGAGGGATCATCGGCGTCGGGGTCCTGCGAGTCGACGTCGTCGACCAAGGAGGCGAAGGCGTCGAAGCGCTGGGAGGGTAGCCGGGGGTCGTAGCCGATGTAGCCGTCGTCGTCGAACGGCCGGACGGAGGCCCCCACCGGCACCTCGTCGTCGTCCACGTCGAAAGCACCGTCGAAAGAGGACGACATCGCTTCTCTCTCTCTCTCTCTCACTCAAAAGCCTCGCCTCTTTCGCAAGCGGCGAAGGCAATAAAGCGAAGCGATCAAAAGCAGCACCGAAGCGATGATAAAAAGGCGGTTTGAATCTGCCTCTTTATTTATTTATTTATTTATTTATAATATTTTGACATTTCTACCCTCGCGCGGTTTCCAAACGTGTTTACCCCTCTAAATATTAAACCCCTCAGCACATTTCTTCTAATAATATTCATTAAAGACATTAGATTATCCGATTTTTAAAAATGATTAATATTAGCTGGTTTAAGAGTATACATATCTATCTATGCATAGTATCTTTCATCTATTTATTTATTCTATTTTTTAATGGTATAATGTTAATTATACTGTCAATCAACAATTAATTTGTTGCTCAATATTAAATCTTCTGATATCCTCATTTTTTCACATCAATTAGTTAATTGCTTTGCATCACTGTGAAACCAGTAATCGCAGAGTAACAAATTCTTCTGGATCTACAAATTTAGGAAAGTATTGATGAATATCTTTGGTTTACTGTGTATTAGGGAAAGAAAATAAAAAGATATTATAATATTCTTTTTATTTTTATTTTATGTGTTCATAATATTTTATAATTTGAAAAAAAAAGCAATTCCTGCAAAGCATCAATTCGAATTCTCACCCACGGGATGCCTGCTGTTTTATTTGACTGAAACAAAATTGTAGAATGGCATGCATGCAGCTAACACAGACGCTAACGAGGAGATGAGATGCCATATCCTCTGATACAGGCAAGCCATGGCATCTCCCATTACCAGAATCACATTAAGCCAAGCCCACCAGCTTCTCACTGACCTCCCAAAGCTTCCGGGCTTTCGCGGTATCACTGGCTTCCTGAGATAGCTGGTTCTCGAAGCTGGCTGAATCCTTGTTCCAGCTCCAGTAGACACCAGACTTTGCCAAGCTTGGATCGCTCACGACCTGCAGAATTCCCACAACGATGCTATGAGCTTGTTGTTTCACCGACCGCTACTTGAAGAAGAGGTGATCTTTGCAGAGCATACCTGTGCAAGCCTTCTGCCTGATTCCTCCTCGGAGACGAAGCCCTTGGTGATGAACCTCTGGAAGGGAGGGAAGAGAAGCCTGAAGAGGGGAATGTGCTCTCTGAAGAGGCCAGTGGTGGCAATGCAGCCCGGGTAGAGTGACGCGAATGTGATGCCGCTCTCCTCGTGGAATCTTCTGTGGAATTCTTGCATCGTCAGCATGTTGCAGATCTTGCTGTCCTTGTACGCCTTGGCCCCGTCGAAGTCACCTCCGTCGATCATGGCTGAGCTGTTCCTGCCGTTGAGTCCGCCGGCGAGGCCCCGCAGGTCTCCCAGTCCCGCCTTCGGTGGCACATTCCCTGCCAATGTGTTGGTGTTCCCTGCACGAGTGTCACGGTCGTCATCATCACCTCCTCCAAATTGCAGCTGCTGGTCGAGCATGGCGACGCAGAGCCACCCAAGTACCTGTTATGGAGCCGAGGATGATGAGGCGCCGAGAAGGGTAATCGGACTTCTTCAAGTCCTCGAGGAGCAAGTTGGCGAGCAGGAAATGGCCCAGGTGGTTGACTCCGACGCTCATCTCGTACCCATCGGCCGTGTACGTCGGGGTGCGTGCGGTCGGCCGGTAGATCGCCGCGTTGCACACGAGCACGTCGAGAGGCCGCTCCGACTGGCGGAAGTTGTGGACGAACTGCCGCACGCTGTCGAGCGACGCGAGGTCCAAGTGCATGACGGTGTAGCTCTCCTTGGCCATGCCGGCGGACTGTGCAGCTTTCTCGGCCTTGAGGAAGTCCCTGCAGGCCATGATGACGTGCCACTTGCCAGTCTCACCCAGAGCTTTGGCAGTAGCGAGGCCGAGGCCAGAGGAGGCCCCGGTGACCACCACGACTCCCTTTCGCAGCACCTTCTTCCCTTGCAGGGAAGCTTGGTTGAGTCCTGGAGCTGCAACAGCCGTTGTTTGGGCCTTCACCACTCCCACCGAAGCATTCACCCCCCGCTGCAAAGTTCAAGCTGATCGATGAATCATAACTGCAATGCGTAGGCAATGCAACCACTTATGACAGAGTAGAAATCGAAGTAATTGCCTTGCTCCTAAGAACTGGAACGTGAAGCCCGGAGTTGTGATGCTCGAAAACCGAAGCCCCGAGGAATGCCGTTTCCTTGACCTTTCCCTGCACCAAACTCACTGAGCTGAGCATACAATGAAAAGGCAGAAAACGAGCATGAATCATAGGATATCGACCTCTTTGCGAGCAAGCAGAGGAGATGGAAGGTAGCAAGCCTGAAGAGCCATTCCAGCTTATGAGTCCGGTATATGGTAGATCCTCGCTTTTGCCGGTGGAGGAGGAGAGGAGCGGTGGGATTTATACGGCGCTTCAGGCGAAGGGAATGGAGCACTGTGAAGATAAGGCGAGAGACAGGACGGGCCCACATGATCCGGCGTCACAACCGCGCCTCCAATGAGATGGAGAGTATTGGATTTCTCTCGGTGGACGTTTTTGTTTCTCGTCCCACGGCGGATTCGGCCACCTTCCGGCAGTCGACCAACTAAATCATGGAGCGCGGCGGTTCAGCTGTTGGACCTCGGACAACATTAGCGGCAGCGTCAAGCGTTTATTGGAAAGAATCACCGAGTCCCGATGCTTCTATGACTGGGAATACCCGAGCAGTTGATGCGGAGCTGTTCGGGACTCGCAGCTGATGAGGCGCTCACGAGTGACGGGAGTATGGGCGTGGGCGCGGGAGTTGGCGGTGGGCCCAAACCTGGCGCTCGTTCTCGTTTCGTTGCGACTCGTGATGGCCAACTCATCACCGAGCTGCCCACGTGAAGACACGTGATGGGAGCGCCAAGTAAGAAGCGACGTGGCATTTAGAGTATTTGGTGACATGGCGTCCAAATTGTGATGGGCTGGCTAACGGAGGCCCAAACAACGAGCCCATCTGCGATCGAGACGCTGATAGAGAATAATTATCTGATAAGACCCCTCGACAAATTTTATGTAATTATTTTTATTATGTTATTCTATTTCATTTATCTGAAAAAAAAATAGAGAATAATTATAGGATGTGATAGTTACACATAATCACTGTCTATTATTCGATGTGAATGAAATGATAAGAGTCTTGGTTGATGTGTTCGAATGATGTGGTAGCACGGGATCAACGTTGGTTTGAATGCAGTGTTCAGTCGACGTGGAAGATAATATTTGATGGAAAATGACACGGCATCAAACCGTCCGCCACCTTATCAGAAAACCAAATAAAACGCGATGGTCTTCCCATCAAGTCAACATATTAATTAACAACCCCACAGAAACATGCAATCTGATGTGTTATTGTATAACAGAGACAAGCTTATTGATGATTCCAAGTATCTATCACCTATGGGGCCCACATGCCAGCTTAACATCCCCTCGAGTGGGTTGGTTAATAATGAATTTTTATTATTTGCATTCGATGTTATATTTTGAAAGGATAAATGATAAGATAATAAAAAAAACTTACTCAATTTCAAGATTTTGCCACTCGTATCCGTAATTTGAGCAGGCATGAGTATTTCAAAATTTAAATAAAAATTATATATATATATATATATATGATTTTATATTAATATTTTGAGTATTTTCCAAAAATACCCTTATTTTATTTTTCTCAAACAAAAACCTCTAGTTTTAAAAATATCTAAAGTATATGTCAAAAAATTTTACTCATCAAATTTGTTTGCGCTTTTTTTTAAATCGATTTCCAGCTGTTATAATATTTTCTTTTACCACGTTTATAGTGTTTTTTAATAGTATTTTATTAATATATTAAAAATAGTATAAATATTATTGAAATACATTATAAGTAACATCAGATCGTGTTGCTTTGATTGTCATTCCTTCTAACCTAATGTATTATTTTTAGATTTATAGTTTGTTTGGTTGAGATTATGAGTATGTTTAGATCGTATTTTCAAATAGGATTTACAATATTTTTGTTGCCATGATCAAAATTTTATAATAGATCAAAAACACTATAACACATGAAACACTATACCTCGAAAGTACTTTTAATTTAAAAAAATCTAAAATAACCCTCAAAAGTTTTCCTATCAAAATTTTTCGCCTATTCTTTTATTAATTTTCAATTATTACAATGTTTTTCACTTAGCTTGTTTACAATATTTTTCAATTATATTTATAATATTTTATTAATATACTAAAAATATTATAATTTGACATTATATTTGTTGGGTCCAACCCATATGTGGGTTTGGACAATTTG
This sequence comes from Musa itinerans, assembly GCA_001649415.1. Taxonomy (NCBI): domain Eukaryota; kingdom Viridiplantae; phylum Streptophyta; class Magnoliopsida; order Zingiberales; family Musaceae; genus Musa; species Musa itinerans. The sequence continues at coordinate 273,886 of LVTN01000273.1, read as the reverse complement.
GGCTATAAGCCTAAATCAACAATTAAAAGAGAAAGATGTGCAACGTGAGAGTAGTGAGCGTGCGCAACGAGCAACGACGGCGCACGATAAGAGAGAAGGCAGAGAGCGTGCAGCGAACTATGGCGGTGCAAAGAGAGAAAGAGGAGAGAGAGCAACGTGCGTGCGTGCAGAGAATGGCGATAGCACACAGCGAGAGGAAAGAGAGAGAGAGAAAGAAAGAGGAGAAAGAAAAATACGATTCTCAATTTTCTGCTTGAAGATTAGGGGTTAAACTTTATCAGTTTTGGCCCAAATTTTATATCAAGAATTCTTACAGCAAGCTCTACAATCCTAATGGTGTTGATATGTGGTTTACCCTCTCTAAGGTACTTTTCTATTATACCCATTTTGTGAGATCTAGAATTCTCTTTTGATGAGATCCATCCTATGTGATAATGATATGCTATTCTTGAGCCAAGATCTATGTTCTTGATGTTATTATGATTCTCTGGTTATTCTAGAGAAGATTTACTGTAAACCTATTATTATTACTATTGATAGTGGAGAAGTTTGAGGTGGACTACATTCCCATGGTTTTCTTGGTATTGAGTTTTCCACGTTAAAAATTTGGTCTCATTGTGTGATTGATTTATTGCACTACTATTTATATTGTTCTAGTTGATATTTGCATTTTGATATCAAGTTGATATTTTGATGTGGAACCCATTTTGATACACAAAGAGGGAAAAGAATTATTCCGCTTTAATAGGTTTTTCCCAACAAGTGGTATCAGAGCAACATGTTATTTGGTGCTAGTTTTTCTTTTATGATTGAAATGGAGCAGTTAGATGGTATGATTAAATTGAACTCATCAAATTATTTCACTTGGAGACGTATGATGAAAGATTTGCTCTATTATAAAGATTTGTATAAGCCTATCAAGGTTAAAGATAAACCTTCTACTATGGACGATGAAGAATGAGAAGTTCAACATAGAAAAACTATTTGCCTATATTAGAAGATGAATGGATATAAACTTGCATGAGCATATTTCTGATGAAACTAAAGCTGATGTTGTTTGGCAAAGGTTAGAAAACCTCTTTGCGAAAAAGATAGTGGGAAATAGAATTTCTCTCCTTAGAAGGCTTGTAAATTT
>LVTN01000273.1:235269-251723 GCA_001649415.1 Musa itinerans | reverse complement strand
GACTTCATCTCGGAATTAACTCAGATCGAGGACCAGGATCTTGAGCAACCTTCTGAAGGATGGGTCCTGCACGTGGACGGATCGGCCAACTCGAAAGGCACTAGCGCGGGGCTAGTGTTACTAGCCCCCGACGGACGATCATTCGAGCGCTCCCTCCGCTTCAGGTTCCAAGCCACCAACAACGAGGCGGAGTATGAGGCACTCTTAACGGGACTCAGGTTGGCCCTCGAGATGCAAGTGGGCGCCATACACGTCCTCACCGACTGGCAGCTAGTAGCCGAGCAACTCAACGGCGGGTACGAGGCTCGGGACCCAATCATGGCAAAGTACCTGGCACAGGTAAAGAACCTGACCGCCAAGTTCTCTCATTTCACTTTATCTAATGTCCCGAGGGGCGAGAACGAGCGAGCCGATGCACTGGCTAAGTTGGCGTCGAAATCAGCTCAAGCCTAAAATGGGGCTGTTGCGCCTTCGACCTTCCCTCTACATGCTGTGTAAAGCATGAACATATGAAAAGACACGGACATACATAAGCATTTCATCAAACATCCGGTTTAGAAGTTTGTCCGTGACAGATCGGCCCTACTCGAGAATCGAGGCGCCCGGAGTCCGAGGCGCTATCTCCGAACTCAATGGACTCCCTGCGAACCCAACTACACCTTGTTAGTCAACGACTCGACGAAGTGCAGCAGGAGGTTCATAGGTCGAAGGGAGAGCTCGGGGCAGCCGTACACCAGGGATCCCCATTCGCGCCCGAAATACAAGATCAAATAATTCCCCCGAACTTTCGACTCCCCTCTCTAGACGCATATGACGGCGCCGCCGACCCAGCGGACCACGTGGCCACTTTCCGCGCCCAAATGGCATTATATGGAACCTCTGACGCTTTGATGTGCAGGGCGTGCCCTACGACTCTGAGGGGGCCAGCTCGTGTATGGTACAGCGGTCTGAAGACAGGGGCAATCACCAAAGAACCTGACCGCCAAGTTCTCTCATTTCACTTTATCTAATGTCCCGAGGGGCGAGAACGAGCGAGCCGATGCACTGGCTAAGTTGGCGTCGAAATCAGCTCACGAAGCCCGACCCGAGGTCGAGGAGCTCCCTTTTCGTGTCATTGAAATAACTGCTGTGACCTCGGGCGACGCGCAGACCACATGGGTGCAAGAGATACTACGCTTCAAGCAGGACGGGACCCTTCCTCCCGACGAGGCTACAAGTGGAGAAGTTCGTGTGGAGGAACAAAGTGACTCGGTTTGGCTTGCCCAGGTTCATCATCATAGACAACGGACCTCAGTTTGCCAACACGTAGTTCCAGGAGTTCTGCGCGAGCTAGGGGATCCAGCTGAGGTTCAGCTCGGTGGCTTATCCTCAGACGAACGAACTAGCGGAGGTAACCAATCAATCCCTTCTGGACGGGCTCAAAAGAAGAGTGTCCGCGACCCAATCGGCTTGGACGGACGAGCTCCCGAGCTTTTTATGGTCCTTACGCACTACCCCCAAAACCGCGATCGGGGAGTCCCCCTATAGCCTCGCATTCGGAACCGAGGCTGTCCTACCGCTCGAGGTAGTTTTTCCCACCCTTTGGACGAAAAATTATGAGGAAAGGACAACGATCGAGAGACTTCGAGCCGGCCTCGACTTGCTCGAGGAGCGACGTGCTGATGCACACTTAAAAGCCCTCTCCTACAAAAGAGCTGCCGCAAGGATCTACAACCGGAAGGTCCGGCCCCGACCAATTGGATTAGGCGACTTGGTCCTACGCAAGGCCGAAGTCAGCGACCCGACCCGAGCGAGGGGTAAGCTGGCTCCCAATTGGGAAGGACCTTATCGGGTGATCGAGGTTGTTAGGGTCAGCGTGTACCGACTCGCGACAATGCAAGGTCACCCCTTGCCGAGGACTTGGAATGTGCAAAATCTCATAAGATTTTTCGCATGAGTAAACAAAAGCCCTTTTTTCATAGGAATTCGATTACAGGACAAGGTGACACATTACATCGTTGACCAACGCCCGACCAACAACAAATTACAGAACTACATTATTTCTCAGGAGCGTCGACACTGTCGTCAAAAGGCACTTCCTCGGGCATGTCGACGCTCAGGTCTTCGGGGCAGGAGGCAAAGGGGTTTTCCTCGATCTCCAGACCGGGGTGGCGCGCTCTGAATCGGGCTAGGGCAATACAGTACCCATATTCATAGGTAACCTACCCTGACTGCACGAGGCTGAGCTGGAACCCCGAGGACTGTTTATAGTCCTCGATCAGCCTCTTGTCTTTCTCCGGCCGCTGCTTCGCCTTGGCGGCCAAGGCCTCGGTGGCCCCCTTCGCCTCGGCGACTGCCCTCTCCAGCTTTTAGGTAAGGGTGACCGCTTCGTTCCGGGCTAAGCGCGCCTCGGTTCGAGTCACCCTCAAGAGCCCCTGGAGCTCTTTATCCTTTTCCTCGGCCGCCTTCGCCTCAGTCTTAAGGTGCAGGGCCTCTGCCTCTAGCGCCGAGGTACGCTCTTCGGCCGCTGTTGCCTCGGACTTGAGGCGCGAAACCTCTGTCTCCAGCTCCGAGGCGCGCTGCACGGCCGTCGCGACTGCCTCCGGGGTCGCTTCCGCGCGGACCTCCTCGATCTACCTGCGCAGCTCAGCGTTGTAGTCGCACAAAATACCGAGGGCCCGACCCGTGTCCCGCATGCGGTCCATCAACGCCATAGTATAATGCTGACCTTGCGAGAAAAAGAGTAAGAACAAGCATCGTTCAGGTAGAAGTAGGGGCCCGATGGTGAGACACTTACCCACAGCAATGACTTGGCAGACTTGCCAAGCAAAACCTCTAATGGCATGGTGTACATCTCCCGAGCCATGTCGGGATGAAGCCCCCCGCGGGCGAATGAGGCCGCAGCCTCCCCGTCGTACCATATTCGGGCCCCGCGGGTCAGGCCCCCCACCGAGCCACCAGCGGGTTGGACGGTTGGCCCACCGGGAGTTCGCCCATCACTCGAGCTTGATAAGGCTCTTTCGGCACTCCCGCAGGGAGGCGACACAGGTCGCAGATGGATGGTTCCCGAGGCGCCTTCCAGGCCCCCTCGTTACTCGGGCCGGCCTCGCCCCGGCCAATGCTCCGTCGCCGATCGCGCGCTCCTGGTTCAACAACGACCTCACTTGGCCGAGTTGCCAGGGGATCTGGTTTCTTCTGGATGACGATCTTAGCCTTTTTCCGAGGATGAGCAGTCTCAACTTCTATTGGCGCTTCTTCCGAGCCGACCCTCGGCTCGGTTGGGGGGCATGGCGACGCGGCTGACGAGGAACGCCCCCCACGCACAGCGACAAGGTTCACCATCTCTGCATAAAACACTGACGTTGGTCAGAACGACGAAAAACACAAATCCTTCGGAAAACCCTAGCGCTACCCACTATCGACATACCTCAAGGCGCCGGGCTAAGACCCGCCTCGACCAGCCACTCCTCGGGCATCTTCCAAATGACTCGGGAGGCTGGGAGAATCTCCTTAAGTCGCCGAAGGCTCCCGGCGCTCCTCGTCATTCAGGGTCGGGGCAGTGTTGTCAATCACGCGCGCTATCCACCGGAGCCCGAAGCCCCAATCCTCCGAACGACAGACAAGCCCCAGTCCTCCGAACGACAAACATAAAAGAAGTGCCCCTTCCATCCCTTGTTATTGGAAAGAGCCCCGCTAACCTAGAAGCTCGGTCGGGTAGATAAATAGTAACCCCTCGACCCCTTGGAGAGACGGAAACATGAGGAGGAAGAGGGATCGGGTCGGGGTAATGTTGGCGTAGTGGCACTCCCCTAGGAACGCCACCAGATAGCGCCAGGAGTTCGACGCCATCTGTGACGGAGAAATACGCCACCATGAGATACAGAAACTAATGACAGGGTGCAGGGGAAGGCGTAGCTCGGCTTCAAGGGCATCTAGGGTTAGGGCAAAACCCTTCGGGATAGGGTCATACGCTCGTTGCCCAGGCTCTGGGGCGATAAGCACAAATTCCTCCGGGATACCATAACAACCCCGGAGGTAGCCGAGCGACGACTCGCTCACAATGGAGTCAATGTCGTGCGATCACATTAAGGCTTCGAGGGCCCGAGCCACTTTCTCGTCGGATGACGAATTGGGACTCAGGGCAATGTTTTCTTTCCAACATTACCAGAAGAGGAAGTTGAGGAAGGCAAGGATGAAGAAGAAGGGAATGCCATCCTTACCGACCTTGGGAAGGAGAAGAAGGATAGCCGATTTGGATGAAGCGATATGGTCCGAAGAAGCTATTGAGTGAATGCAAGCAAGGAGACGTGCTAGAAGCTAACTGCATGCTATTTATAGGCAGGGTCCCGAAAACGACCCTTCCTCTCCCGAGACACGTCACATCAGATAGACCAAACGTCACCCCGCCATAAATACGGCTTGACATGGCAGCCATTGGGTGCACGGTGCAGTGCGAGTACGGAACCTCTGGTCTTCCTGTGCTCGAAAACCAGCGACCCCCAAAAGTGACTGTCCCCTCGACTCCCGCACAGGCGGGAAAGGACCTATCCACCCGCGTCCAAGCACCGCCCCCTTTGATGGTCCGGAACAAGTTGCTCCTTGGCTGCATGTTGCCCGAGACCACCTCCTCTGCGCGGCCTGCCCACGTGAGACGTGCTCCTCGGCTCCATGCTGCCCGAGACCACCTCCTTTGCGCGGTTTGCCCGCTTGAGATGTGCTCCTTGGCTCCATGCTGCCCGAGACCACCTCCTTTGCGCGGTTTGCCCGCTTGAGATGTGCTCCTTGGCTCCATGCTGCCCGAGACCACCTCCTTTGCGCGGTTTGCCCGCTTGAGATGTGCTCCTTGGCTCCATGCTGCCCGAGACCACCTCCTTTGCGCGGTTTGCCCGCTTGAGATGTGCTCCTTGGCTCCATGCTGCCCGAGACCACCTCCTTTGCGCGGTTTGCCCGCTTGAGATGTGCTCCTTGGCTCCATGCTGCCCGAGACCACCTCCTCTATGCGGCCTGCCCGCTTGAGATGTGCTCCTTGGCTGTGTGTTGCCCGAGACCACCTCCTCTACGCGGCCTGCCCGCCTGAGACGTGCTCCTCGGCTGCATGTTGCCTGAGACCATCTCCTCTGCGTGGCCTGCCCGCCTGAGACGTGCTCCTCGGCTCCATGCTGCCCTAGACCACCTCCTCTGCGTGGCCTGCCCGCTTGAGACGCGCTCCTCGGCTGCATGTTGCACGAGACCACCTCCTCTGCGCGGCCTGTCCGCCTAAGACGTGCTCCTCGGCTCCATGTTGCCCGAGACCACCTCCTTTACGTGGCCTGCCCGCTTGAGACATGCTCCTCGGCTCCATGCTGGCCGAGACCACCTCCTCTGTGCGGCCTGTCCGCCTGAGACGTTCTCCTCGGTCGCATGCTGCCCAAGATCACCACTGCACGCCCAGCCTTCCTTATTTGCTAAATCTGGATCACGCCCCTATTAACGGACTAGTAGTTGCCCGACAAGAACAGGTACTGAAAGCTGAAGCCATGCCTCAAACTCCCCATTACAACGACCGACGCATAGCTTCTTTTCGGGGGGGAATATGATGAGGATAATAATGGCGATAAGACTCGGGCTGACGTCAGCTGCCCCAGATGACGCCTCACGCCTCGGTTGACCCGACAGCACCTGGTCAAACGGACCGGAATACCGGCCGAGGCACATTAACGTCCTACTCAGGCCCGATCCTTCATGCCATGCCAATACCGCTGTCAAACGTTGCCAGGAGTACAATCCTGCTCCCTGCAAAACAGGCACATCAAGAACAATAAGCTGCTCTATAAAAACCCTGCACTAGGAGAGAAAGAAAGGAGGAGAAACACCACTCCACTCCACTCACTGACTTGATCGTCGGAGGGGTCGGGCCGAGCTTCCGACCTGACCTGTGTGCAGGTACGAAGACGAAGTTGTTTCTTCCCAACGCCGCAGAGTGGAACCCTTCCTCGCAGGACGCCCCGACGAGACCCTGCGTGACCCGATCCCCGCGACCGGCCTCATCAGCAACCCCCAAGGGACTCCGAGCAAGATCCCTGCCCATTTGGACCCGAACCAAGCCGTGTCGGCCCCGAGGCCACGACATAAAGTTGTTTACACTAACATTTTTTGGCGCTAGAAGGAGGGTCACAGCTTGGTTCGACCGGTCGTGACACGACATAAAATGACGCTAGAAGGGTGGCTCCGGCCTGACCCTCTGGCAAAAAATGTTGCTGCCGGGGTGATAAGCACAAATTCCTCCGGGATACCGTAACGACCCCGGAGGTAGCCGAGCGACGACTCGCTCACAGTGGAGTCAATGTCGTGCGGCTACATTAAGGCTTCGAGGGCCCGAGCCGCTTTCTCGTCGGATGACGAATTGGGACTCGACGGCAATGTTTTCTTTCCAACATTACCAGAAGAGGAAGTTGAGGAAGGCGAGGACGAAGAAGAAGGGAATGCCATCCTTACCAACCTTGGGAAGGAGAAGAAGGACAGCCGATTCGGACGAAGCGATATGATCCGAAGAAGCTATTGAGCGAATGCAAGCAAGGAGACGTGCTAGAAGCAAGATCCTCTACGCGACCTACCCGTCTGAGACGCGCTCCTCGGCTGCATGTTACCCGAGACCACCTCCTCTGTGCGGCCTGCCTGCCTGAGACGTGCTCCTCGGCTCCATGTTGCCCGAGACCACCTCCTCTGCGCGGCTTGCCCGCCTGAGACGTGCTCCTCGGCTTCATGCTGTCCGAGACCACCTCCTCTGCGTGACCTGTCCGGCTGAGATGTTCTCCTCGGCCGCATGCTGCCCGAGATCATCGTTGCACGCCCAGCCTTCCTTATTTGCTAAATCCGGATCATGCCCCCTGGTAACGGACCAGCAGTCGCCCGACAAGAACATGTATTGAAAGCTGAAGCGATGCCTCGGACTCCCCATTACAATGACCGATGCATAGCTTCTTTCCGGGGGGGAATATGATAAGGATAATAATGACGATAAGACTCGGGCTGACGTCAACTGCCCCAGATGACGCCTCACGCCTCGGTTGACCCGACAGCACCTGGTCAAACGGACCAGAACGTCGGCCGAGGCACATTAACGTCCTGCTCAGGCCCAATCCTTCACGCCATGCCAACACTGTTGTCAGACGTTGCCAGGAGTACGATCCTGCTCCCTACAAAACAGGCACATCAGGAACAGTAAGCTGCTCTATAAAAACCCCGTGCTAGGAGAGAAAGAAAGGAGGAGAAACACCACTCTACTCCACTCACTGACTTGGTCGTCAGAGGGGTCGGGCCGAGCTTCCGACCCGACCTGTGTGCAGGTACGAAGACGAAGCTGTTTCTTCCCAACGCCGCGGAGTGGAACCCGATCCCCGCGACCGGCCTCATCAGCAACCCCCGAGCGACTCCGAGCAAGATCCTCGCCCATTCGGACCCGAACCAAGCCGTGTCGGCCCCGAGGCGCGTAAAGTTGTTTACACTAACACCACCTACCGACACATTACCTAGCTATGGATCACAGGTGAGCAGTCCGAGAGGCAAAGTAGAAGCCAAGAACACTTCAAAGCTGGATTGCAGGGAGATCGCATGCGCAGTCATGCACTATTGCGTGGAAACAACTTTTTGTTGGAGATCATGTTTGCTAAAGGATGCAACTCGATTACGCTGATGTCTCCAAACGTGAATCATTATCTGTAATCCTCTTTATACAGTTGGGAGTCTCAGCCATGACCATGTGCAGCAGCATGACAGGTTACCGTCTACCTCAGGACAGCCCTCTTTCATGTGATGATGGGACCAACGCACCAGTTTCTCATCTTCCACTACAAATGCCGGAAGTCTGAAATGACAGTCTCCTCCTCCTACGTTGGTGGATGGCGACCCAGTTGTGCTGCCTGCTCGCACTATTGGGCTGTCATTTGGTTCTTTCTTCAGCGGTCATGCCAAGATGAAAGAAGACCAAGAACTGCTCTGCAACTTTGCTCTCCTTCCGATCTTGGCAATTCAATGCTCAGAAAGCTGTCATAGTAAGTAGGGACAGTGGGTTCATTGTGTAAAAGTGGATGCACCTCTCTTTCTCTGGCTGGGAAAACTGTTCACAGCCTTTAGCAACCAGGAGAATTGCTAATCAACTTGCGTGAGAAAGTGAGAAGTGCTATCTGATATCTGATTCTAGCTGATCCCAATGAGGAGTATATCTTAGCCAAACAAATCAAAGATCCACAGAGCAATATTGTAGCATGATTTGGATTAACTTGATGTGTGCAGTAGATTTCAAGCATTTCGATGCATTATAACGTGACCTCTAGCATCTTTTTATCATGCAGTTTGACACAAAAATACCACCTAAAAAGCTTCTATTGCCTTCACAGAATGATTCTTGCAAGACCATACTGACCTGAGTACTATATATATATGTTGGCTGCTGGTGGAGCTTTCATGGCCATCCCTTGTTTGAAGCAAATCATCTTCAAGTTTAAAGCACAAATTCATGGATGTTGGCAATGACATCAACCGTACGCATCCTCTTGCAACTTGGAAGCAGTTGCCTACCTTCCATGACTTCTGATTCCAGCATCTCACTGCAGACCATGAGCGTCGAATCCAACGCCTTTTGACTGAAAGTGAAATATATTCACAGCAATCTTGATGGTGCTACCACATGAACTGAACTCCTCCTTGCACCGCTCTTTTCCTCCCTGTGAATCAGCATCCTCAGCAATAATTGGATTCCACGAAACAATGGGCTGACCGCAGATGTCTTCGGTGGGTTCCATGAGGAATAATTACTCGAGTGTATTCCGAAATCTACCCTTCTTTGTTCCCTTCTCTAGTCGAGACCGTGTACACTGTAAGAGTGGGATGTGGGATCTTCTTAGCCCTGAAGAGTGTCTCAGCGAGACTTGATGTGGCTGAAGATTTACTCTGTGAGGTTGCCAAGATATTAAAGTGTGAAGGCTTCATCTCAACTACATACATGCATTAGCTTATTTGTATTAACTCAAGAAAGCTGCTCCCTAACTCCGAGTTTGACGGTGGAAGAATGATATGGCCGGCATATCTCAATGTCGTATGATTGACAACTTAATGCTATATGATAAGCATCGCAATCTCATATGTTCAATATCTCGATATCTCAATATTATATGATTAACAATGATCAATATCTTAAAGCTATGTGGTTGATATTTTAATTATATATGATTGACATAATATGCTCATATGTTATTGACTACATCACTATTAACGCATGATCCTTGATTTGAACGCAACATGATTCTCCTATGGTCGAGAGATGTGCATCAACATCTCTGACGTTGATGCTCATCTATAAACGGAGTCACACTATAGAAAGCTTACGTTTGTTAGTACACAATAATTCATAAGCTCTTTATATATTCGACTCTAATAGTCTCGACATTCATTCGATATTTTAATTTCCTAAACTAATTTAAGTCTTCAAAATATTTTATTGAAGTAAAAAAATTAATTATCATTGGACACCTTTGTAAAAATATTGGTCGCTACGACCAAACATTAGCGCCACAAATTCTAGAGGACGCAAGCCACATGAAGGGGTTCCAAATGGAGTCGACGTGGGCCCCGCCTGATGGAGGACTAGGGAGCACACACAGGTGACTCGGAGATAAAGAATCACATACTACCGATTTCTACGCGCGAGCCTTACTCGCCGAGGTGGTCCTTCCCGGGTCGTCGGATGTGGAGCCCGCGAGAGACGTGCGCCAACCGGTGGGCCAGTAGTCCGTGTGGGTGCGGTGCGGCCCCGAGGACGAAAAGGCCGAGTACAGTTAATACGAACCACGCGGCGGCCCTCCTCTTCACCTCTCGCTTTGTCCCCTCGTCGCACTCTTCTCCCATCGGTCAAAATAGAGGGACGGAATACGCACCGCCAATTCTTCGGTTCGCGAAAGGAAAGTGGGAAATCGGATCCCTGCTTCTCCTCCTGCTCCTGAGCGTTCCCTTGCTCTCTCTCTCTCTCTCTCTCGTGCATCTGTTCTTCTGCATCATCTTTTTTGCTCTGTCCGAATTTGTCGCAGTGCTGCTGTGCTTTCCTGACCCGATTTGGATCGAATTTAGTTTCTTTTATGTTGTTGCTGTTGGTCGGAGCGCATTGATGGAAAAGATGATGAGCTTTCTACTCTTTTGTTTCGATCCCTTCGAGGGATAAACAGTGAAGGAGAGGATGATTGGGTCGTGAAACCTGCCCCGAACTCCGTTCATGATTATTCCGAGGGAAAGAGAGCTCTTTCTCCTTTTCCCTTCTTGTCTGTGCTTCTTTTAATTCTTTTCATGTCTTGTTTTCCTCTTCTGGTCCTCTTGATCTATGATTTCGTAGTTTTGATCTGTTGAGTTCAATAAATAGTGTTGTAACAAGAAAGAAATGGCGGTTAACTGGAAAAAGCGCTCCAATCTGCAGTCTTTCCTCACTCACACAACGCCGATGGTTCCCGCTTACCCCCTTCCAAAGGTGACTTCTTTGCCTTTTTTCTGGCATAACCACAATCCGGACATCTTGTACTGATTTATTTGCCCTTTGGTTTATTCTGTTCTTTTATAATTTAAAGTTTTGAGAATCTTTGATGTGCTCTTTTTTCATTTTTTCTGTTGAAGATCTTGATCTTTGTTTCCTTGAACGAACAACCGACGCCTTTTCTTTTGTTAGTCCGTTTCGAATGGTGTGCTAATGGATGTGTCGTAGATATCTTATAGAGATCTTTGCCAAAGGAAAGTGGGAAATGAGTACTTATGGAGTGAACTATAGATTTCGGTGTTTTGCTCGCTTGGTAATGTTTTAACAATTTAGAGATGTGGACAGTGATGATTTCTTTTCTTTTTTTTCTTCTGGTTAACTGCGTTAATCTAGCATTGTATCATGGCATGAGAGCCTTCCTAATACCTTTGCAGCACAGCACATTTCATGCCATGGCAGTAGACACACTCTTGTGCGGGCAAAAATTGGCCTAGCCATATGTTACCGCCTCAGTACAAGTTGGTAATACGTTTTGATTCATCCAATTGGGATAATGACACTTGATCTTAAACTAGGCGTAGAAATAGTTTTTTTCTCTTGTTTTTGAACGAAGACATCTTTATATACTCTTCCCAGTCTCACTTTTTCAACATTCATTCCAATACATATAGTCCAGTCAACTTTTCATATCTTTCTTATATTGCTTATTTCCTCTTTGTTTCTTTGGTTTGTTAATTTATGTTTACGATCATTCAGTGATATGTTCTGATTAAGTTCTCAGATTTCTAATGTTAAGTTCTAACAATTGCAGACATGTCTGCGAGATTTAAACTGGCAACTGATCTTACGGGGCAAGATGGAGTATTTCAGCCTTGGAGACCTTTGGGATCAATATAGAGAGTGGAGTGTCTATGGTGTTGGAGTTCCAATTATTCTTGACAACTGTCAAAGGGTAGTGCAATACTATGTGCCGTACCTCTCTGCCATCCAAATTTACACTAACAAATCTCTTTCTCCGCATAGGTGCTTGTACCTGACATACTTCTTTCGTAATTGTCTTAATAATGTTTGGTGTAAGAAACAGGAAGCTAAGCTGCAATTTTCCCTATTTATGTAGGATATTTCTGGAAGAGAGTGAAAGGGAATCCTCCAGTGATGATAGTGAGAGTGAAAAGTTGTCCAGGTCATCGGATGCTGTGTCAGAAGACTCTATCCTTGACCAGGATAGTTCATGGTCAACAAGAGAAATCCTGGGGCAATTGTACTTGCAGTATATAGAGTATGGTTCTCCTTATGGAAGGATACCACTCATGGACAAGGTACAAATACTCTTTTGCTAAAAGATCATGTCTAATTCATTTTCATGACTTATTCCACTCTGTCAAAAGCATAAAATAAATTAGGTTTTAAGAGTCACATCTTATACTTTGTTGTTCATAGTGTCCTTATATTCTGTTTAATAGGTAAATGAACTAGCACAGAATTATCCTGGTTTGACATCATTCAAGAGTGTGGACATCTCACCAGCTAGCTGGATGTCGGTTGCCTGGTATGGCTACATATCTATTCCATCCCGTTATTGTTTAGGTATCTAGAGCCATTGAGTGGTTTCTAGTGAACCTTGGGCTATTGAAACAATTTGGAAATCCATGACTGAGGTAGGAATGCCATCTTTTCCTTTTTCCAAATAAAAAGAAGTCAGCAAAGCATGCAAGTAAATCTGCTTAAATTTAGTTTGATATCAACTAGTTGTTAAGAACACATGGCTATATAAAGTTTCAATGGGGTTGAAATGCTTACAAGTCGGTGTTTTATGGTTATTGTTGCTTCTGCTTATAAATAGCTGATTCTTTTGATTTATATGTTTCTGAAAATTTTGTTTCCGTATCAGGTACCCTATTTACCAGATTCCAAATTGTAGACATGTAAAGGATTTGTCTGCATGCTTTCTGACTTATCATACTATCTCTGCATCATTCCAAGGTATGTCCCTTGCGTGGTTGTCGAGAGAACAATTATTTTGGTCTTGCTTTTTATTCCATTAATTGTTTTTATAACACTGTTGTTGCACAAGAATACTCTTTTTTGTTGGTTAGTGTTTAAAGTTATTTGGAGGACAGTCCCCTGTGTATAACATAAAAACTCATGGGTTCAGATATTCTAATTTGAAAATCAGTAATGTTTGTCAATTCTCAGCCTACTGTTTTCATGGTTCAACTTAAAACATCATATATCACAAAAGCTCACATTTAGTCTTTGAAAGGAATAACAGCATGAATTATCCACATGCCTATAATCAGTATTATTAGAATATTTCTTCTTCTGGTTTATGAAATCTTGTCATGGTTTTAGTAGTTAGTTTGTTGCTACTGGAGCTGTTAATAAGCACAGACAATCTCTTCTAGGACTTTGTGTGGTTTTTGAGAATTTGCAATGACCTCCATCTGAAATTTTTTCCCCAACTCACCACGTGCTACATGTTTTATAGGTTTTTTGTCCATTTCTGAGACTGGAATTGTGTGACAAACACTCAAGCATGTAGTTTGATGAACAGTAGTTGTGAAATACAGTTCTGAAATTACTAATATGAAATTGATTGAACCTATAAAAATGTTAGCAATCCTATAAATAAATAAAAGGGTAGCCCAATGCACAAGGTGCCCACCGAAGCAAGTTTAGGAGCACAGCCAACAAGAATTTTAGTTACCCTGATCGCAAAGGAGCAACATTACCCTAATATCAGGACTTACTAATTTATGTAATTAGATACCATATTAAATATACTAGTGATGGAATCATTGCTTTATCTAAATGAAATTCTTCGGAAAAACATTAAACCTGAAATTTCAAAGTAACTTAATGTGTTAACTGATACTCTACATGTCCTTAATGTCTCAGAGAAGTTTTTCTCAAACTACAGTTTTGACTTATTCCTGCTTTTGTTCTTGAAATGGATTGGAGTCCATCTCTGTGTCTAGACCATCTTGCCATGGAGTGGACAATGACTTCACATTTATCTTAACAGACATAGAAGATCTTTACTATACTTGGTTAGACGTAGATGAAAATCTTCACCATGTCTTGTGACTTCAATACTGAGGTGAAAAAAGGAAATATTGTAAGAACTTTAGTTTTGCAGGAAACTCATTTGTCCTGACCAACAAAAGTGAGAAGACTGTTAGTCATCTGTTATAAGGATGATGCCATTATAGTAGTTCCTTCAAAAGATGGTGGTGGTCTTCCACATAAAGAGGGTAGTGTCCGGTGTAGAAGTTGGGTGAACTAAGGTTAAATATAATATAGTATGATGGGATATAAAGAGAAATAAACTTTTGTATATGAATAAATACTAGCAGGCCATAACACGCAGCAGAATTAAATGAAATCACAATCAAATAGAACACCAAGATATACGTGGAAAACCCCTCCAATGTGAAGGGTAAAAACCACGGGGCAAACTAGAAATACTCCACTATGAGAATAATGAATATACAAATCTCAATCTCTTGCCTAAAACCCTAGCAACAATCACAAGAGAATAACTGGGATACAAGGATCACGTCACTATGCACAATATCTAAATCCTCCCCAAGTAATCACAGTAAGAATCTACTGTAGATCTGATCTAACATGAGATGAAAACACTGCTGGATGATTGAGAACAGTCTCACTGCGTTGTCTTTGTCTTCTTCCATTTCTTTCTCTTGTTTTTCTGCCTTGTTCTCCTCATTTTCTTTGGAATCATGTGGCTGCAGCCTTCTCCCTCGTTGCTGTCTTTTTTTGCCTATTTTCGCAACCACCACACACCCTTAAATATGATTTAGGGTTAGGTTAAGAGAGGAGGTGGGTTGTGGGCTATTCAAGCCCACTATGGGCTGTCAGCCCAACAACCTCCCCCTTCATCCCATAAGGGAGGCTGTCGGCATATCTCTTGTCTTTCTTTTGGTAAGGTCTTTGTCAACATGTTTGCTCTGTTGTCATCTATGTGAATTTTCTGAAGCTGCAACTGCTTCTCTTTAAATACATTTCGAATCCAGTGGTATATGACATATATATGCTTTGACTTAGAATGAAACATTGGGTTCTTACACAAATGGATGACACTCTTACTGTCACAATGCACCACATAGTTTTCCTGTTTCAACCCAAATTCTTGTAAGAATTCTTTCATCTATAACATTTCTTTGCATACCTCTATAGTAGCAATATATTCTGCCTCTGTGATGGAGAGAGCAATACGCATTTGCAATCTAGATTGCCATGACATAGCTCCCCCTGCAAAAGTAAGTACATAACATGATGTGGATTTCTTCGTATCTATATCTCTTGCCATATCTGCATCCGTGTAACCTGTCAACACAAGTGGTTCACCTCCAAAGCTTAAACAAATCTTAGAGCTCCCTCTGAGATATCTCAAAATCCACTTCACTGCTGCCTAGTGCTCTTTGCCTGGATTTGCAAGAAATCTGCTAGTAACACCCACTGCATATGTGATGTCCGACCTTGTACATACCATCGCGTACATTAAACTTACAACTACTGAAGCATAAGGAACCTTTTGCATCTTCTCATTCTCCTCATCACTTGACGGACTCTGTTCTGAGCACAACTTGAAGTGACCTGCAAGAGGAGAACCAACTGGTTTTGCATTGCTCATACTTCTCCTTCTCCTCATCACTTGACGGACTCTGTTCTGAGCACAACTTGAAGTGACCTGCAAGAGGAGAACCAACTGGTTTTGCATTGCTCATACTGAATCTTTCCAATACCTTCTCGATGTACTTCTCCTGTGACAACCAAATCTTCTTATTTTTCCTATCACGGGAAATCTGCATACATAGTATTTGCTTTGCTAGCCCCATGTTCTTCATTGCAAAAGACTCGCTTAATTCCTTCTACAACCTATCAATTTTAGACATATCTTTCCCAAGAATAAGCATGTCATCAACATAAAGTAAGAGAATAATAAAATTCTTACCAAACCATTTGATGTACACACAATGATCTGAAGCCGTTCTTTTGTATCCATTTTCTGTCAGAAATGAATCAAACTTTCTGTACCAGTGTCTTGGAGCTTGCTTTAGCCCATACAAGCTCTTCTTCAACTTGTAGACAAAATTCTCTTTACCTTTAACTTTGAAACCTTCTGGTTGCTCCATATAAATTTTCTCTTCCAAATCATCATGAAGGAAAGCTGTCTTCACATCTAACTGCTCAACCTCCAAGTCCTGGCTGGCAGCAATATTAAGAGCAACACGAATAGAAGACATTTGAACAACAGGAGAAAAAATCTCTTCAAAGTCAATACCTTTCTTTTGACCAAAGCCTTTCACAACCAATCTAGCTTTGTACTTTGGTTGAGAACAATATTTTTGAGTATTTAACCTGAAAACCCACTTGTTCTTCAAGGCCTTTATTCCATTTGGTAGCAGCACCAAATCATAAGTGTGGTTCTTCTGAAGAGCTGCATAGCAACTAACCACTTCTTTTTCTACTTACTTTCAATTGCTTCCTGGTAACTCTTTGGTTCACCTGCATCAGTAAGCATCACATACTCATCTGTAGAGTATCTTTTGGAAGGTTAACGTTGTCTAGAAGATCTTCTCAACTGGGGTTATGCGAGAAGTTGCTCTCCGACTTCTTCTTGCTCAACATGTCCTGCAGGTAGATCAACATCAGGCTCTATACTATCTTCCTGCACATATCCTCCATCACCCTGATATACTGGAGGAGTAACTGGGTTACAATCTGCTAATCCTTCTACAGAAGTCTTGGCTGGTGCCTTCTTCTTCAAATTCTCAAAGGTTTGATCTTCAAAGAAGACCACATCTCTGCTTCTAAACACCTTCTGCTTCTCTGGATCCCAAAGCCTATTACCAAAATGATCATGTGAGTAACCAAGAAAAATACATTCTTTAGTCTTACCATCCAGCTTGGACCTCTCATTATCTGGAACATGTGCAAATGCACGACAACCAAA
>LVTN01000273.1:180737-233689 GCA_001649415.1 Musa itinerans | reverse complement strand
ATCTGGCGCAGAATTACTAAGGGAAACCATTAGTGTCTCCCAATTTTCTGGCAATGAACTGAGAAGTAACAATGCTTACAACTCATTATCAAGAGACATTTTTCATAGAGGATAACTGGTTAGTGATACTCTGCATTTCATTCAAATGCTCAGCAATAGAAGCACCCTCTCTATATTTTAGATTCACAAGTTTTCTGATAAAAAAAGCTTTGTTGCCAGTTGTTTTTCTTTCATAGAGACTTTCCAACTTTTTCCAAAGAGAATATGCAGAAATTTCAATAGAAACATGGTGAAAGACACTATCATCCAGCTATTGTCGAATAAGCCCAATTGTTTTTCGATCTAACCTCTTCCACTCATCATCTGTTATAGTTGTGGGTTTTGCACTATCCCCCTGCAAAGGTCCATACAAATCTTTACAATACAAGAGATATTCCATTTTTGGTTTTCATATCATTCAATTGTTTCCATTCAAACTAATCATACGAGAAACATTACTGGCCGCCATGTTCAAATACAAAATTAAATCACTACAACCCTGCTCTAATACCAGTTGATGGAATATAAAGAGAAATAAACTTTTGTATATGAACAAATACTAGCAGACCATAATACGCAACGGAATTAAATGAAATCATAATCAAATAGAACACTAAGATAGACGTGAAAAATCCCTCCAATGTGAAGGGTAAAAAACCACGGGGATAAAAGGATAATGAATATACAAATCTCAATCTCTTGCCCAAAATCCTAGCAACAATCACAAGAGAATAACTAGGATACAAGGATCACATCACTGTGCACAATATTTAAATCATTCCCAATTCTCCTCAAGTAATCACAGTAAGAATCTACTGTAGATCTGATCTAACCTGAGATGAAAACACTGTTGGATGATTGAGAACAGTCTCACTGCGTTGTCCTTGTCTTCTTCCCTTTCTTTCTCTTGTTTTTCTGCCTTGTTCTCCTTCTTTTCTTTGGAATCACGTTGCTGTAGCCTTCTCCCTCGTTGCTGTTTTTTTCTGTCTATTTTGGCAGCCATCACACATCCCTAAATATGATTTAAGGTTAGGTTAAGAGAGGAGGTGGGTTGTGGGTTGTTAAGCCCACTATGGGCTGAAGCATGGGCTGTCAGCCCAACATAGTATACTTGTGAAACCAAGTTGAGAAGCTCGCTGTAAACATATCTCTGCTACTTACAGATACTGAAGAGTTATAAAGCCAACATACATAGCTTTTACTGTGATTATTGACTTACGAAAATAACTCGTTACATCAAGTTGTGGTAGACACAAACCACATACAATTATGCATTGTTGCAGCACTCATCCAAATTTTGTCATATTCATGTCCCACCTCACCCTTTTCTTTTGTCCAAATTTTGGTATCTGTATTGGCAGAATTGTTAGTTTGATAGCCAATCTTGTCATGTTTAATTAATTATCATTTGATATGAAAACAACTTGTTTAACTTGCTTTTATATTTCCAATGATGAAATTCATCTCTTAATAGCTTTCCTTCGATGTGGAACTCTGTAGACAATAATGTACCTGAGGACATGGTGGACTCGTTTCATATAACTGAGATCAATGCATGGAAGCAAAAGAGATGGGGCAACTGTATTTCTCTTTTTCCCTTTGGACTAGCCACGTACAAGTTACAGGGGGGCCTCTGGAGAAACCCTGAAACTTCAGATGATGAAATGATCAACTCCCTTTATAGTGCAGCATACTCTTGGCTGAAGCAGCTTGGAGTTGACCATCATGACTTTGACTTCTTCAGCACTCACTAAATGTAAACGATCTCCTCTTTCTTTGGTAGTTCCCCATGCCACCATACACCGATCTCTTTCTTTGGTAGTTTCCCCATGCCACCATACACCTTCTGAAGAGAACTCTTTGACTGACATTGGTGATAGATAGGTCGAAGGATTACAAATTTATTTTCTTTGATACAAAAAGCCGATGGGTGATCAAACAGTCTTTCCATAAACTTTTTCTCACTCCAAGTAAGGCTTCTAAGATTCTAGCATAATACTTTTTATTATGAGCCTAAATCGCAGATTATGTTGGGTTCAACTAATAGTTTTGTGTTGGAAAGTCACTTGTGGTGGTGGCATGAGCTTTTGGCATTTGTGACTGCAGTCTCTTGTGACTTTTTGCTTCTCCTACACCGATGTTTCATGCTTTGAGACATTTGGAGGATTCTTTACCATGTCTTTTCATTGTATACTTGATAATGATGAATTCCTAGAATACTTTGTACTAAGACTGATTTCTATAGTACAACGTCAGTGCCATTTTATTCTTCTTCCAGCTCCATGAAACAGTGTAGCTACTTGCTTTAGAAGCTTTTGTTAATTTGCATCTTGTCATTCTGGACATACTTCATGTTTATATTATGATCATTAACTTCTTATGTCAGTTCTTAATTTCTTTTATATGATTAGATATTTGGATGGTGTCATGGAAAGATTATTCTTTTGTACTTTGGATTATTACAGAGATAAGACTGTGTTAATGACTTTGGATCAAAGTGTTCTTTTTTTCTTTTTTGAACTGATGATCTTTTATAATCATTGATCGCAAATAAAATCTAAATTCTAAAGTTTAAATATACAAAGTCTACTACAGCTCATAATTCATCCTAATAATGAGATATGTATGCTCATTTGTATCTTGACGCTAGCATTGATCTTACCGCTACACGTGTATGAATCCGACTCGCCAGGCTTGTGTTCATCTCCATCAACACCCTAATCGGATTCGGATTTAGATGAATCCGCTAGCATTTCTGCCCGTCTGAGTGGATAGTGGTCAGGCCGATCCAATCTACGGATCCATCCACGTGGCTTCCTCTTAGCGACTTCGGTGGGGTCATCCGCCGCCACACGCCTATTCCTACTTCTTTCGCCCGCCCTCTTATTCTTGACACTGCCTCTTCCCAGTCTCCTCCCACTTCCATGGCTTCCTCCGCCTCCTCCTCCCTCTTCTCGCCTCTCTCTCCTCTCCAAACTCCATCTCGATCCGAGCGTGTCAGTCTCTCGGTTCTTCGCTTAGGGTTTCGTTGCACCCGCTTCTTCCCCAATTCGAGAACCCTAATCCCGACACCGTCACCCAAAAGGAATTCCCGCCCCGATTCGATCCACGCCGTTCAAACCGACCACACGCCCAGCCGTCCCTCCAACGAAGGCGGCGGAAAGGAGGACGCCGATCCCATTGAGCGATTCCTGAAGCGGGACTACTCGCAGTGGGGCTTCGTCTCCGACATCGAGTCCGTCTCCATCCCCAAGGGCCTCAACGACGGCACCATTCGCCTCATCTCCGCCAAGAAGGGCGAGCCCGAATGGATGCTTCAGTTCCGCCTCCGCGCCTTCCGCCGTTTTCAGTCCATGCGCGAGCCGCAGTGGTCCGACAATTGCTACCCGCCCATCGACCTCCAGTCCATCTGCTACTACTCTGAGCCCAAGCGGAAGCCCAAGCTCGGCAGCCTCGATGAGGTCGATCCCAAGCTCCTCGAGACGTTTGATCGCCTAGGCATCCCTCTCAACGAGCAGAAGCGCCTCGCCAACGTTGCCGTCGATGCCGTCATCGATTCCACATCTATCGCCACCACGCACCGTGCCGCCCTCGCCGAGAAAGGTGTCATATTTTGTTCCATCTCCGAAGCCATCAGGGAGTACCCGGACCTTGTCCGCCGGTACCTGGGGGAGGTCGTCCCTCCTGGGGATAACTACTACGCGGCCCTCAACTCTGCCGTCTTCAGCGATGGGTCCTTCTGCTACATCCCCAAGGACACTGTGTGCCCCATGGAGATCTCCACGTACTTCAGGATTAACGATCGGGAGACGGGACAATTCGAGAGGACGTTGATTATCGCTGATGAACGGAGCTACGTCAGCTATCTGGAAGGCTGCACGGCACCGTCATATGATAAGAACCAGCTACATGCCGCGGTGGTGGAGCTGTACTGTCATGAGGGAGCTGAGATCAAGTACTCCACGGTGCAGAACTGGTACGCTGGTGATGAGGAAGGCAACGGTGGGATCTACAATTTTGTCACAAAGAGGGGGCTTTGTCAAGGTAAAGGGTCGAAAATTTCATGGACACAGGTAGAAACTGGCTCCGCAATCAACACAGGTAGAAACTGGCTCCGCAATCACATGGAAGTACCCCAGTGTAATTTTGAGGGGGGATGACTCGATGGGTGAGTTTTACTCGGTGGCACTGACTAAAGATTTCCAGCAAGCAGACACCGGAACAAAGATGATCCATCAGGGGAAGAATACAAGGAGTCGGATTGTCTCCAAGGGCATCTCAGCTGGGAAGTCTACGAATTGTTACCGAGGGCTTGTTAAAGTCCAGCCTGATGCAGAAAATTCTCGGAACTTCTCACAATGTGATTCTATGCTGATCGGTGACACAGCGGGTGCAAACACATATCCCTACATAGAGGTAAGCTGCTTATCTATGGCTAACAATGATTGATCATTCTAGCTGATATCACAAAAGAGACCTGTCATTTTACTTCTCCCATAAAGGAGATGCTTAATTAAGTTTCTATTTGTTATGCAAACCAAACATTTTAGGTCATTTAGAAACATCAAATTTGCTAGTTTTCTTGAAACTTATATGTGATGATAGTAGAGTACACTACACTAGGGCTGATATGTGCTTTGTATTCATAGACATCAGATAGTAATTTAATTTGTATCCTAACAAATCCATACCCATGAAATGTTTAAATCGGGAATTGACCATGTCAGCCAACCTGTAACTTCTCCTCCTTCACTTTTATTCAAATTCTTGTTGTTGGCATTACTTGATAATCTTGCCTTTTTTTGTGAATTCACTCTGATTTCGTGACCATCGTTAAAAGTTAGTTGTGTCCTGTTATTTATTTTTGCTCCCTCTCTCTCTCTCTCTCTCTCTCTCTCTCTCTCTCTCTCCCTCTCTCACATGCACACACTCTCTGTACCCTTTTTTTTTTCTTTCTATTTTCTCTTTTAAAAACACTGTCCAACCAGAACATTCAATTTTTTGGCTAGAAGAGTTAAAAACCAATTAAGATTCTCAAAATGTCATTTCGATATCTAGCCTGCAGAAGTTTGAGGAATACAGAAGATGAAATTGTCTTTATCTGCTTGCTAAGGGACTTGTTTCAATAGCATAACTTATCAACATATTGTAACAGTTGAACAAGTCATTCTTGTTTCTCAATCTATCCTTGATTGTTCTTGATTTTTCCTACCATGCACTTGATCAGATGCACAAAAAAAAAAAAAAAAAAATCATATCAGAGGGATGACGGTAACATGGTCCCGGAGGATCATTTTCTTCTTCCTGGAGGTTTATGACTATACACATAGACTAGATACTTATTCTGACTATCTTGATGAAATTGCCAGATAAGTAGATGGCCATGTTGTTTAAAATTGAAAAACCATGTTTGAATATTCAAGGGGACATTTGGTTTGGGTGGTCGGAAACCTGGCATTTGTAATACAAGTAGTAACTTTCAGCTTGGTGGTTGTTTTGTTATTACATATAATGTAGTGATTTTCAGCAATATACTTGGCAAGGCTTGTTGAGCACTTAGTGAACCAAAGTTATTCAACTTTGTATATAATGTGCCATGACTCATCTTGAGGGTAACTAACTTGCTTTCTATTTTCTCACTCTCAACTATTGCCAAAACAAACTTGCTCTATTAGATATTGAATATTCTAGGATTGTTGTTGTGTTTTTTCTTTTTTCTGACCTGTGCGATCAACATACTGTTGTTGACACAGCATGGGATCCTAGCACATTCTATGCTATATTTTGACTCTGGCTGGCTGCCTTCATGATACTAGTATTTCTGAGCCAATTGACCTGTTTGAGAAAGCACATGTCATCACCTCCAAAAAATAAATTCTGTATTTCCATAGGCACTTATGCATGCATCTTTGACATTCTTGGCAATGAGACATATTCAGTAGATAATTATGAATTACACGATCCATAAGGAAATGGAACATCTAGCCAGCAGTCTTCTAGTATCGATTAAATTGGCATCAGTATGGTACTATGGTATTTTTTTAACTGTACGTTCAGTGTTGATGTTTCTGTGTAGTACATACTGATGCTAGATTATTATATGCACCAATAAATCAATTAATATTTTATGTCTGTAATTTAAATCAATTGCTTATTCTTTAATATTGATGTTCGGCTTTTCATCAACCAGGTAAAGAACCCTACAGCTCGTGTGGAGCATGAAGCAAGCACTTCTAAGATAGGTGAAGATCAACTCTTCTATTTTCAGCAGAGGGGGATCGATCATGAAAAGGCTGTAGCTGCAATGATTGGTGGATTCTGCAGGGATGTTTTCAACAAGCTCCCACTGGAGTTCGCCTCCGAAGTGAATGCACTCATGAACTTGAAACTGGAGGGGTCTGTCGGGTAAAATTCCTCTTTCTCTCATCGCTTACTGATGCTGTGACTTGTTTGTAATCCCTTGTATAGCTTTGTAAGAGCTAATCGACTTCCATTAGACACACAAAAGTGCACTTGAGATGGCTGCTTATTTGTCAGCATACCTTTTTTTTTTTTTTCTGTAGATGAGAGTGATTCTTAGATTGATTGACCTGCATTTACAAATGACAGATGATGTTGATCAATCATGCACAGTATCCTCAAGCAAGGCCAGCCCATTTTTCTATTCTCCATTTCGTTTGTACCAAATTGAGTTCAATGGACCTCTATAACATGGATGTTCCCTTATTGATTCTGATATTTATGTGGATCTTTCGTCTTTGTCGCATTAGATTTAGTCCCTGTGCGAGCTTAAACCCACAGCAATAATTGTACCCTTTGCATGTTGAGCTAATACACTTCTGCATTCTTCTCGTTTTATGCAATTCTATGCTCGCACATTATCTTAGTGATGAATACGATTGCAAGGTTTAATTTTAGTCTGATAACATCCTCTTGCAACCGCTGCTCATCAGAACTTGGCCACCCCACCTTAAATTGGCCGATGGCTTCCCCCACCTTTGATTGGTGCCAACTGCTCTACCTAACTCTTTCTAATTAAACACGGCCTCACTACAGCCTCCCTAACAGCCCATCCAACAAACACTTGGCCGGCCCCCTTATATATCCACCAAAACCCTCTCCTACTTCTCCATCGGATCCCCGCCTCGCCTCTAACGATGGCTTCGATTCACCTCCCCACCAGCCTGTGCAAGTACCTCGCCCTGTTCCTCTTCCTCCTTCTCCTCCTCCCCTTCCTTGTCGATGCCCGCGCGCCAGGACGCATGAATGCAATCGACCAGTGCTGGCGCCGCGACCCGAAGTGGGCGGCGAACCGGCAGCGACTCGCCGTTTGTTCCGTGGGATTCTCCGGCAAGATGAACCAGAACAGGGGCCGCGACCTGACGACTTACCTCGTCATCGATCCCAGCGATGATCCGGTGAACCCTCGGCCTGGGACATTGCGGTACGGCGCTACGCTGCTCCCGGGGAAGGTGTGGATCACGTTCAGCAGGGACATGCAGATCAAGCTCGTCCGACCTCTCGTTGTGAAGAGCTTCACCACTATTGACGGCCGCGGCGCCGACGTCCACATCGCCTACGGCGCCGGCTTCTTGCTTTACGAGGTATGAGTCCCTGGATCCGATGAGATTGTGCCCGCCGCATCCTGAGCTGGACTGTTGACGATGGACAGGTTGAGAGTGTTATCATCCACGGGCTGCAGTTCCACCACATCCGCTCCAAACCCCCGGGACCGGTCATGGAACCGGAGGGAGAGCTCACGCACATGGCAGGCGTGGACGGCGACGCCATCAGACTCGTCGCCACCTCGAAGGTCTGGATCGATCACAACACGCTGTATGCATGCGAGGACGGGCTCATCGACGTGACCCGCGGTTCCACGGGGATCACCGTCTCCAACAACTGGTTCAGGGACCATGACAAGGTGATGCTCCTGGGACACGACGACGACTACCTCGAGGACAGGCGGATGAGCGTGACCGTCGCGTTCAACCGCTTCGGTCCCAACTGCCAACAGCGCATGCCGAGGTCAGCCACCGATCTCCGCTCTGTTCCCTCGCATCGTAGCATGATGCAGTACTCAGTGATTATGAAACTGACGTCCAACTATTGCAGGATAAGGCACGGGTATGCACACCTGGTGAACAATCTGTACGACGGGTGGGGGGAGTACGCCATCGGCGGCACCATGAATCCTAGCGTTAGGAGCGAAGGGAACCTGTTCATAGCATCGGGCTCAAGCAATAAGAAGGTCACGCTGCGAATGGTCGGGGAAGGCGGAGGCACTTCCTGGAATTGGCAATCGGTGAATGATGCCTTCCTCAATGGAGCTTTCTTCCGGCAGGCAGGATCACCTGTAGCCGCTCCGAGGTACAATAGGCGCCAGGTGTTCCTTGTAGCGAGGCCCGCCGACGTGAGGTCATTGACGAGCAATGCCGGTGCTCTCCGCTGCAGCACCGGAGGCAGATGCTAACTGAAGCCCTCGGAATGCATCAGGATACGAGCTGCTTCTAAGAGGAAGAGCATCGATAGAGGATCATCGACTCGACGTACAAATGATGTGCAACCTCCAAAAGCCTCTGCTGGTTGTCAGTCCCCGTAGCTCGAAGCATGAAATCTAGAGGCTATTCGAGTACGTTCTTAATATTCAATGGAAATTAAGCCTTTATTGAGAATCAAATCCTATGCTTAAAAAGTACTCTGAAATATAAATCAATACTATCGGGCTTGACTGATTAACTAGCATGT
This sequence comes from Musa itinerans, assembly GCA_001649415.1. Taxonomy (NCBI): domain Eukaryota; kingdom Viridiplantae; phylum Streptophyta; class Magnoliopsida; order Zingiberales; family Musaceae; genus Musa; species Musa itinerans. Next base: position 224,902 of record LVTN01000273.1, on the reverse strand, counting down.
TAATTTCGTTTATGATCAAAATATTTAAATTATAATTGATTATAAATTTTAATTTTATTTATTTTTATATAAAAATAATTGAAGTGTTACGGTGGATATTAGTGATGTCTAGATTAATTCGATTCGATTCAGGTTTATGATGACGAATGTCTATTTAATGACTAATTTAAATAAAAATAGAAGTCTAGTGAGATTTTCAATTTGGTATTCTAGTTAATTTTGAGATAAAAGATAAAAGAAAAAAATAAATATATAATAATTAATTTTGATTATAGTAACATAGAAGAATATATTATAATATGAATAAAATATTTTTTTTAATGATTTTATATTAAAAAAATTATGCAAATATTTGAATGGTTTGTGTTAGCTGACTAAGTAGTCACATGTGGATGGATCGGATGAACACATTAAGATAAAACCGACACATGCCACACATATATATATAGATATAATTCACTACTTGAACACGTTTGCCAATGTGAAAAGAAAGGGTAAAGTCGTATAGCCGACAACTTGGCCAAGGAAGCTACTAGATGGCGTTAACGAGAAGATGTTTGTTTGGTCAACCAAGGAGTTGTCAACGTTGGCCGTGAACTTCCCATAGAACATTGAAGCGGGCCAGCTTTCTAAAAATGCTTCGCAAGGAGTGACGTCACACCAAGGCCGCAGGCTTCTGTGCTTTGACGACCCCAACAGTTTGTTGATTTGACCATATTTTGTTTTAATGTTATAGCATTATAATTTGATAATGACGCATGTATCAAATTAATTTGCGTGTATCAAATTCATTATGTATTTAATTGGCATATCGACCATGACATATGTATACCAACATGGGAGGAAATGACGCATTAATTTGCGTGTGTACAGGGAAATTGAATGTTCGTAGAGGGATCTAAAAATTCTTTAAGTAAGACCGAGTGTTGTGTGCTCAACAAGATTAGATCGCCAAGTCAAAGTTTGTAAGGTAATCGATCCATAGATGTCTTCTGGATGCTAACACATGTCGATCCATCCTCCTTTGAATGGAGAAGTTGAGGAGGAGATGAAGCTTCCATGGAAATATAAAGTGCCCGATCACCCCTCGGAAGTGAGCGTCTGTATCTCTTCACACCACGCGTTGTAAGGTTCGAACAGCTTTTGCAACACATGGAGGAGCGGAAGGAAGAAGTCAAGGTCGAAGACTCACGCGAGGTTTGAAGCCGCCGAACACCTTCGAAGAACCCATCCATTCGTTCGGTCTTATATATCGCCTCAATCCATCTTACACGACAAGGACTTCATTCATCCGATCGACCTTCAACCTTCGATCGCGAGCGTGCTTTGAGGCCCATCGGACATGGCTGAGCGCCACCGAATCCACCCGGCGGTGGACGTCGAAGCTCCGTTGCCCTCTTCGTCGCACGCTCCCAGTGAACCTCTGCAGACCCAGGCGGCCGAGAAGACCGACCCTCTGCCACCGCCGCCGCCGAAGAAGCGGAGGAGCTGCTGCTGCCGGTGCCTGTGCTGGACCGTCCTCACCGTCGTCATCCTCGTCGTCATCATCGGCGCCATCGTCGGCATTCTGTACCTGGCCTTCGACCCGAAGCTCCCCAAGTACTCCGTCGACCGCCTCGCCATCTCCAACTTCACCGTCGACGACAACATGACCGTGAGCGCCACGTTCAACTTGACGGTCACCACCAAGAACCCCAACAAGAAGATCGGCATCTACTACCGGGGCGGGAGCCACCTGAGCGCCTGGTACACCAACACCAGCCTTTGCTCCGGCACCTTCCCGGTGTTCTACCAGGGCCACAAAAACACCACGGTGCTCAACCTGCTGCTCAGCGGCGAGACGCAGCTGGGGAGCGGGCTGCTGCAGGAACTGCAGCAGCAGCAGCAGACGGGGACGATACCGCTGGTGTTTCGGGGGAATGTGCCGGTGAAGGTGAAGCTGGGGAGCTTGAAGCTGCCCAAGGTGACGTTCAAGGTCAAGTGCGACATCATCGTGAACAGTCTGAGCAGCAGCAACACCATCAGCCTGAAATCGAGCAGCTGCAAGTTCAGGTTGAAGCTTTGATTCCTCACAGTTGGAGTCATCATCTCTTCCTTTCCATCGGCACTGTCGATGTGGAGTCGCCCAATGCTGCTTCGTTATGCATAAAGATTGTAGTCTTTTTGGTTTACGATACACATTAATTGTCGTCAATTTCCATCGATTGAGTAAATACAAATCTTACCGATATTGATCTTTGGTTACTTATCTCAAAAATATATCACTTCTTTGCTAATAACCTTAGTTTATAGGATCATTATTCATTTAATTTAAAATATTTATCGTAGTTTATGAGTTCCAATCTTAGCGATTATTTGTGCAATATCCTTCGTTCTATCACAATTATATCATGCACTAATCAGTGGAAATGATATTGCATAAATAATAATTAAACATCAAGTAAAATAAAAAGGGGGAAATATATGATTCCAACTCATAATCTGTGATGAATATATACGTATATATATATATATATATCCAACCATTAAAAAAAGTCCACTCTACGGAAAATTCAATTAGGCCAAATCACGAGTCATTTCACGAGGAAGACTAAGTTTCCTTTGAAAAACATTTCAAGTAACGAAGGTGGTGGTGGCCAACTCAAACACTCTTATCCCGACTTCCCCTACAAGTATTCAATATATTGGTTTCTAAGGCTAAAGATTTAGTCCTAATCCTAAATTTGAACATAACTAAAGAATATTAGTTATGATTCTAATTCTAAAGTATCTTGAGATGATAAAACTAAAGAATCTTCTGGATATATGTAATTTGAATATTTTATCTTAAATAACAAAGAAATATTAACATATTAATCTAAGTTCGAAACTAAATTTGTCATACAATTCAATTAAATCTTTGATATTCAGAGTCAATATTGTTCAACAAGTATTTTTTTTTAGATTCATACAACGATAAATTAAGGCTTTCTCTTTTTTTTTTATTATATTATATTTTTAATTTTTGGTCGGAAAAGAATATTTTGTTTATAGAAAGAGAGTTTTTTAGGATTTTCTTAAACGAAGTTGAAAGAAAAATATCAATTGTTTTAAGTGAGAGTGTACAGAGCGAATTATACTAAGAACTTATTATTATAGAATTATTGAATCATGTTAATTGCCCAATCCTGAAACCCTAATTGCAATCCAATTGTCTGTGTCCTCAGGTGTTTGGATCTTCTTGTTAATTTCGGATGCCCTTGTGCTTGTCGAGTGGTGATTCTTCTGTGTGCGCCGCGCCCTTCTGCATGCTTGAAATGCTTGCATGCAGCTTTTTTGGGCGTGATTTCTGTATATCAATCCTGATGCCATTCGACTTGTGTTGTTCAAGACTTAGCATCCGACAGCTATATTGAGGGATTCAGCGAATCTGGCCACCTGTCTGAAGGGAAGTTAGAATAATTAGGTTCCTGTCTTGCATTTGCAAGCTTTTCTTGGGTGATTCTGGGAATCCTCTTGCAAGCGTATGATCTGTTTGCTAAATTGCCGAGGTGGCGATGGAGGAAGCAAGATGCAATTCGTCGTGGACTAGGGAGCAGGAAAAGGCATTTGAGAGTGCTCTAGCAGCTTACCCTGAGGATTGCAGCACACGGTGGTAGAAAATCGCTCTTGCTTCTTGTAGAGGATGTCAATGGCATCGAGTCTGAACGAGTCCCTTTGCCATGCCCACTCATCTTCCTCGGAAGGTGGTGACCCGGCCAACGAAGATGGCATTGTCTACAAGGGAGGGCACTCTCATGATGATGATTCTGGCCGTTGGTGGGAAAGCATCAACGTCTGCCCAAGAATGCGGGAAAGGAATAGCATGGACCAAAGATGAGCACATCTAAAATCATACGATCTTTTTCTTGATGACATTTAACATAGTAGCCAAGATTAAATGCTTGTATATGACATGGTTGTCTCTTTTCTCCACAAATGTTCCGTTTTCTCTTTCTATTTTTTCCTTTTAAGAAAATTCTCTATGCATGTTCTGGGCTTAGACTCTAGATGTTTTGCATCATTAATTTCTGACGGTAAATAACAGTCTTTGGTAGACATATTAGTTTGTGGTTTCATGGCATTGGCTTCCCATATATGCTGCAAGTTACCTTAACACTCGTTCAATGCTAATGATTTTCTTCACTTTGAATCAATCAAGTTCACTGTTTTATTTTTTGGCATCCTTGTTGTAGCAGCAAGAGCCAGACAGTATATATGGTTGTCTTACCATAGTTTTTTGTTTCTTCAAACATTAAGCTTTTTATTGAATTTTTTTAGTTCTTTATCCTTGGTATAATTTTGTAGATTCTATTCAGAAATGTTTCTTGAACTTTTAATTTTTGTCGGAGTGGAAACTCGAACAAGTAGTGGTACAGTAATAACCGGTATGTAAAGTAAACAGTAGGTTTTTGGATACTTCCCCAGTCATCTTGGCCTTTTGTGTTTCTTCAAGTTCTTTGGGTCGTCATTCTCTATCTTGATCGTATGATGTTGTCTAATTGAAACGAGTAATAGATGAAGAATAAAAGAATAAATATAGATGACGGTTCAATTTTAAGTCGCTGTTCCAACAGAAAGCAGATGTTCAGCAATAACATCTTTCAGTCAATTATACTCTACCTGATATAGTGTATAACTGTATATACAAAGGCCATCAGCCTCTGTTTTTCAGCGTCATCTTCTTTTTTAAGGCTTAATGTTGACAGCAAAAATGTAAATGAACAGTATGATCCTTTAACAGTTTTATGATTGAATTTTCTTTTAAAGAAATTAAATTTTGGAAAAATCAATCTTCCTTTCTTCTCATGTAGAGAGATATTAATGTGGATGTAATCTGGTTTATATGGTGAGGTAGCTTATACTTGAATAAGGTTGATCTGTATAGAAATTGTTAATATTGTTAACTAAACATGATGTCAAGAAAACTGTCATTTATAGTTTAACATTCAGTAAATTATGTATGGTTCCCTTACAGACAATCTGGATTACCATTTGACACATTTGACGTGACTTCTAGTTAGTCCCATCTCTCTTATAGCAAAAAATCATTTTAACTTGCAATATTTTACTACTATGATTTTTGCTAGGAACAAAGTCAGATTTTTTGGATACCCATGTCTATCTGGCCCACTTAAATCAGTTTTGGAAAACCCTTTATCGGGTTTAGGAGGGATTCAAGAAGAACAGTGAATACATGAGTCAGATTCAAATTTGGGTGAGGTGAAATTCATTCCTCACATAGTTAAATGACAACAGTATCAGATTTGTGTTTTTTGGAGTATCTGCATCTATTCGAACTGCTGAAATTAGGTTCGAGAATCCTTTTATTAGGTTTTGGATTCAGATAGGTTGAAATTTGTAGGTAATATACCCTTTGTCATTCCTTTTTTTGAGCTAAATGTCTTTTTAAGTTGCAAAATTATATGCAACTGAATACAATGGCTAATTTGATTATAACCTTACTCCTAAATTTGATCTCACAATTATTTTATTATTTAATTCCCTGAGAAGTGGTTCTCACATTTTTTCCCATGAAAATCTTATAGCAATGTCACAAAATATTTTGATCCAGCTTCTTTGTTGCATCTCTATTCGCTTCCAGCATTGCCTATTAAGCAATAAATATTTTTGTAAAAGTTCAGGCAAAGTTATTCTTATCATCTAGGTCATAACTGCAACTACTTATACAAACTAACAATCTTGCCTTATTTTCAACAGATTATTTCTTCTTGGACTTGAAAAGTATGGAAAAGGTGATCAGAGGATCATTTTCCGGAAATTTGTTATCTCAAGAACACCTACACAAGTTGCAAGCCATGCACATAAATGTTTTATTCGATTAAACTCAATTAATAAAGACAGGAGACGAACAAGCATCCATGATATCACCACTGTGACGAATGGAGATACATCACCAGTCAAATTGATGCCTCTCTTGAAGCTGCAGGGTAGTCTGCAAAAATTCTTTTCAATCATCTGCCGCCCTCTTATTCCTGCAGTAGGCACACCGGTAAATCTTCCTGTTCCTGCTGCATCCCCTATGGTCTATCCATTGCAAACCCCATTTTCTGGTGCCATAGTTTCTGCGCCCCTGTGAGCATCCCGCCGGCTACCTATCAAATGCCTCCCTGATCATCTATTAGCTAAGTACATAAAACCTCAATGTAGAAAAGAATGGCACATCTGCTACTTGCATCTACTTCTTAACACTGTCAAATAAGCTTAGAGCTTCAAGCACAAATTTCCGTAATCGTGTTTGGTAGTTGTACAATTGCTTGTTTACTTACTGAATCATGTCAAAAAAAGCTATAATAGAGGAAACTATTGATACAGGAATACAATATGCAGTAGTTATGGCAGTCAAAATAGAAAAGAGCAGCTTTTTCTGTGTTCGGTATTCAGTCAAATTCGATGGTCTCATTCAACCTGTTCGAGCAGTTCATGCTGACATATTAGTGAATCTGCAGATCTTTTGTGTCTAGATTAGGTTGCTTTTTTGTAGTTTGCGTCTAATTCATATTCCCATGTGCTTAATGTCTTGAATACCATATAAAGTTACTTTGTGCATTTTTTCTTTTTGACTGTAATAGTTATGTGTATATTCAGCTTTGATTTATTTAAAGGATAGGCATGAGTGATGTCAGATCATTGTCTTTTAGAATTGAACACTACTTACTCTCTTGGAAAGTTATCTGAAGTAAATTGGTGACATCCTAATAAATCATTTTACTACCTTTAGTATTGGTGCATGATTTTCTTTTAACTGCATGAGCTGATTTACATTGAATGCATTTTTAAAATTGGATTGATTCTATCTGATTCAATTGCATCTCTGAAAGACAACTTTTCTTCTCTTTTTTCTTTTCTGAACTTTGGAAACCAATTACATTAGCATTCTAAATCAGAATAATGGAAATGTGACAAAAAATTGTTTTACGTGTAAGATCCTATTATGATAGAGTCCTAAGAAACTTTTGATAGATCTTATAGTGCATCTAACTTTCACCAAGTGATGCAAGTATTAGTGGAAGAAAATGGAAGCACTTTCCTTCCATGGGAAGGCTGACTGATCATTCTCTGATCTCATTCAGTATATTCACTTTCCAGATAGACAAAGAAAGTTAATATTGTCCCTTCTGGCTGAAAGATTCAACAAAGCCACCACCAAAAAGACAGCAGAACAAGCTGCTGACTCAGTGATGTGTCAGGCATGATGGGCAACCTTAATAAGATAGTTTAAGTGATAACAACAAAAAAGAAACTGGTGGTATTCTGTTCAATCTAAGCACATGGAATGCCCTTGAATGATAAATGTGATTAGCTCACAATCCAGAGTTCTTTTCCTTTTACTGTTGCAAGCAGTTTTCTCTGGCTCATGTCACAAGAAGAAAAGTCCAGTATAGCTAATTTCCTAGGTTGCCATAAATTACTTGGTGCTTCTCAATACTTGGAAATTCCTGCAATCCATAAACATTTTTTTTAGAATTTGATTGGTTCAATAATACCACAAGTAGTGGAGATGCCAGTACCTGGAAATAGTGGAAACCCACTGCAAAGATAAGTTCAGAAGAACTTTTGGTTCTTATCCTTTTTACTAGGATCATGACTATGCTTTTGTGCTAAATGAGGTGATGAGGACTCTCCTCTTTTTCTCTTCTTGCTTTATGAGTATGCCTTTATAACCGATGACATTAGGATGACTGTGCATCACAACTCAAGATGATCAATACAAAGTCACATTATCACCTTATAAAAGCAGACTTGCTAGTCTGTTAGAAGCCAAGCATCTCAGATAGCAGTGTCGGTAAAAAACGTGAGCTTGATTTCAACATGAAGATCCCAAACAGCAATCAAGTGGCAGGAATTCCATTCAAGTCCCTTCAAACTGTTTCTGAATCCAGAAGATTATGTCTTCATTCTACCTCCTCTAGGTGCTCCCGGTACAAACAAAGTATGTATTATCTCTCTTACACTCGGGCACTGGTCTTTTTGGTTTCATCTTTGTTGATATCTTACAACTAAAAGAATCATTTTTGTTTGCAGAAAAACTGGATTTGGTGATTGATTGGATGAGCAAGTTCAGCAAAAAAGCAGACGGCTATGCACAAAGCATTCGGGATCATGGTAATTTTCCATCTCACCTCATTCCAATGCCATTATATATGTAAGACCAGTGATTGATAATCTTTGTTTCACTGCAAATGACAGTGAGCTTAGGCACAAACTTCTCGGAAACTTTGAAGGGAAAGTTCAGCCTAGGCGCGAAGATTCTTAAAGCTGGAGGTGTTGAGTGTGTCTTCAGGAAAAAATTCTGCGTCGAAAAAGGAGAGAAGCTGCTGAAGGCTTTCCAGTGCTATTTGTCAACCACAGCTGGTCCCATTGCGGGGCTGCTCTTTGTTTCCAATAAAAAGCTTGCATTCCACAGTGACAGATCTCTCAGACTCATCTCTCCAAGAGGAAACGTAACCAGAGTCCCTTACAAGGTAGATAGAATCTCTCTTTTTCTTGTTGAGTAGATCAAGATGGAAAATAGCATCACTTAATAGTTTGTGTATAAATTATGCAGGTTTTGATCCCAGTAAATAGGGTTAAAAGTGCCAGTCCAAGTGAGAGCTATGACAAGCCTAACCAAAAATTCATTCAGATTGTTACAGTGGATGGATTTGAGTTTTGGTTTATGGGCTTCCTCAGTTACCAGAGATGTTTCAAGTGTTTAAGACGAGCCATGTCAGAATCCCAAGTTGGAGTTTTGCAATTGACTCATTCGATCGAAGTCTGAAGCCGTCTCTCTCTGCATGTATTCCACACACGAATTCAGTATAATGTAATTACCAAGACTGAATTCCTTTGTTTATTTATTGTCTTTGAAGAAAAAGAAAATTATATTAAATATAATTGAAAAGATAGATCTGGTGATACCAAAAATAAAAAAAGAAGAAGTGATTTTTCATATTTTTCGTAAGCTTTAAAATTTTGCATATGGTTTTTTTCTTTTTTCGAGACACTAAATAGTTTTCGTCGTCTTTATCCCACCCATATAAGAAAATTTCTTTCTATAATCATCGTGTGTACTGTCTTAATTTAACGCCGGGGAGGTGGGGGGATGTCAGGGAGCAAATCTGAGAAGGAATAGAAACCCATCAAGATAAACTACGTAAGGATTCTTCATCCAACTTTGGTTTAGACTTGCAACTTAAGTGCCATTGAGGGAATCCTCCACTTCCAAGTTCTTAGTCACGTCATCCGACTTTCCCGTGTCCCAAGGGGTTTGGACTCGTCGCGTTTCCCTTATAAACCGCGTTGCTTCCCCTATACATCGCGTTCACCGTATCGCCATTCCGTACGAGCAAGAGTTGGGGGCCCCACTAAGCTGAATCGGACTCCTCTCTCTCTCTCTCTCTCTCTCTCTCTCTCTCTCTGTTCGCCTCGTTTACTAAGTTCCGTCGCCTCCAATTCGTCTTCCACCGCCACCGGCGCCCTGAATGCTTCCTCGCCCCCACTTCCTCCAATTCTCCTCCTTTGGGGGGACAGCTGCGGCTTTCGGGTAACCTTTTCCCCTCCGTCTCCCGCTATGAGTGGGGAGGAGCCGCCCGACGACCGGCGGTGCTTGTGGCGGTGCAAGAACTTGCGGATGGAGGGCGCTGAATTCTGCTCCGATCACCGCGGCCTGCAGAGCGCCGGGAAGGGCAGGTGGGGCTCCTCGTCCTCCCGGTCCAGGAAGACTAGGGTTAGGGTTCGGCCGGAGGAGGGGCCGCCGGGGGAAGACGAAAAGGCGGAGAGGGAAAAGCTCAGAAAGAAGAACGAAAGCCGGGGGTCAGCCGCTAGGGCTGCGGAGCGGGATGGCCTGAAGAGTATCCCGGTGAAGGAGCGGAGACGTCTGATAGTGTTAGACGAGTCGGACAGCGATGAGGAGGAGGATGCATTGGTGAAGGTGAGGCATATGTGTTCTTCTCATATAATCGGTCTTCTCTCTCGCATTGTTTCTGGTGCTTCGTTTCTTCCTCTGGTGTTGGTTAAAATTTTGTTCGTTTTGCTCGATGTTCGGACTTGGGTTGCAGGAGGATGACGACGATTGGAAACAAAAGAGCGTGAAGGCTGGAAACAAACGGAAAAGAATGCACTTGGATATGCAAAAACGAAAGAACAGAAAAACTGAGAAAGAGGCTTCAATCACGGATAAAGATGGTCAAGGAGCTGGCTCTTCTGCTGTTAGGGCTAAGTCCAGCTCTGAGAAGACTGCACAGAATGAGAATTATCCAGAGGTTTTCCCGTTGCCTTTTCCCTTCCTCTATTGATCTATCTTTCCTGTTGGCTGGTGATTCCTTAATCTGTTTGTATCTCATTTTTCAGGTACCTAAGAAGAAGAAATTAACGGGTGATGATGCTCTTATGTGTCATCAGTGCCAAAGGAATGACAAGGGAAGAGTTGTATGCTGCACGTCATGCAAAAAGAAACGATTTTGTATACCATGCATAACTCGCTGGTGCGCTTATTTTCTCTGTTTTCTTTATTAATCAGCTATATTCATGAACTTGCAGACAGTACTGTAATGATTGAACTATCGCCATGGTCACTTGTCTGTTGCATTCATATTCTGACATTTCCTTGTCCTCTTTTAAGTTTGTGAATTTTTAATTCATGGTACTGAATTGGCATCCTCCATGTGATTAATAGGGTGAGAACAAGCTTCCAATTGTGACTCTGCTCAATATGTTTGTGCATCTTGGTTGCTGGTGTGTAGGTATCCTCATTTGTCAGAAGCTGATTTTGCAGCAAGGTGTCCATTCTGTCTCAATAATTGCAATTGCAAAGCATGCTTGCGAATGCTAGGTCTTGCTAAGGTTTGCTTCTGGTTATCATTATTCTACTCTCAATGTTTCATCATGTAATTTGGTTTAATATTTGGATCTTATCTAAAGTTTTCTGTTATAAAAATCTGCAGCCTCCAGGAAAAGTGATCAAGAAGACTGACAAAATTAAGTTTTGTTGTTATACTCTACGTTTATTGCTTCCTTGGTTGAAAGAGTTAATCCAAGAACGAAATGCTGAGAAAGGAATCGAAGCTAAGATTCAAGGTAAAATTGACATAATGGATTCTAGTTACTTCTCCGATAATTCTTTTCCTAATGATTCTAGATTCTGAATAGGTGCTGCATCAAGTAAAATAAAGATACAAAGAGCCACATGTGAAAAAGATGAACGCATATTCTGGTAAAAACATTCGCCTTAGTTAATATCATGATTCCTTTATTTGTCAAAGTAGGCCATTGGAAGGTGTAATCATCTTAACTGGTTTCAAGCAGCAATGTTTGCAGAACATCCATCGTTGATTTTCACAGAAGCTGTCCAAGCTGTTTATATGACTTGTGCCTTGGCTGTTGTCGGGAACTTCGTGAAGGTTGCATTCCTGGTGGCCTTGGGAAAATAATTTTGCCCTATCAGGATAGAGGAAATGATTACATTCATGGGGGCAACCAACATCGTCAAAGTAATGTATCCGAGGGTTCTTCAACCAGGCAAGCTAGCTCTCATGTGACTCAGCTGAAAGAATGGAGGGCTAATGAGGATGGCAGCATTCCTTGCCCACCTAAAGAGATTGGCGGCTGTGGTTCTTCCCTTATGGAGTTGAGATGCATGTTTAAAGAGAGTTTGCTTTCTGCTCTCGAAGAGAAAGCTGAGGCAATTGTCAAAGAGAGTCAATTTTTAGAATGCATTGGTAATTCTGATCGGTGTCCATGTTTCAGCGCAACTGGTCAGATTGATAATAGCAGTAGGATGTTGCGGAAAGCAGCATGTCGTGATAACTCAGATGATAACTGCTTGTATTGTCCGACTGCCATTGACATTCAACAGGGTGAACTGGATCACTTCCAGAAGCATTGGCTAAAGGGTGAGCCAGTGATTGTTCGGGATGTTCTTGAGCTCACATCTGGGCTGAGTTGGGAGCCCATGGTTATGTGGCGAGCATTGCGAGAGAAGAAATTGGCTGAGAAGGCTTCCGAGAGGCTTACAGTGAAGGCAATTGACTGCTTGGATTGGTGTGAGGTTAGTTTCGAGTCCCATGCCTGTTGTTGTGGTTATGGCATATCTCTATCTGTCCTGTGGAATTCACTGTATCATAATGAAATTAAATATCTTGGCAATTGTTTACTCTCTTTTACTGGTGTTAAGTAACAAACCCTTTCATGCAAGTAAAGGGCATGCTTGTTTCGCAGCAATTTGAGTCTTAGAAGTGTGAGTTCAGTTTTTGATGCAACCTTCATTTTTGGGCTATTTGGATGTGGTTGAGCTTGTGCTGATGGCATTATTCCAATCAACTTAGTTTTATTTTGGCAGTTCATGGCCCAACTTTATCGTGTAACATTAGATCTAAGCTAATCTACATCTATGTCTGAGTCAAATCTAAAGGCAACTTAGTGCATGTAACTCATGCATTGCAATTAGAGAGACTGTTTCCAGTGACTGAGTAAAACCTGATAAAATTAAATTTAAGCCAAAATGGTTGATCTTGACCTAAGTGGAACATCCTGATGTGACTTTCACGTCTCATATATGGCATAGTACACAAACTTGCTGCATTTCAATGTTGTTGACTTGGCAAGAGCACGTGCATTCTGGTACATGAGTTTTGAGAACATAAATCTCCTGGTTGATTTTTAACCTCAGTAACATGAATAGCTTATTGAAATTTTAGTAGCCAATTTGATTCATAGTTCTACTACCTTAATACATGAACTTCCAGCTGTTGAGATAACAAGTTTGAAAAAGTATATTCACATGTGACAGTCCAATTAGTCCTACATCAGAAGTAGGAGAGAGTTATGGTGGTTTAAGGGTTAAACGTCTAAATTGGGCTTGAGCGTTTTGGGCCTTGTGGTTTTGGGCTCATTAAGGTCTTGGGTCAGTTTTTCCATGACGCCAGGTTGTGACATATGCATGTTGCAGTCTGTGCTGTGAAGAACTTTCCTTTGGGTTTACAGTTATGATCTATGAAGGATCCATGTTAGTAACTATTTATACATTTGCTGTTGTATTCTCAGGATGTGGCTTATTCTGTCATTATATTATAGTGTAAATTGTCTCCACTATTTTTTCATGTGATTAATCTCTGAAGCTGTTAAGATGCATACTGCTGAATTGGCTGTTTGAGTCTTGTATACAAACCAAGTGGACACTTTTGTGATAACCATTGTATACTTTGCAGGTTGAGATAAACATTCACCAGTTCTTCACAGGATATACTGAAGGAAGGAAACACAATAATGGATGGCCTGAGATGCTCAAGCTTAAGGATTGGCCTCCAGCCAATTCCTTTGAGGAACGCTTACCACGTCATGGTGCTGAATTCATCACTGCTTTGCCATTTCCTGAATACACAGATCCTAGGTATGGTCATCTTAATCTTGCTGTGAAGCTGCCAAAGGATGTGCTCAAGCCAGATCTGGGGCCAAAAACTTATATTGCTTATGGACTTGCTGAAGAGTTGGGCAGAGGGGATTCCGTCACTAAGCTTCACTGCGACATGTCTGATGCTGTAAGATGTTCCAGAAACTCATGTCTTGTGTAAATGCTGCTTTGTAAAGTAGAATTAGATGTTTGCACTATTTGCTGAGAGTTGCTTTGAGTAGTTATTGGATCCAGCTTACTCAGGAAATTCTACTGATGCATATTAATACGACCTGCCTTTCAGGTAAATGTTTTGACACATACAGCAGAAATGACCCTTTCCAGCCATCAGCTTTCTAAGATAGAGAAGCTGAAAAAGAAACATTTGAAGCAAGATATACAGGAACGGCTTTATGCTGAACAGGAAGACAAAGGAAAAGTAGTATCTTCTGCAGAGAAAAATATTCTGGAGCAGACTGACAACATTTCAAATGTGGCATTGGATGATGGAAAAATTATGCCAATGCAGTCTTCCAGTCATGTGGACAAGATGTCTCCTGATGTACTCGATGACCAAAAATCAGAATGCATCTCTACAACTGATATCAATGTGAACACATCAAATGTTCAAGTCAGGGACGCAATGCATGTTGAGAAAGTTCCAGAGACCTGTGTTACTGGTTCTGAAGATGAAAAAACTGAATCTTCTCAACTCTGTGATCTGAATCATGAAGAGGTCACTAAAAATAAACTGATGGATCAAATTAATGTTGACCAGAATGGGTTTGACAATGTGAGGATGGATGAGAAAGCAGTTGATAAAACTCATCCTTCAGCTATACCCATTAGCAAAGATACATCAGAGCAGGTCCATATCGAGTCACATTCTGTTGTTCGTAGCAGATTGTCTGTCTCTGGACCCTCCATTAAGCACTCTGGTCAATCTGGAAATGATGACAAGAAGGAAGCATCCGATCAAGACATCGGTAATGAGTCTTGCATGATTGATTTTGTTCACAAAACTGATGTTCAGACTCTACATGTTGTTAAACTTGAAGATAATGGAGAATTTTCTTGTGCAGTGGCCAGTGTTGGATGTAACTCTGGTTACTGTTGCACCAAAATTGAAAATACTGAGGCACATGATGAGGGAACAACTATGGATAAAAGTGCTGCTGGCATTGTTCAGAGGAATGGAGGACCTGGAAACACGTTGGGAAATGTAGTTAATGATGGTAACTTAGGAGAAATGCAAAGCGAGGCTGCAGAAACGGTGTATTCTGATAAGCAGGAACATCCAGAGCATTTGGAAGGTCGAGCAGAGACAACAAGAGGTGTAGACGAGGAGAAGTGTGACAAACAACCTGCTGCGGCTGGCATGGAGGCGGAGCAGAAACATCCTGATGGTGGTGCTCTATGGGACATTTTTCGTAGAAAAGATGTTGTGAAGCTGGAAGAATACATCAGAAAGCATTCTAGAGAGTTCAGGCATGTCCACTGTTCTCCAGTAGAACAGGTATATATTCTTTGAATTCCTTCTGGTTTGCATAATGGCTATTTCATATATATTTCTTTGTTTGAAATGAAAATTAAATGTTTTTTCCCATATCAGGTCATCCATCCTATTCATGACCAGTCTTTCTACTTGACGATGGAGCATAAAAGGAAGCTTAAGGCTGAATATGGTAAGTAATTATACGGTAGTAAAATTTTAGAAACTTTTAGCTTCTCTATAATATAAAATTGGCTACCTATGTTGGAATATCATTGAACACTTGTATTGATCCTCATGTTTGTGTTTATGTAGGAATTGAACCTTGGACATTTGAGCAAAAACTTGGTGAGGCTGTCTTTATCCCTGCTGGATGTCCCCATCAAGTCAGAAACCTAAAGGTAGACTAAGTTTATTTATCATTCTTTTTGTGATAATTAGGTCATTTTTAAGATGACTTAACTCTGAGCAGCATATAATAGTGTTATCAGTTAAGTAACCAGCAAACTAATAATCATACTGTTTTCTCCTGAATAGTCATGCATAAAGGTTGCACTGGATTTCGTCTCTCCGGAGAATATTCGTGAGTGCATTCGATTGACAGAAGAATTTCGCACTCTTCCGGATGAGCACAGAGCTAAAGAAGACAAACTAGAGGTGTGCTTGCATGTGCAACTTTGTGAAATATTTTATTATTCTATTCCTTGCAATTGCTAGGATCTTTCTTTCCTTTTTCCTTTTCCAAGTTTAACTAATTTAACCGTCTTGAAATCTCCAGGTAAAGAAAATGGCTCTGCTTGCGCTCCAACAAGTGATAAAGGAGTTGAACGACTTGGAAGTATAAACCAAGTTAAAGGTCCTTTTGTACACCTGCATATTTATCGTCTCTGGAAGCTTTCTTGTTCATTTTGTTGTTCGCACATGGTTTTGTTTTGAATGTAATGGTCATTATGTTCTTGTTGTTAAATCAACCAATATACCCTGGCAAATGGGGAAGAACAAGTGCCAGAGTTATGCTAAATTCATTGTAGACGTTTTCTCAGGACCTGCCTCCAATCACAAGAGTCCATGTAGGGGTCTGAAGCTGAAGAAATGGCAGTGATGTTAACCCCCTGCCGTGTTAACTTTTTTTGGTAGACTGCATGTATCGTCGTTACATTAGCTTTGTCCTCGAGTCGGTGGCTAAAATCTCCTCCGTTGGCACATGCGTTTTGTTTGCGTTATTTTTTTGTACACTGCATCTGCTGCTGCGGTAAACCAAATGCAAAGTTGTGGTGTCTGTAAACTTTGTACTTGTTGTCGGTCACCTAGCGATGTATTTATTTTGGGGCTGAACAGCCGTTTTTGGCTGTCAACAGCTACATATTTCATAGGTTCGATTGTTGTTTCGTGTAGTGTTTCCTCACCATCTTTGCCTTCCGAGCCCATAGCGTCGCTCTGGTCGTGACTTTTGTCGGGGGAGGCTGTCTCCTCCGATCTGGCCGACGAAATCGATGGCTTCAGTGGTTCGGTTTCCCTGATTCGTCCGGGAAGTCCGCGCCTCCGAGCTGACCGACGAAATCGACTGCAGTCACGATTCGAGCGACGAGCCAGTCGCGATGTTCCTTTGGTCGTGACTTATGTCGGGGCATGGGTCTCTTTTCCGTATTGACCGACGAAATCGAAGGCTTCAGTTTGAAGAATTCCCGCTTTTATTTGTTTATTAATTCTTTTTTATTGTTATGTGCTCTTTGCTTCCCTCTTTCGACAACCGGTGGCTCATTCTCTCTCTCTCTCTCTCTAGGGTCGATACCCTCGATCAGAATGGAGCACGGGAAATCCTAATCTCAGGTCTCTGAAGAGGGGAAGGAGAGGGCGGTTTAGGGTTAGGTTTCGGCAATGGCATCGTCTCATGCCGTGCTCGGGCTGCCAGTGAAGTGGCGGACCTTTGGGAATGGAGCCCTCGTGGAGAGACGGAGGGTTTTCGCTCTAGGTGATGTTGCCTCCTCTTTTTCTCGCGACGGGGAAAGAAAGCTCCTCGGGCATCTGCCCCTAGTGGCCAAATCGCATTCCAGCCGGGGGGAGATCTTTGGGCAAGCGAAGCTGTGGGTGTTGGAGGCTCCGGCCGTAGAAAATTGGCAGATTCTATCCGGGGTGGAGATTCCGGTGACTTGTTTTCAGGTCAGGAAGTCACTCGAATCTTTTCACGCCTTTATCAGCGTTATGTCTTTACATCTTGTTCCAATTACTACTATGGGCAATTTTCAATAGGTAAGGTGGGTAGCTAGGAAAAATATCTATGTTTGTTTGGTTTATTTGATCCAATTCATTAATTCGTGTGGAAGAGAAAGTCCATTGCTGTGCATTTATAGGTTTCAAATTTGTGTAAACGAACAAATTGGTAACTCACTATTAGAAAATGTAGCTCCATATTATATATATCTTCTTGTTCTTTTTTGTGTATGCCATAATGCTACATAGACCTTTGTCATTGAATTAGTGTTCCAGATCTTTGTACAGCAGATAGCAACGCAGGCAAAGTGAAACATTCATCAAGTTCGATGGTTATGTTATGGAATTTACCTTAACAAGTCTATCTTGTCATGTGTCTACATGATTGTGTACGAGAGGAGTTGAGGGAAAAAAAAAATTCTTTGTGTTGATTTGGGAAGGTTATTTTACTTAGATATTTATCTTTTCATGTAAAAGTGGTAGTAAATAATTCATGAAATGAGACCAATAATTGCTGGACAAGGTCGCAGTTAGTATCATGCTTAACATGAGATCAGGAGCTTCTGTAAAGCAGTTTTCAGGCATGTGGAAAAGAAGTAATTGATTTTTCATTTTCCTATGATCATAGGCTAAAACACATCGAGCAGATATTTATTGATCAAATAAACTCCTACTTCTTCAGTTATCAACATTTTACCATCATTTCTTGATGAAGAAACCTTTAGGGACAATCACAGTATTCAATTGTCTACAAATGAGTGGTATATTTTCCCTTATCATGAGAAAACATATCCTACAAAGTGTATTTTCTTTATTGTCTTTGTTTTTTGTGTTTTGTTTTTTTTACTTTGGTTTGAAGAAATTTTGTAGTTATTTCCACTATCATCCATTTAAAGGAAGATAAGGTTGACTCTCAAGGATATATACCTGTTGAATTGCTTCAACAAACTTGCAGCTTCTAGGTGTTACACCGCAATCAGAAAAGGATGAGATTGCCAAAGTTGTGATGGAGTTGAAAAGTTCAGTGATTGAAGATGGATATACTGCAGGCACCATTGTTTCTCGGCAGGTACAGGAATGTGTTTTTGATTATTATCTATTTTCATATAGATGCCTAGATGAGCATGATATGTTGTAGTATGAGACTTCAATGTTGTATGTGCAGGGTCTGTTGATTGATGTAAGGGATAAACTTCTATTTGAGCCAGAATATGCTGGCAATATAAAAGAAAAAGTACCACCAAAATCTTCTCTTCGAATCCCTTGGTCTTGGTTGCCTGGTGCCCTTTGCCTTCTAAAAGAGGTAAGCTTTTTATCTAAAGCCTTTTCCATTTAGTCAACATGTCTGTTGTAATCTTGGTTGCAGGAAAACTATATCTTGAACTTTATTGACAGAACAGCCTTTGTCATAATTCTGAGAAACTAGTACTATGATGATAACATGTGATAAAAGTTATCCATTGCAGATAAGTGAGCTATTTATAGTTTCTTATACATTCTTTTGATTTCATAAGACTTCCCTAGTGAACTTTTAGTATGCTGTGCAAGGAACCTAAGCTGGTTTTTGGGCCAAAAGTTACAAAACTGCAGATGTTTTTTGTATCATTTTTTATGGTAGTACCATATACTCCAGTAAGGCAGATTTAAAACTCAACAGATTGTAGTAGGCATATATTCAGCTTCGAACTGTAGTTGGGAAGTTTGAGCTGATATTATTTTTATAAAATGACCTTATAATATGTCAATCTTTGAAGGTATCACTTGATGCCTCCTGCATAAGATAATGCTCATTAGTTAAAGTTAAATAATGCCTAAGAAACTCAGCACCCTTCTCCTCTTCCTCTTCTTCCCTGTTCTTGAGCAAGTGTGTTTTTTTTTCAGACCTCATCTTTTCATTGATCTCAAAGCAAGTAACTGAGTTGTTTTGGTGACTGGAATGAATGCTTTGGTCCAGGTTGGAGAAGATAAGATGGTTCTAGAAATTGGCCAAGCAGCTTTACAACTTGCTGATGCTAAGCCATATAGTCATGATTTGCTTCTCTCCATGACTCTAGCTGAAGTAAGAGAACATCTGCTGATACGAGTGTTTAATTGTTTGTTGTACTCATATTATCTTGTTCATTTGTTTGGTATCTCTTTTGCAGTGCTCAATTGCAAAGATTGGTTTCGAGAACAACAAGATATCTGAAGGCTTTGAAGCTCTTGCATATGCCCGTCACCTACTAAGGAGCCACATCTCTCTAGGGAAAATGCCATTACTCTCACAGGCAAGCATCTTTCTGTCATCTGGTTCAGTCTATGGTTCTGTATGAAATGTCTGATGTCGAAGCAATCTTTAGATAGAAGAATCCTTAGAGGACCTTGCACCTGCTTGCACATTGGAGCTTCTGGGCCTGCCTCATGTTCCTGATAATGCTGAATGTAGACGTGGAGCATTAGCAGCTTTGCAAGAACTGATTAGACAGGGTCTAGATGTTGAGTTTTCCTGTAGAGTTCAGGATTGGCCTTGTTTCTTGATTCAGGCTATGAACGAGCTAATGGCATCTGAAATTGTTGACCTTCTTTCTTGGGATTCCTTGGCTATTAAACGCAAGAATAAAAAATCCATTGAGTCTCAAAATCAAAGGATTGTGCTTGATTTTAACTGCTTTTATTTGGCCATGATCGCTCACATTGCTCTTGGATTTTCAACACGACAAAATGAGATGGTACTATCACCTTACTGGTGACAATTTCTATTTATTCTTAACCCAGACAATGATGTAACTCCAAGTATATCGTCTTGCAGATTTCTAGAGCAAAAACCATTTGTGAGTGCTTGATTATATCAGAGGGAGCAGAATTGAAATTTGAGGAAGCTTTTTGCTCATTTCTTCTTGGTCAGGTAACATATTACGTGAAACATTTTTTATATTATATATATACATTTATGTAACAGACTATGTATTCAGGGTGGTGGGATGGAGGCTGTTGAAAAGCTTCAACAGCTTCAAGCAATCAGAAGTTCCACCTCACGGAATTCACGATCCAGTTTGAGTGGAATGGACAAGGACAAGGTCTTAGTTAACCAGGCACTGGTATGTATGATACTTTGTTACCATCTTTTGTACTTATTCTTTTTCATAATTAACAAAATTTGCTAAGTTTTCAAGTTTTTTGTCAGTTTCTGACTGACATTCGATGTCTCTCGCTAAAAGTGATGATTTGATATCATTAGTTTTGACAATATTCTTAATTTGGATGGTTACTAGGTATGTTTCTTTTTATGGAGAAAGTAAAAAAAGAGAGTTCACGAACTTGCATTTTTTAAGGGCATTGATTCTTTAACTTAATAATTAGAAGGACTTGAAATTAGTAATGACTGGATTAGCTTCTGTTTTCTAGTAATCAACTATAGTTGGCCAGGTTTTCACCCTTTACCCAGTATTTTAACATGGTAGTTCTTCTTGGGTAGCTTAAGAATAGTTTCGAAGCTTTTAGTTGCTATGAAACAATTTCTTATGCAGCAAGCCAATTCTCATAAAGCCAGCCTCTCCTATCACAATTGAATAGCCCACTAGCCCTATAACTTGAGTAGAATAGGCCTTACATACACGTGATCCAAAATGCATAACCCTATGTCACCAGTGCTTCTGACATCGTTTGTTGTCTATCTCACTAAGAATCTAAGTATGAATTTTAGCTAGGGCGATCCAGTGGTTGCAAAACATATCTTATTATGTTGTGATAATGGTGGCGAGCATGCCCCCTTGGTTTCCTATGGAAAAAAATACTGGCACCTGATATGCACACAGTATGTGCAAATATTTGCCATGAGAATTTAAGCAAAGGAAATTCTTGTGGCTGAATGATAAAGATTGAATGTAGGAAACAGTTAGAAGTTCTTGATAACTTATCCCTGTTTTGTTTTTTTTAAATTAAAACAATATCTTGTTTGGTCATGCCACCACCTAGTATAGTCATTGAACTCAAGTTCAAAAGTTGTGGGTGGGATGCTGTTCAGTTACCATTGGTTTTGTATATTATACATATATGTGTTAATCATTTTGGTTTACCATACTTATATGTAATCTGATTATTTTATGAATCTTTATCCTTTTCATTCGCCTTGGGCATGTTTAAGTGGGTTGGTAGGTCAGTATTGAAGTTGCCACCTGTTTGATTAAATACACATGCTCAATGATGAATGATCTACTTATATCATTTACTTTTCATGATAATTGCATGGTGCATATGCTTTTATCCAGCATATCGTGACACCTTGAACTTTTAATGTTGGTCGTGATGAGAAGTAACTTCTCATGTGTTTTGATTTTATCTGAAAGTTATGTGGAAGATAAAGGACACTGGATATACTTTTATTGCCTTCTTAAGACTAAGCCACAATTTTGTAAAATTTGCATGTGAACATGGTAGTTCCTGACCAGAGAACTTGCCTTAAGGTTGAAATTGTCTTATGCCAGACGAAATGCTGAAATTTACCAGGAAACTTGGCTGAAAGATGCTGCTCTTTCTCTCTTTCTGGATACACACGATTGCTCTCCTTCTATGGTGAGTCGTGGAGTGTATTGATGTATAATAATGCAAGGTAATTTATGCTGGCAAGTTTCTAACATTTACAGATATGACATAGGCCAACTTCTTTGGGAGTCCAATGCGAATTCTTAGTGTTGGCAAGCAGAAAATAGGAACCACAAAATCACTTCCGTCTGCTGGCAATTGTATATCAAATTTTGGTCTTTTACCCGACCATGGAACTTCTGTTGTGCAAGCTGCACACGATAATTTGACCAATCATCTGGACAAAGCTTTCAAACATCTTTTATCAGTTAACTTGCAGAGACAAATGTCTGTAGGTGATCCTACTGGTAATATTAGTCTGCCATCTTCTCAGCTAAAGAGAAATATTGATTTGCATTCCAAGAGATTCTGGGAAAGCTGGTTTAGCAAAGGAAATATGGCAGGAAAGATTGCCCATACTGCTCTCATTGGATGTATCGTATTTGGTGCATTTAAGCTGCTCGCTATGCGATCTGGTAATTCTAACATGCCATATGAATTGAAGACAAGTCACCCTTGCAGTACTAGTCAAATCACTGCTTCGAGTCATCATGGTAGTTGTGATGGTGCATCTGCTTTCGTAAAGGGGGATCTAATGGGTCAGCTACGGAAGTTTTGGGCTATTTTCAGGGGAGACCTCAAGTATACAAATGGTGTTGGAAGTTTGCAGAATACATGGCCCACCGATGATCTTTCACGTTTCTCTGCTGTTGCTGCTGGTACTCAGGTACATAGGCGACAGATGGCTATTGAAGAAGCAGAAGCACTGGTGAAGCAGTGGCAAGATATAAAGGCTGAGGCATTAGGTCCTAGTCATCAAATTCAGTTGTTGCCTAATATTCTTTCTGAATCGATTCTTTTAAAGGTAGTCAGATCATTTGTTGATTTAGATATTCTCTTGTTAATTGATTTATGTTATGCATTTGTGATTGTCAGTGGCAAGACTTGGCAAATTCAGCAAAAGCAAGATCCTGTTTTTGGAAGTTTGTTTTGTTACAAACGTCTATTCTGCATGCTAAGATAGTCTCAGATGGAGGTGATGATGAGATGGCTGAAATTGAGGCTGTGCTTGAGGAAGCTGCTGAACTTGTTGATGATTCTGAGCCAAGAAAGCCGAATTATTACAGGTTTCCTAATACTAGTATAATCAAGGTCCACTAAGCGTTACTGGTATGACTTTTGAAGAACAGATTATTTAATTTCTATCATTTAATCTGCAGTACATATGAAGTCCATTATATCCTTAGAAGACAAGAAGACGGTTCATGGAGATTTTGTGGAGGTGGTATCCAGAATCAAAATATGAGATGATGAGCTTATCAATCAGGTATCGTGTCTTATAAAGGGCATCCTTTTTAATTGTTCATGCATCTAAGAGGGTGGCTTCACATCATTGAAGTGTAAAGATGAAGAGGCTGAGCTTCTGCCACTGAATTTTCTTGATTTTGAGAAATGATTGGTGGATGCCTGTTTGTTAACCAACTGCATTTTTATGGTTACATTGAGTATTCTTTCTGAAGAGGACTAAAAATTTTCTACTCGAGATGTCCCAGCTGGTTGAAGGCGTGGGTTGAGTCTTGCATCCTTCTTCTTCCTTCAGGAGTAACTACCGTAGGTTGACTTTTTCATTCTCATGCGATGATGTGTCTTTGATTCTTTATCTCGTGCTAATGTAAGCAGACAGCCTTGTTCCCGTCCTTGTCCTATTACCGTCTGTATATTTGCCGAGAAATGCTTCTGCTAGATCGGTATGTTTCCTACTACTTCCACAGAAAAACGAAGAGGCAATGGACAAAAGATGGGGGTCATTCATAGAGCACAAGTCCCAGCTTGCGACATCTACATAATGGTATTTATCAGTTTCGTAATGCATTTCGACTTTTGACATTCTTGTGTTTTATACGTACGTATGAAGCACGGACGAGTGTGTTCCTTTACATTGGTTTTTGTTTTTTTGTTTTTATTTTTTTTAGTGAAATTATTTGTTCAACGATTTTTGTTGCAATATTATGAAAGAACACCATGGTCCAGCTCTTGCATCTGCATCTATCAACAATTAGAATTTCGTGAGAGTGTAAATGGAAGAACTAACCATAAAAATTGCAGAGCAGTTTGTCTTCTCCCACCTATATTATCCCGAAATGTAATTATACATTCTTGATGCCTTTATTCTGCACAGGTCCGGGCCTCAGGTCTGCGGTCGGAACGAGTCCCGCTTGGCTGCGTTAGTTAGCCCAAAGTCCGCAAGACGAGGGCGTAGAGGAGGCTCAATTAGGCAGACTCGAGTTGGAAATAAAGATGGGCTCCGACTCGGTCCTTGTTTGGGCTTACGTTTGGGCCTCTCAGACCTTAGATCTGAGTCTTGCGCTGCTTTATGCTCCGTCCCGTTGGATGCGAGTCTGCGGGCCTATAAATAAATAAATAGAGGATCTCAATCAATATTAAACGTTTACACGAGGGTGCCTTTTGTCAGCACACATTCTTGTAAGCACGGCGATTGCTGGCTGGCTGGCTGGCTGGCTGATTGAGATCAGTTACACAAACCTTTCGACAAAGCAGCTGCCGCGGTCGACGACCATGTGAAGAAAAATTGCATGGATAAATAATAAGAAAAAAAAATACGCAATCAAATTGAATTATTTGACAAATTACCGTCAATCAATGCAGCGCTCCGGTTGGTTCACAGATAGCTCAACCGA
Organism: Musa itinerans; assembly: GCA_001649415.1. NCBI lineage: Eukaryota > Viridiplantae > Streptophyta > Magnoliopsida > Zingiberales > Musaceae > Musa > Musa itinerans. Next base: position 200,532 of record LVTN01000273.1, on the reverse strand, counting down.
ACTGCATACAGTGACCTAAAGACTAATCGGAGAGTTTTACTAGATTTGACTTTAAAAAACTAGTGTACAGAGTTCGAAGAACATTTATCCATCCTGTAGCTATTAAGGCTTCCAAATAATGGTGGTTGCAGCTATCATCGAGGTCACAAGATAAAAGGATCCTCCAAGTATCCTCTGGTAACCGCACAATTAGTTAATAAGCGCGCACTAAGACCAAGGGAAAAGAATCACAATATTCTATTGCCTTTTTTCAGTTTTAATCAAATAATATTCACAAGACAGTGCAATAGCAGATTTTTGAAATGTTCATACCTTTGCCTGCCAACACGAATAGAGGCGCCAGCCACGTTTTGCAATTCCCTGCAAGTTCAATTAATGTTTATTTATACAATTTTGATAAAATTGTCGGTTAATAAGAGACCCAATGTATGATTGTTAAATATATCATGACTTATTTTGAGAGGCTAATCAAAATAATACAATATTCAATTAGACAGCAAACTAAATTTTCTTAAAGAATCAGCTTTAAGAAAATATCATTGCTTCAAATAATTGTGCTTACCGGCCACAAAAATCATATACCAAAGCATATATTTGATTATCTCTGGTTTGCAAGATTGAACATCACAGAAATTAATAAAATAAACTTTCCTCACCCCATGAAAATTTTGTGGATATCAGCAAGTGTCATGGCGACCTGTTAATCTTCTTTCGTTGCCCTCACCATATCCAGCAATGTGCTCCTTATGCCTCAAAACAAGTTTCTCAATTTCTTTCTTAATCACATATATTCCACCATCATTTCTCATAGATTTGGTGCTGGAAAAATTGTCAAACATGCGACCTTTCTGCAGGTGGAAGTTGAATGGAAAATCCAGAGAGCTTTACCTGTAGTTTGTATGAGCACCAACACCAGCACCAGTGCCAGCACCATTACAGTCACCCTGCCTGATTTACAACAGAGAAATCAAACAGAGCAAGAAAGCATCTCTTGTTAGAACTAAAAGAGAAGGAAACTTGTAAAAAAGGACCTGGATAGGTTTGGGATCCAACGACAGAACTACTCCTGCAATTTCTGTTATCCTACGCATATCAACAGAAGTGAAAAATGTTTAGAGATTTACTAGGTGGATGTGAACTATGATGCAATTTGCTAAGTGAATATCATAAAAATGGTGCAATGAATTAGATAATAATGTGAAAGAAGACTTTGGTAAAAGAATTGACCAAGTTAATTCTTTAAAAAAAAAAACTAAATAAACATGATAAAAAAACCTACTTTGGAGCCTCAAATCTTTCAAAATATATAAGTAATTGAAGAGTATAATATATAGGTGTGAAGATCTTATGACAATGAGATTCTACGAGAATATCATGGGAAGACTAATTTTAAAGAGCTTAAAGTTGCCTATTTATTATTTTTATTTTTATGTTTTCTTTAATTATCACACATTGTCTAGTTAACTAATTTTCTAAGGCCTAAAACTAATATAAATAAAAGCCCCCTTCTATTCTTTATATCACAATAATATCTTTTAAGTATTATAAAAATCTTCTCTATATAAAAAGTTGGTTTCTTTCTTTTCCCTTTATAATGGTAGTTTGCTAGAACTATTTCTAGTAGTATTTTTAAAATTTTTGTTTTAGTTCTACATTAGTTGGTATCAGATCCGTGCTCTTGGTGTTAGCATAATAGGTTTGTGATTAGGAAATTAAGAAGTATACTCTGCATTCACCACTAATGATGGATCTTATCTAGCAAAACCTTAATTTGTTAAGTACAACCCTATAACCTATCAAAATAAGGTCTAGTGACAATAATGACGATAAATTATCGATGATAGTAGTAGTAATTTCGATAATGATGACCTCATGATGGAGGTAATGATAATAACCCCAACAATAATGATTGGGGAATGTTAGACAAAACTGTAAAGGGATGTTTGATATAATGTTCATGAATGTTCGTTTCTTTCAATTTTATTTCGATAATGATGACCTTCATTATGGAGGTAATGATAATAACCCCAACAATAATGATTGGGGAATGTTAGACAAAACTGTAAAGGGGTGTTTGATATAATGTTCATGAATGTTCGTTTCTTTCAATTTTATTCATGCTTTACATAGTATGTAAAAGGTTGGCAGTAGGCATAGCAGTCTCATTTTCTTTGGTTATGATATCCGTCTTAGGCTTACAAACAAATGTTATGTCATGTGGGCACTTATGAGGATTTCGATTTGTAGTGGACCATTTTGAACCCTTTGTTGTGCGATCATTTAGAGTTTTATGAAATTTGTTTTGTAATTTACATTGGCTATGAAGTATTTACTGAAATAATTGCTTATGGATCCCGAGTGAGACACTTTCTCTAACCCCTTTTCTCCTTTGTAGGTCATAAGGGACCATAGAAGATTTCAGGGAGGCTGACCTTTGCGGACGGACACGCAAGGGTACCACACGACTTAGGCAAATCTAGCTAAGTGCGTGACATATGATATTAGAGCGGGACAAGCACATATAGAAACACTTGGCATGCAAACATAGGGGACCTAACGATGCTGCGTTGAGGGCACCCAACACTCATGACCGTTTGGGGGAAACGTGCATAGAGATGTATGAAAAAGGAGTCACTTAGAGTAGGCATCTGAGATTGACATTCAGAGGAATAACCAACTCTTCGCACAAGAGGCACCACGAAGACAAGTAAGCTGAGAAGAATACATAGTGCACAAATGTTGGGATAGTTGAGTTCGAGCTACGGCTTGACATTGGCAATCATACTTGTTAGTGCTCAAGGCAAGTGAGACGCTTGGTGAAAAATGAGACTATGCAAAGTGAAACGGGTTGCTCAATGATCGAAAGAGTTATGCAAAACTCATACAGGTAAGGGGGGTAATTGCTAATTCGAAGAATTTGGTACTCATGCAAGGGCTTGTATGTGAATGATGGAATGTTCGTGGCCATCCCAGGACAACCGAAACTTGGTGCCATGGAGCATTAAAACTTTCTCTTCGGCATGAGAAGGATACGTCCATATGAGATTGAAGAGTGTAGTGAGTTAAGCATGTTGCTATGCCTTAAGGGGTATAGTAGGGGCTATATTGGCGAGGAGTCCTAATTTAGCAAGTGCATTTGCAGGAGCAGAACAATACACACTTTATTTAACAAGGAAAAAAAGTCCAAGGGGATGGTGGTCTCCGAAACTTCCAAAGGGAATGGTGTGAAAAGAGAAGTTGCTCAAATGAGACAAATACCTTAAGAGATAAGTCTCGGTTCTCCAGAGGGAGAATCATGTACAACGGACCACACATGTTGAAGAGTACCTTAAGACAACAACCTCACAAAGCTCAACGAACCGAGTGAGTAGTGAGGAATTATCGCATGATCTCGCATGAGGTAATGCATTGATGGATGCATTGCGAGATCAAGTGAGGGAATAATGTGAGGCAACACAAAATAAAGATACACTTAGAGCCGATGTGGAGATCAAACTCAATAGAGGGTTAACTTGTGGAATGGTGGGCATGAGGGCCACCATTAACTCAATACAAATCGAGGAGCGAAGCAACTTGGGTATAACTTGGTGAAGGACCCAAGCCGCATGAAGGGAGTCAATATAGAAGATGAAACATGGAGCGGAGGCACAGAGCTTTGCTTGGACAGAGGTCAAGGATATGAACTCTTACAGAGAAAAGAGCGGGATCATGTCGTTCCATGGGTCCCTTATTTTGATAGAGCAGACTCATCCTGTATTGTGCCAAAGATGAAGGGAGTTTCAAGGCACATGCACCTTATCTTGGAGAAGCATTTGATGGAGGAACCAATGCGACTTAACTTGCGGAGTTGAAGTTGGGTTTGGAAAGTCTTGGCATAGGGTAAGAGGACGCGGAGGTAGGTATTCTTGAAAAATATGCCAAAGTGCTACCATTCAAGTTGCCATGAAGTGGGGCGCAATGGAGATTGTGCTAGTGGGGCAAAAGCCCAGGATCTAGACAATGGTACATAATTTTCAGCGAAGTCGGTGGACTTCGAGATCTACTAGGCGACGGACTGTCCTAGAGCGGTGCTTCGTCTAGGTGTGACCCGGGAGCGGATAGATGAAGGTTGATTACCAAAGGAGTAAGCACAATCGAAGGTGGAAGGAGTCCTACGATATATTGGCAGAGGCCACACATAGAGGGATCGTAATCCGAGTTAATATCATAATGATCAGAATGCAATGGAGATGTCACTAGGAGGTGACATGGTGCAGTGGATCATGGTGGAATAGTTTGTGGCAATGCAATACACACGAAACTAGTCCCGCGAGGGACTAGATCATACGAAGGTATGATTTGGAGCTATTGGAAGCTCTACTTCGATGAACAACACGATGATAAGAAAAGTTATGAATTTAAGGAGTGAATGCCATGGTATCTTAGAGGCGAGTCTTTCGTACGTGCATCGAATTTTGCATCGGATAAAAGCCTTGGTCATCAATATATGAGGTTTATACACCACCGAGGGAGAATTTCGAATGCAAGTACTAATGAGTCCCATGGGGTAAGACTTGATCATGCAGAGGTATGATCAGAGCGATTGGAGAGATAGATTACTCCAGAGCTCATATTCGCTTAAGGGAGCCCGACAAGTCAAAGGATAAGGCTGAGTAAGCGAACGTTGTTATCAAGGAAGCTAAGGATAACAAAATTGATGCGAACCCTGTAACATAATGGCGGAGGTCATGCGTAGGAGTTGTAGTCTGTCTTTCCATCGACTAAGGGAAACTGCTCGGAGAACACAGAGGTGTTGAGGCAAGGGGTCGAAAGAGGTGAGGAAGCGATGACGAGGCCAAAGAGACTTATCTACCCAAAATCCAATGAGACCAATGAGGGAGACTTGATTATACAAAGGTATGATCAGAGCGATTGGAGAGTTGAATTGCTCTAAAGCTCATATTCGCTTAAGGGAGCCTGGTAAGTCAGAGGACAAGGCCGAGTAAGAGAACGTTGCTACCAAGAAAGCTAAGGAGAACAGAATCAGTGCGAACCCTGCAATATGATGGTGGAGGCCATGTATAGGAGTCATAGTCTGTCTTTCCATTGACCAAGAGGAATTGCTCATAGAACACAGAGGTGTTGAAGCAGGGGGTCAAGAGGCGAGGAAGCGATGATGAGTCCAGAGGGACTTAACTACCCAAAACTAAGCATCGGTTAGAATGAAGGTGGACTCGGAGGAGTGTCATAGTGCCACAAAGGCAGATCTATCGATCACAAAGAAAGGGACACGGATGTGAGGTGACGGATAGTAGGGTCAAGGGCATAACAACGCCATGGTATCGCAGAGATGGGACTTTCGTAAAGTCATCGATCCCTTATTCTCATGGAGGGAGAGCGCTTGGTCATAGAAGGGGCCGAGGAGGTAGAAAATGTATAAGCAAACTTCAAGTACCGAGATAAGCCTGATGGGCAAAGGCCAGGGAACGTCGTAAGACTGGTGTCAATGAGCTTCTCATCAAGATAACCGAAAGTGGAGGATTTCGGGTCAATGTAAGAGTGCTCGACAAAGGAACAAAGTAGACAGTACGCGATGCTGTACCTTTGCAACTTAAAGGAGTAGGTGACAAAGATAATGGAGAAAACGATACAATCCTAGAGGTGACCAAAACTACTAAAGACTTACTCCAAGTTAGGATGAAAACTTCTTATATTCTAGAAGTTCAATGTCATTGAGAAGGTAAATCATAGTAGCTAACTCAATACAAGAAGTGCAAACACTTTGAGTGCTTCAGAAGTGTGAGCAAAGAGCAGGCGAAGGCTAGTAACCAGCTCGATGTATGGAGTACAACACTCGAGGAGGTGGGCAAAATCAAAGTAACATGTCTTCTCAACTCTTAAGAGAATGAGCGAAATCGAGTATCACAATTCTCTTATCTATCTAGCAGAGGAGCTCTACACAGGTTCAAGACCCTTCAAAGAAACCGAATGAAAGATAATAGTTATCAAATCTTCACCAATGGTGATCGGTGCTACTGAGAGTAGATTATTTGCTTCATTTCCCTACAGAATATCAATCGAAAGCAGAAGTAATGTGAACTTACTTGGAAGTAACAACTAAGTGAAAGAAGAATCGATGAGCAAATTATACGGAGGAAGGACCCAAAAACTTTAAAGTCTACGAGATGATGCTTGTTAAAACTCCAACAAGTATCTACCTAGTTCAAGCGGCACAAGGCATTTGAGAGACTAGCACATACTAAGGATGGTCTTTTCCTTTATCTAAGGGATCCACAGGAAACAACAGGGATTAGCATAACTCAGCCGACCCCACATCAGAGTCAGAGTCATTGGCGAGTTAAAGCAGCATGGTGGATCTAAGTTTGACTACTCAACAACAGCAGCGGAGTCCAGTTGGGAGCCAAGAGGCACATTACAACTAGAGTAGAAGATTGAAGACTCAACAAAGGCGAGGAGATACAATATCTGCAAAGGCTTCGTCGAGGATGTCGAGGGAATAAATAGGGGAGAATGTCATGAACAAAACTATAAATAGAGTGTTTGATATAATTCTTATATATGTTCATGTCTTTCGATTTTGTTCATGCTTTGCACAGCATGTAAAGGGCTAGCAGTAGATTTAGTAGCCCTATTTTTTTTTTTTTTTATATCCGTCCTAGGCTTGCAAACAAATATTATGTCATATGGGCACTTATGGGGATTTCGGTCTATAGTGGACTATTTTGGACCATTTGTTGTGTGACTATTTAGAGCTTGTGAAGTCTGTTTATAATTTGCATTGGTTATAAAGTGCTTACTGAAATGATTCCTTATGCATCCCGAGTGAGATGCTTTCTCTAACCCGTTTTCTCTTTTATAGATCTTAAGGAACTATAGGAGATTTTAAGGAGGCTGACTTTTGCGGATGGACACGCAAGGGTACCGTACAACTTAAGCAAAACCAGCTAAGTGCGTGACACTATGGGCGATGTTAGAAGCACAAGAAACGAGAATGCCTAATAACTTTAGGAGATTCACGACATACTAACCTAGGTCTAAGCATCAATAGAGTTGATGATGATAGTAGGATCAACTGTGTTAGAATTGATGCTAATGACCAACCTAATAATCAATACGAGCATGTAATTCAATGTAGGCAACTAGCTTATAAAACTGAGTTAGCTAAAGTAGAGGAGATTGTGGACTATCACAGAACTAACCAAAGAAAAAGTGCAGGTGCAACTTAACATCGACACTTCAATTAACGTGGTACTATCTGTCCACGACAATTAATAGTATATGGTGATGACTCAGAAGATAACAGTGAAAGATACAAAAGACATCAAGCACCACCCAGATAAAATAGGCTATTTTAGGATTACCGCCTCAAAGCATACCTCCCTAATTTTAATGGCCACCTTAACATTGAAGCTTTTTTTAACTAGAGTTATGAAATAGAGAACTTCTTCAAGATGATGGATGTGCTTTATTACAAATAAGTCAAGTTTGTTGCATACAAGTTGAAAGGAGACGCAGCAGCTTGGTGGGATACACTACAGAATAACAAAAGAATAGGCTTAGAGAGGGTATTTATTTATACTAGTTCTAGGCTTTGAAAACTAACAAACTAAATAATGTGAGATAATTAAAAGAAATACAAAAATAAAAGTGATAAGTGGGCAAATTTAGGCTCTTTGAAAATAATCTTCCCATGATATTCTTAAGGAGATCTTGATAACTACTTGTAGATTGCCATGAGATCTTTATAACCATATATTATACTCCTCAATTACTTGTATATTTTAAAAGATTTGAGGCTCTAAAGTAGGCTCATTGATCATATTTATTTAGCTTCTTTTCTTAGAATCAACTTCATCAATTTTTTTATAAAAGTCTACTTTCTTTTGTTCCACATTAATCCTAAGAACTCGAGGGGATTTGATTTTGTATTTATGGTTGTGAATCGATTCTCCAAGATGGTTTATTTCATATCAAGTTGGTAAACTTCAGATACTATACATATTACCAGGCTATTTTTTCAAGAAGTCGTGTGGTACTAAAATTAATCACTTCTGATAGAGATTCTAAATTTTTATCTCATTTTTGGCTAATCTTATGGAAAAGATTTAACATAAGTTTGAAGTTTAGCAACACAACTCACCCACAAACTGATGGTCAGACAAAGGTAACTAATAGAACTCTAGAAACTTAATTCATTGTATTTGTAGTAACAAACCAAGACAATGGGATTTCACACTTGCATAAGCTGAATTTGCCTATAACAATATAACTCATAGTTCAATCAGAGTATCACCATTCTTCATTATTTACAAAAAAAGTATAGAAGCATACTTTGGATTTGGTTCACCTACCAAAGACTCCTAGAATGAGTGTAGCAGCTAACAACATAGTTGAGCAAGTACAATCAACTAAGCTGAAGTGGAGAAGAAGTTAAAAACTACTAATGCCAAGTACAAGGAAGTAGTTGATAAGCATAGGAGTACTTAGAAAAAGAGAGATTTTCTATAAACACTTACAATAAATTGAAGTCAAAAAAATATTATCCCTATAAATCTTAAAAAAAATCAATAATAATGTATATGTGATTGATTTATCAGATAATTGAGGAATCACAAATACCTTCAATGTTGCAGACTTATATAACTACTTTCCAAATGAGAATTTATTTTATCCAGACATAAACTCAAACAAGTTTTTCTTAAGTAAAAAGGATTAATATGAAATAAGAGGAAAAAATGATTAAAGAGCTAAATAAACATGATCAAGGAGCTTACTTTTGAGCCTCAAATCTTTTAAAATATATAAGTAATTAAAAAATATAATATATGGTTATAAAGATATCATGATAATCTACAAGTAGATACTAAGATCCACTCAAGAATATCATGGGAAGACTATTTTCAAAGATCCTGAAGTTGTCTACTTATCATTTTTATTTTTATGTTTCTTTTAATTTTCTCGTATTGTTTAGTTAATTAGGTTTTAAGACCTAAAACTAGTATAAATAAAAGCTCACTCTAAGCCTATTCTTCATATAAAAAACAATATCTTTCAAATATTATAAAAATTTTCTTTAATATAAATAGTTGATTTCTCTCTTTTTCCCTTTATATGGATAATTTAATAGAATTATTTCTAGTAATATTTTCTTAAATTTTATTTCCATTCTGTGTAGATAAAATATATAATATGTACCTCAAGGATATAGCAAGATACCCATAACAGATGACAAGCAGAAATTCCAACAGCAGGCCCTACTTGAAACTCCAGTTTCATCAAATAGATAAAGTTAATAAGGAAAACATCAGGCAAAATGTAATTCTGAACGACTTGACAAAAGATCAGCAGACACTAATCAGCCCATTGAAGATGAATAAAGCATTGATTGCTGCGTCCAAAATGTCATACGGATGTAACTGATAAAGATATGTAATTTGACAGCAAGATGTATCACAAAGTCTTCTTTACAAGAAAGATAAGCAAATTATACCCAGCCAGGCATCAATCACTTCGCCATTGATTCCGCTAATATTAATTCCAGCACAGAGGCATGCCTTGTAATGAGACTTAGCAATGTCACAGCCGAATGCCTTATCGACTCCGGCACCTCAATAGTATGGGCCCCACATAAAGAACTAAAAAGGTTTCAAGAGGTTGCAACTCTGGGAACTACAGGCAAATTTTAGGCAAAATTTAAAATAATTTATCCCTTTAAAGGAAATTACTCTGGTCAAATACTTGATCATTCATCCATCGTTATCATTGTTCAATAATTTTCCTTCACGAATAGTTGAAACTCAGCGTATTACCTTTCTTTACTAATAAGTGCAACTGATAGGCTAAAATTTGTAATGTTTTAGGATTAAACAAATACTGACAAGAACAAAAATTACCAAGCTTAGACCTATAAATATCGACCCATTAATCTATCTACAAGTTAAATTAACTGACTATATTATTAAGAACAACTTTGGAACGAGGAAAACAACATGACAAATACCAGCATCAGTTCAGGACCCGATGACCAGGAAATCTACCAACTGGCCACCCAGGAGGCCACTGAGACTCCTTCTGAAGCAGAGTGTATTCCTGCTCGATGCCATACATGAAAGAATGAATCCTGGTTAGAAATTAAGAACAAGGCCATAGTGTAAATTCTGAATAAATTCAATAAACATGTGTTAGAGTCACTGTCAGACAATCAATTAGGATTTGTGTAATTTTCATACTTGCATAGTATGAAAATTTCCTTTTCAAACCACAGAACGAATTACTCAAGCACTTCAAATTTTGAAAGCAGCAATATTTCATCTTGCTCGTGCTTACGAGGGCCAAGTGGAATAATGACTTCAAAGAGATAATGTTCACAAAAGCAAAATAAGAACAAAATATATTACTGCACTTGACATTGTTATGTCAAAATCAGTTAGGGGCGGGGGGATGTCAACTGAAAGTTTAGAAAGGCCAATAAATGAGCCTTCATAAAAAGAGAATATATATTTAAATGGCCTCATCAGTCGGCAATCATACTTTTGTAGTTCCTTCATATTACTCGAGATTAAGGTACAAGAGTTGATAACCATTTCGAACGACTAATAGAAAAGGAATTCCATTACATAAATCCCATCGTACGTACGATCCCTCTCATTTGGAAATAATTAAATCATTCCTTTCATTCATTTTGAATTTGAAGTCCAGATTTGTCTTGACTTCTAACGTTTGAAGAAATGACAACTTATAATATCTGGCAAGGCACATTTTGGTAATATGCCCTCCAACCATTATTCACAGCCATATCAACATCAAAGTCAACATAACGGACCACGCCCCCCATTCAATGCTATTCCACAAAGGTCAGACGGTGTCGACTGAGTACAGCACCGTCCCGCATTTTGCGGGACGACGCCGCTCGAGCACAATACCACCTCGCAAAGTCGGGACGGCGTCGCCCGAGCACAGTACCGTCCCACAAAGTCGGGACGATGTTGTTTGAGCACAATACCATCCCGCAAAGTTGGGACGGCGTCGCCCGAGCACAGTACCATCCCGCAAAAGTCGAGACGGCGTCACCTAAGTACAGCGTCATCCCGTAAAGGTCAGGACGACATCGACTGTGATGCCACTGTTCAACGCCATGACACCGAGGATGTCCAACATCTGCTCCAAGAGTAAGCCCACTACCCGATGGGTCGACAACCATAAATATGACAGGTACGATCGGTCCCCGGGCTAGAGGATAAAAACCCATCACGGGACTGGCGATAGGGATCGGTTCTGGACCCATTTTCCACCCAGTACTAATAAAATCTTCAAAGGGGTCGAAATCGAGAGCCCCCTTCCCGACCTCGACCTATGTGCAAGGACTGGCGATAGAGAGGAAGGCGACTAGCCAAAGGGGAGTCTCCGGATCTTGATGCCAATACTCGAGCCTGACCCTATCGGACCATGGCTCCTGCCGACCGAGTGCCGACGTGGATGATCTTGTGCACCTGGGACCGAACCAAGCCATGCTGACCCCCTCAGCCATGGTGTAAAGGATCGCTATTATTTTGGCGCTGGCCTGATGATGCAGGATCAATCCCGACTAGGTGACATGGCCGAACACTTGGGCAACAAGCGCCTCCCGACCCATTCAACTCCTGGGTTCGGAGAGCAACATCCGCCTCCCCCCAAGCAGAAGGCTAATGGCTCCATAGCGACCCTGGGGCGCTATTGGCGGTTGTTCACTGACCCGGGGTTATCGCCATCGAGAATGGCTACCACTAAACCTTCCATCTCCGCCGAGGCATTCCTCAGCCTAGTGCACCAGGTTCAAGTTTTGGTGGGGATGGTGCAAACCATCGTTCCCCTTGCTCCTCACCTTGGACAACGCCTGATGCACCGGTCAACGCCATAGTAGGAGTCACCACCCCTTGCTCCCACGTAGCCGCCACCCTCTCCTACGCCACCCCTGGTCCCCCGGTAGCCCATGACGATGACGAATGTCACCTCATCGCCCGAACGACGATTGAGCCCGAGGCCGAGGCCCATGCACAATGCGCGAAGCCTTCGACACCCCCGATTCAGCAGTCCTAAGCCTAACACACTATCGTCCGACTCGGTAGACACTCTCCAGGTACAGTTGCAATCAGTGAACCGACGTTTGGATGAGGTTTAGCGAGAGTTTCATAAGTACAAAGAGGAGCTTGGCGAGTCCTCTTCAGGAGGATCACCTTTTACACCTGAAATTCAGGACAAGCTAGTTCTCACAAGCTTCCGTCTCCCTGTTCTTGAAGCCTATGACGATAGCTCCGACCCGATGGAACATGTTACTGCCTTTCGAGTCTAGATGGTCCTATACGGCACTTCCGATGCCCTTATGTGTAGGGCGTTCCCCATCTCACTTCAAGGCCCAGCTCAAAAGTGGTACAGTCGACTCAAACTAGCCTCGATCGCCTCCTTTGACTAGTTGGCCAAGGAGTTTGGGCTCAATTTTCTGGCCAATGTGCGACAGAAGTCATCCGCAACTCTACTTCTTGGTCTCAGCCAAAAGGACGACAAGCCCCTTTCTCATTTTGTGACTCACTTTGCTACTGAAATTCGGGGGCTGCCCGATGCTCATCCCTCTTTGATAATGCAAGCGTACTTGATGGGACTCCAGCCTTCCAGATTCTTCTGGTCACTAGTCGAGAGGTCGCCTACGTCTATCGCCGAAATGCTTCAGTATGCTAACCAATAAGTAGCCGCCAAAGCATTAATGGCGGGAAAGCGTGAGGAGCATAAGAGGCCACGAGTAGAACCAACCCGAGGGCAAGCCCCAGTGCCCCTAAGAAGGAGGAGCGACCGACCCGACGCACCACTCCCACCTTTGAATTCTTTTAGGACAGAATTATTCTTACAGATCAGGGAGAAGGGACTCTTGAAGGCCCCTAACCCGATGAAGGCACCACGCAAGCTCAGAGACCGCTCGAAGTACTGCTGGTTTCATCATGACTATGGACATGACACTAAGGAGTGTTGTGACATGAAGAATCAGATCGAAGAACTCATACGCCGGGGGCACCTGAGTCACTACATTAGGAGGCCACGCGAATTGTCGCCCCATCCTTCGGGTCCAATCGAAAAGCAGATTGATGTGATCAGTGACGGCCTGACATCAGGGGGAGATAGCATTACGGGGCGGAAGGCTTATGCTTGAGTAGCCGTTGAAAAATGCTCGAGGCAACCCCAAGTGCCCGAGATCACCTTCCCGGTAGGGGGAACTGAGTACCCGGAGCATGACGATGCGCTAGTCATCTTAGCCAGGATCGCCAATACTCTGGTTAAAAGGATCATGGTGGACACCGGGAGATCCGTTGATGTCCTGTACTTCGACGCCTTCTGGAAACTCGGCCTGACCAAGGAAGACCTCGCCCCAATTCAATTGACACTTACTGGATTTACAAGTGATTCCATTTCATCTCTCGACACAACCATCCTACCAGTCACCCTGGGCGAAGACCCATAAGCCAAAATGGTTATGGTAACCTTTATGGTGGTGGAACTCCCCTTGGCATACAATGCCATACTAGGCTGACCAACCCTCAACAAGCTTAGAGCGGTCATCTCCACATACCACCGGGTGATAAAATTCTCGACCCGAGCAGGGGTCGGGGAAGCAAGGAGCGATCCTCGGGAATCCCGACATTGTTACATGGCGGTCGTCACATTACCCAAGAAGCCGAGGCGCGACCACCCCATCGCCAACCCTCGGGACGTCGCCAAGCCAATGTAACGCCCCGAACCGACTGAACACACCCAAGAGGTTCTACTATGTCATGACCGACCATATAGGGTCATCAAGGTCGGGTCGGGGCTACCGGAGGAGGAAAGAGAGCAACTCATCAACTTGCTAGTTGAAAATGCTGACGTATTTGCCTGGTCACCAGCAAACATGCCCGGGATTGACCGAACAGTCGCACAACACCACTTGAACATCAGTCCCCAAGCGCGATCGGTGAAGCAATGACCCTGAAAGTTGGCGCTCGACTGACAAAAGGCAATAGATGATGAAATAAAATGACTCTTGACAGTAGGATTCATTGCAGAAGAAAAATATCCTTGATGGCTATTGAATGTAGTTCTCGTTAAAAAGCCTAATGGAAGTTGAAGAATGTGTGTTGACTACACCGATCTCAATCGAGCATGCTCGAAAAATAGCTACACACTCCCGAGGATCGACCAACTGGTCGGCGCAACCTCGGGGCACGAGCTCCTCACATTCCTGGATACGTTCTCGGGGTACAACCAAATCAAGATGACGCTAGAAGACCAGGAACTTATAGCTTTTATCACAAACCAAGGAGTTTCCTTCTACACAGTCATGTCATTCGAGTTAAAGAATGTTGGGGCAACCTACCAAAGGATGATGAACAAGATATTCACCCACTAGATCGGGAGAAACATGGAAGTGTATGTTGACGACATGATCGTCAAGAGCAAGTCCACCCGAACTCACCTGATGGAACTCACCAAGACTTTCAGAACATTACGGGAGTGCAGCATGTGTCTCAACCCCACCAAGTGTGTCTTCGGGGTTAGCTCAGAAAAATTCCTTGGCTTCATCATCCACCGTAGGGGAATAAATGCTAACCCAGAAAAAGTTTAAGCTATCATCAACATGCAGCCTCCCCATTCGATAAAGGAAATCCAGCGCTTGACTAGGAGGCTCGCCACCCTAGCTCGATTCCTGTCTCGATCGGGAGACAAGTGTCTCCCCTTTTTCCATATCTTGAAGAGCCCGAAGAACTTTGAATGAACTTTAGAATATCAAGAAGCCTTTGGTCATCTAAAGGAGCACCTGGCACACCTACCCGACTTGCTACAATCTCCTCGGGAGAACCACTCAGCCTCCACCTCGCGGCTTCCGAACATGTCGTCAGTTTTGTCCTAACCCGAGAAGATTATGGAGTGTAGTAGCCGATCTACTACTTGAGCCACATCCTCAGTGGGCCCGAGATGCGATACCAATCGGTAGAAATACTGGCTTTAGCACTGGTTCAGATAGCTAGGGAGCTATGACCCTACCTCCAGGCCCACCCGATCAAAGTAATAACCGACTAGCCACTGCGACAAATCTTGTCCAAATTCAATGTGTCCGGGCGAATGCTCAAGTGGTCAGTCGAGCTCGGGGAATTCGACATACAATATGTCCCGAGGACGGCCATAAAGACTCAAGCGGTTGCCAACTTCATCTTGGAATTGACTCCCCTCGACAGTAGCGACGGCAAATGTACTGAGCAATGGTGGAGCTTGCACGTCGACGACTTGTCAAATGCAAAAAAGGGCAAGGACGACCTCGTCCTCAAAAGCCCCGATGGTCAGACGTTCAGTCATGCGCTCCGCTTCGGGTTTAAGGCTACCAATAATGAAGCCGAATACGAGGCACTCCTATCCGGCCTTAAGTTGGCCCTCGAGCTCCAAGTCAAAGGCATCAAAGTTTTCACCGACTCCCAGCTAGTGGTCGGCCATATCAATGGAGACTATGAGGCTTGGGACGCTACCATGACAAAATACATATCCGAGGCAAAGAAACTCACTAGTTGCTTCCAGCGCTTCGCTATAACAAGGGTGTCGTAGGCGCATAACACACAAGTCGACGCCTTAGTGAATCTTGCCTCGGGTTAGAGTGTCAAAGTGCCTCCAGAAGTCGAACAACTTACTTACTGAACCATCACGGTCGAAGAGGTGGCCACGGCAGATGCAACCCCAACCTGGGTGGAAGAGATCCTCCGCTACAAAAGGGATGGGATGCTGCCAGCTGTTAGTGAACAAAAGTACCGTAGCTGGTGATCATCACGGTTAGGTCCACGGGCCAATGTCGGGAGTTTCTTGCGAAGTGAGCAGGATGATGAGGTGGTCGCGCCCTCGGGAAGGAATGCCGGTTGGGATCTAGGGCCGGCTCACTGTTCGCCCTCGTGCGAGGGCAGGTGTTTTCTGGGTCAAGACGCTCGCCGCTCGGGGGTGGCCATTTCAGGGCGGCTCGGGCGAGAGTCGGGCTGGCGGGGTCGACTGGGCCCTCGTAGAGGGGTGTTGATCAGCGTTCCTCGATTTGCCGACCCGAATTCTGTTTATGATGGGTCCCATCTCTCTGTCTCCGGAGTGGATGGCGGTGCGTCCTCGTACACTAGATGGCGATTCCCGGGTTGAGGCATTTGTTGGTCATGGGCGGCCGCCTTCCTGTAAAATGGTCTTCGTCGGGTGTTTCCCGACTTCGGCCCCTCCGATGAGTAAGTTAGTGGAGTGTTTTTATATTGCTTTTTCTTCTTCTTTTTTTGCCCCCTCTTGGCCGGGTGTCGGCCAAGGGTTTTTATACTATCGTGCGAGGATTGGTTGCACCTCGGTTCGGTATGGCCGCTGACCTTTGTGGGTTGGGACGACTTCTATAACGAGTTGGCGTCTTTGGGGATACCTGAGCGATGTCAGACGGCACCACCCCGAGCTCTCGGGATAGTCATGTCGCATAGTGTCTCGGTACGGGACCCGACGTGGAGTGCATCATAGGGTTCTGATGGCGTGTGGCGTTGGATTCTGACATTGGTTGGGACGTGACGTGTGACGGTGGTGGTGACTCATCCAGGGACCAAAATATGCCTTATCACCAACCGACAATGCGGCCTCCCGATGGCTTCGGTGCATGCAGGTATGGTATTGCGAGATGAACAGATGACTTTATAGGAGGTCGTTCACCTAGCCGCTCTTGCGATGTCTGGATCCTACGAAAGCCCAATCAGTTTTAGTCGAGGTTCACGAAGGAATCTGCAGGGAGCACATTGGCGATCAGACCTTAGCCTTCAAAGTCCACTAATAAGGGTACTACTGGTTGACCATGCATCGAGACGCCATGACCTATGTACATCGATGCCTGTAGTGTCAGAAGCATTCCTGAGCACCTCATCAACCCGCAATTCCTCTAACCCCTCTGGAGAGCGCATGGCCCTTCGTGTAATGGGGGATGGACCTCCTCGGCCCCTTCCCACCGACTTCGAGGCAAAGAAAACTCCTCATTGTCGGAGTGGATTACTTCACCAAATGGTTGGAGGCCGAGCCACTGGTGTCCATCACCGAGAAGCAAGTAGAAGGATTCGTATGGAGGAACATTATTACTCACTACGACATCCCCAAAGCCATCATCACCGACAATGGCACACAATTCAACAACGAAAGGTTCAAAAGATTTTGCTCAGGCTATAGAATACAATTAAGGTTTAGCTCGGTAGTCCACCTGCAAACCAATGGCCTAGCCAAGGTAACCAACCGGGCGATATTGGAAGGTCTAAAGAAAAGGGTCGCGAGAGCTCAAGGTACCTGGGTTGATGAACTCTCGAGCATACTATAGGCCTCCCGAACAACACCAAGACTACCACTAGGGAATCACCTTTCGGCTTGATGTTCGGTACCGAGGTAGTGCTCCCGCCCGAGGCGGTCTTCCCGACTCCCCGGGCTGAAAACTTATACGATGTCACATTGAAAAGCGAACTCCGAGCTGGCCTAGATCTTATTGAAGAACGGAGAGCCGACACGCATCTCCGTGCCCTCTCTTATAAAAAAGCTATCGCGAGGCTTTACAACCAAAGGGTGCGCCCTCGGCCGATCAAGCTTGGTGACTTAGTCCTACGAAGGGCCGAGGTCAGTGACCCAACTCACTCCTGAGGCAAGTTGGCTCTGAGCTGGAAAGGCCCTTACCAGGTAGCAATGGTGGTCCGAGATAGTACTTATCGCTTAGCGACACGAGAAGGACGACCAGTGCCGAGGACATGGCACATATCAAATTTAAAGAAGTTTTACGTCTAAAAAGTTTGTCGGGCAAGAGCCCTATCGCCGAAAAAAGAAGAAAGGACATGCAAAAGTGGGAAAAGAAGTTTCATTGATAAAGAAAAATTACATCATCCAACTGGTCACAGCATACAAGACAAAATAGCAACAAGTGGCCATAAAAAAGAAAAAAAGAAGGGAATGGGGGACGCAGCCTAGGCCTCGAGAAGATCTGCGTTGTCGTCAAAAGGAACTTCCTTGGGCATCTCGACATCCTCATCCTTGGGAAGACAAGAGAAGGGATCTTCATCAAAATGCAGGTCAGGAAACTGAGCTCGAAACTGAGACACGATGACTCGGTATCCGTACTCATATGAGACTTGCCTCGACTTTTGTAGCCCGAGCTGAAACCCTCGAGACTCCTTGTATTCTTCGATCAGCTTTTGGTTCTTTGTAGGGGCCACTCGAGAGTCCTTCGCAAGAACCTCCTTAGCCTTCTTCGACGATGCTCGAGCCTCTTCCAGGCTCCGGGACAGGTCCAGTAGTTTGCCCTCCATTGAGTGAATGCGCCCGCGAGACTCTTTCAGCTACTCCTGAAGACCAGCCTATTGTTGCCCAGCATTCTCAAGCTTCAGCTACAATCGTGCAACCTCCCCCTTTAGGTCAATCGCTCGTTGCTTGGCCGCCGCCACCGCCTCCGGTGTCGCCCCCACTTTCAGTTCTTCGATTTGGCCATGGAGCTCGGTGATCTTATCCCCTAGACTGTTGATTATCTGACTAGCGTCCTGAACACGGTCCATAAGTTGTTGAATCTCAGATTTTGATGATGAAACCAATCGATAAGTGTTTATGTTTTAATTTGCATTTTGAGTGACGCAGGATGCTTCGATCAGGATGAGACAATTAAAGCAGGAAGAATCATGTTGTGTCGGAGGAAAACATGTCAGAAGATTGGACATCGGGACGGTGGATCGGTCGACGTATCGACAGAAGGATTCGGGCCATGGATTCGGGCATTGGGCCAAGAAGAGCGGACATTGCGCCAAGGATATCAAAGTTACGGAGTCAACTGGCCGATTGGGCAACAGGCCACAAGAGAGGACGATGCGCCGAAGAATCAGATGAAGCGTCGAGGGACCAATGACATGTTGGACAACATGATTATTGCTTAGTATTAATTATCTAGATCGAAGTGTGTTTTACATGTGCAGGATTAACTACGATAGCAAGACATAAAGCAAAATGAAGTCCCAGAGTCAAGGACGCGACATCGTTGGGAGTTCGAGAGTTCATCGGAAGTTCGGACGTTCGTCGGAAGTTCTGGTGGAACCAACCAAGAAGTTGCCGAGCTTGCCAAGAAGCTCATCTGAACTCGTTAAGAAGATCGTTGTGAAGTCTAGAAGCTTGCCGGGAGTTCGCTAGAACATTGCCGAGAGATCGTCGGAAGTTCGTCGAAAGATCGTCGGAAGCTCACTAGAAGAACCAAGACTTACGGACTTGTTTAGCTTAGAATATGTCTTAGGAATCATAGTTAGCACGTAATTGGGCTTAGATTTGGGCCAACCCAATTAAGGGCCAGCTAGGCCCATGTAAGAACTATGTTGGACCCAATAAGAAGCCCAAATAGTGCCCCAAGAATTCTCACCGTCGTGGCACAATCTTCGTGACTGTGTTAGGCGGTGGTATCGCCGGTCTAGGTGGTGGTACCGCCCAGACACATCCTCCGAGAAGCTGCAGGCGGTGGTACCGCCCAGCACTGGCCTCAGGCGGTGGTACCGCCCAGCGCAGGCAATGGTAACACTCGTGCCCGGGGAACCCGGGATGGGAAAGTTTTAGGCTCCAAGTTTGAATCAACTTAAAGCCTATAAATACCCCTCCCATCCCTGGTTAAAACATACAAGCATAGAGAGTTTAAAAGTAAAGAAACGCTATTGCAATCTCTTTAGATTTCCCTCCTCTACTCTAAGTGTTAGAAATCTGTAAGAGAGGAGTGTGAGTGCTTGTAAGGGTTATCTCCTAAACC